>SJYO01036187.1:19977535-20029558 GCA_006410555.1 Capra ibex
GATGATAAGTTGTATCAAGACCTTCAAAACCGGTGTCGTTAGTCTCGTCTTTTTCTTTATTTTCCTTAGGTTTAACCTTTTCTTCTTCATGTTGTAAGTGACAAACGTCTACTGTACTAGGAGATGTATCTTTTGGGATTTCTGAGGTGGTCTTTTAATGATCTCGATTAGTTACTTATATCATTTCAACGTCCTATATTTTAGTTGTGTGTCTTTAGGGAACGTAAGGATATGTGCTTATTACTCTTTCATCTTTTTCTTTAATTCCTTTATTAAGGTAAGTGGTAACGTTGCTTTTCTTATTTTATGAATCCTTATATAGATGGATTTCTTTGATTTCTGGATATCTATCTTTTGATATTTGTAACTACTTTCTTTAGTTTCTCCTGTCATTATCTACCTCTTTATATGGTACAAGTACCTAGCCTTCTTAGTTATATCACTTTTACTCATATGATGGGTTTCGTTAAATGTTTAAGTTACGTTAGGGATAGTTCGATGGTCGGTGTAAAAAGTGTCTTGATCTTGTTTATTAAAGTTCTAAACATACCTTTATGTTTTTTGGAGCTTATCGGTTTCGTTAGAACTCTTTCTTCTTACCTTGACCTCCTTAGTTGAACGGACTGAAGTCCGAGATGATGTTTCGGTGTCAGTAGTTCTGTCATACCATGACCGTGTTTCTGTCTGTATATCTAGTTACCTTGTTTTATCTTTCGGGTCTCTATTTAGGTGTGTGTATACCTGTGGAATAGAAACTGTTTCCTCCGTTCTTATATGTTACCTCATTTCTGTTAGAGAAATTGTTCACCACGACCCTTTTGACCAGTTGGTGAACATTTTCTTACTTTGATCTAGTGAAAGATTGTGGCATGTGTTTTTATTTGAGTTTTACCTAATTTCTAGATTTACATTCTGGTCTTTGATATTTTGAGGATCTCCTCTTGTATCCGTTTTGTGAGAGTCTGTATTTAGTGTCGTCCTAGGAGATCCTAGGTGGAGGGTCTTAAGACCTTTAATTTCGTTTTTATTTGTTTACCCTGGATTAATTTGAATTTTCTAAGACGTGTTGTTTCCTTTGATATTCGTTCCACTTTTCCGTCGGAAGTCTTACCCTCTTTTATTATCGTTTACTTCGTTGACTGTTTGTTGATTAGAGTTTTTATATGTTCGTTGAAGACGTCGAGTTAAGGTCTTTTTATTTGCTGGGTTAGTTTTTTACCCGGTTTCTTGATTTATCTGTAAAGAGGTTTCTTCTGTATGCCTACCGATTGTTTGTGTACTTTTCTACGAGTTGTAGTGAGTAATAATCTCTTTACGTTTAGTTTTGGTGTTACTCCATGGTGAAGTGTGGTCAGTCTTACAGACGCTAGGTTTTCAGACGTTCGTTATTTACGACCTCTCTCACACCTTTTTTCCCTTGGGAGAATGTGACAACCACCCTTACGTTTGATCATGTCGGTGATACCTCTTGTCACACCTCTAAGGAATTTTTTTAACGTTTATCTTGACGGAATACTGGGTCATTAGGGTGAAGACCCGTATGTGTGACTCCTTTGGTCTTAACTTTCTCTGTGCACATGGGGTTACAAGTAGCGTCGTGACAAATATTATCGGTCCTGTACCTTTGTTGGATCTACAGGTAGTCGTCTACTTACCTATTCTTTCGAAAGCATGTATATGTGTTACCTCATAATGAGTCGGTAATTTTTCTTAAGTAAACTTAGTCAAGACTACTCTACCTACTTTGACCTCGGTTAATATGTCTCACTTCATTCGGTCTTTCTTTTTGTGGTTATGTCATATGATTGTCTATATATACCTTAAATCTTTCTACCGTTACTGCTGGGACATACGTTCTGTCCTTTTTTCTGTGTCGACACATATTGCCTGAAAACCTGAGTCTCCCTCTCCCTCTCCTACCCTACTAAACCCTCTTACCGTAAGATTGTACATATTATAGTACATTCTTAACTTAGCGGTCAGATACAGACTGCGTCCTATGTCGTATGAACCCCGACCACGTACCCCTACTGGGTCTCTCTACAATACCCCTCCCTCCACCCTCCCCCCCAAGTACAAACCCTTACGTACATTCTTCATTTCTAAAATTTTAAATTTTTTTATTATTATTATTATTTTATTTATTTTTATTTTATTTGTATTTGTAATTTTTTTATTTATTTTAATTTTTTTATAAAAGGAAAATTCAAGTGGATGACGATGTTTAGTTTTCTATTTCTGTTTAACCATTTTACTACTCAAGTAATTTTTCTCTATACATGTCAAATCAGGAATTGACGTTTCGTGATAGCAATACAGATATGTATTTTTGTGCTAATATAAAGTTGCTGGTAACAACAATAACAACAACGACAACAAAAAAGAAAGACTTGGTCTACAGATACAAAGTCCGTCAGACGAACTTTAGTTATAATCCAAACCTTACTCTTAGAGAGCAACGGGACTACCGACACTTCAGGTATAGAAGTATACATTAGAAGGTCTTACGAGAACATCAGACTGCTGTTCAATCCCGATGACAACACAGTCGACCAGCTTCGATTCCCTAACATTTCGGACCACGACCCCTCCTTAAACGATTCGAACAGGAAACCACAGTCCCTACACCAAGTAAGTAGACAAACAGATTGTTGTAGAACAGTTCGGGATTAAACATCTTCAAAGGTACGATCCGACTCTATTGAAGTAGACTTAGTGAACACGATCGAGACACACAGAGTAGTGATCCTTTAAGTTTCGGTAGAGGAGAGATTACTCAGTGGGAGATCAGTTTTGCTACAACTAAACGTATAAAGAGAAACTCGAAGACTAGGATCGCGAAAGATCAGAAGGACTGTACTTTCTCAATTACGTAAAAAAAGTCGTGGACAGTGTTAAATCCTCGTTGAGTCCGTCACTTTTCTCATCTCGAGTTAGTTACACCTGTCTTTACACGTCCGTAAACCTTGTGATAAGTATCCAACGAGAAAATAAGAGAGAAGGAAAGGGGGGTTGGAACCGGACACCTACACTCACCGTTGAATTTACTTAGTATTTTGAAGGGACCTTTTTAGACGTTACACGTCTTCCTCCGTCGTTTTGTAACTCTACTTACCTAAGCCCTCAAAAGACTCGTCCCCTCTCTGTCGTGGATTATAAATACCCTGGTAATTTGAGGGTACACGAGACCTGGATACTTAGACCTCTGTACAGTAGGTCAGTAGTTGGGGTCTGAGAAGTGATCGTAAATAGTTTCAGTGTCAGGGAGGGTTTGTGTTGACTACCTTGTCTCGGTCTCAGGTAAGACTTGAAGTGGCTGTATGGAGAGGAGTGAAGGATTCACTTTCCTACATAAGGAAAACATACTTGCCTGTCAAACACTTTTTGTTTTGAACGAAACTGAGTAACGGATTCGTTGAGGATGTTCAGAATTCTAGAGTCTCCGACCTCCTAGGGTGACACCTGGATCTCTTCGTTCAAACTGAATTGGCCTCAGGATGACGTAAGTTGTCCTTGTCTGCACTTGTCCGTCTTGTTCGGAAGAAGAAAAGTTTTCCGGTCTTAGAACGATGAAGGAACCACCAGGTCCTCAATTCTTAGACGGAACGTTACGTCCCCTCCATCCAAACTAGGGACTAGTCCCTTGATTGTAGGGTGTACGGTTCTTTGTTGATTCACACGTGCAACGTTGATGACTCGGACACACAACACCTTGAGTATACGGTGTGGAACTCCCTCAGGTACTTGACGTTTCTTTCTAGGGTCTAAGGTCTGTTTCTAGCACGTACGACGTTGATTCTAGGTTGTGTCAGTTAATTCATATTTACTCATTTATATAATAAAATTACTTTACCTACAGAATTTTTTTTTTTTTTTGTGGAGTCTCAGACTTAGATTGAAACTGTGTTGAAAAACCGGAACCCGAGGACAAATTAAAAAGACTCGGTCCGAGAGGAGTACGACGGGTAGATAGCTCACCCTCGTACTTAGGAACTAGAACGATTAACGATGTGTGTCAGACCCAAGAGAGACGCGGTTCGGGACACGATATCGGACCCCAATGTTATCATTTGTTCGTGGGAAACAAGGACGCCGGTACCACAAATCACCAAATCTGTCTTTCTCTTTATGACGTGAACATAACATTTACACCACTCCCAGTATTTCCCTTTTGCGTCGTGCACCGTCTTTGTCCTTCGTCCTTCAGGATTGAATAAGACTCTCAGTCTTCCTGGAGGGACTCCTTTACGACAACCTCGACTCTGTACTTCCTGTTCCTCCACTAATAATCGATAACTCTCCAGTCACTCTAAGGTCCCTTCTCTTCTCCCGTACGTTAAGTGTTGAATCACAACACCCCTTTAATTTTCTTATTCACGGAAACTGTCTCGAAATATATGACGGAGACCTCTAAACGGTTCCTAGTGGTCGTAAAGGTGTCTCGGTATTTTCTTTTGGGTATTCCCTGGGATAAGTGAATTTGTGTGTTCGAAGGAAAGGTACTAATGGCGATTTATGAGTACTCCAAGTAAAGACTCCACCTCTCCGTTAACTTTGGATCTAGTATTTGAGTCACCTTTATTTTGAGACCAGGAAAGGACAGAGACTATAAGACCGGACGTTCCCTGTGGTGACTCCCGTACTCAGTGTTGTAGATGACAGAATTTTCTACGAATGAGGAACCTTTTTATTTATACTGTTTTGAATTGTCGTATATTTTTTTCGTCTTTGTAATAAAACGACTGTTTCCAGGCATATCAGTTTCGATACCAAAAAGGTCATCAGTACATACCTACACTCTCAATCGGGTATTTCTTCCGACTAGTGACTTCTTAACTACGAAAACTTGACACCACAACCTCTTCTGAGAGCTGTCAGGGAACCTGTCGTTCCTCTAGTTTGGTCAGGTAGGATTTTCTGTAGTTGGGACTTATCAGTAACCTTCCTGACTACGACTTCGACTTCAAGATTATGAAACCGGTGGACTAAGTTTCTAGACTGAGGAACCTTTTCTGGGACTACGACCCTTTCTATCTTCCGTCCTCCTCTTCTCCACTGTCTCCTATTCTACCAATCTACCGTAGTGGTTGAGTTACCTGTACTCAGACTCGTTTGATACCCTCTGCCACTTCCTGTCCCTTCGGACCGTACGACGTCAGGAACCCCAACGTTTGTTAGGTTATACTGACTCGTTGACTTATTGAAAAGAGAAGACAGTAGGTGATCGAACACAAGATTCGGTACAAGGTCGGGTGGAGAGAGTCCCCTCAAGGGGTAGACGAGTTCGTGTGGATACTTCAACCTCCGCCAGAAACGGGAGGTTTCCGTTTATAATCTAGGATTTGGATTAGAGTGTCAGGGGAAGAGACAGGAAGAGATCCAGTACACCTAATAATATGTCGTTGGGGTCTCGTAACCAGAACTGCCCCACCTTGACTCAAGCGGAGATGAGCCTCTGTACGACCTTAAATTTGTGAGACAAAAAGACCTTTAATGTCTTAAGATATATGTAAAAAAGTCTAAGACACTAGAGGTTCCTTTATGACATCCATGAATTTCGACCCAACTGTACATAAAAAGGTCTCCCATTTATTTAATCCGAAACCTTTGGTGTACAACAGTAGTGAAAACCAAACAGAAAATGTTATAAAATTTTCATATTTATAGAGAGAATGAGGTCCTTATATCTTTGACTGACGTCAGGATTGAACCAGGTACGTGACATCAAACGGTGAGGAGCACGTACGTACGTACGACAGAGAAGTCAGCACAGGTTGAGAAACGTTGGGACACCTGATATCGAAAGATCCGAGGAGACAGGTACCCTAAGAGGTCCGTTCTTATGACCTCACTCAACGGTACGGAAGGAGATCTCCTAGAAGGAATGGGTCCCTGACTTGGATACGGAGGTCGTGGAGGACGTAACCGTCCAAACAAAAACAAAAACAAAAACAAAAAAAATTAATTGGTGATCGTGGTGGACCCTTCGGAGATTTCATGTCTACCTAGTCTCGGTCCTTCGAGTCGGACTCCTCGACAGAGAAAGAAACGAGAGAACTCGTAGTTATTAACAGTTGATCTACAATACACGGTTACTCCACCCAGTGACAGAACAGTTTTCTGTCAAAGAAGTTAAAATTATGATATAAATGTGAGTTTAAACATTTTTTATTTGTCACTTATATTTTCTTTACCCGAAGGCTCCACCGTCATCACCATTTTCTGGGTGGACGGTTACGTCCTCTAAATTCTCTACTCCCAAGCTAAAGACCCAGCCCTTCTAGGTCCTCCTTCTCCCGTGTCGTTGGTTGGGGTCATAAGAACGGGTCTCTTAGGGTACCTGTCTCCCAGGACCGTCCGATGTCGGATACCCGAGTGTTCCTCAGCCTGTACTGACTCCGTTGAATCGTACGTATGTATTTTCTTTTATCTTTCATCTTTAGAGAAATACTCCTTTTCTCCATATCAATCACTACGAGAGTCCATATGAATTCAGTAATTCTTTCATGGAGGAATGTCAGGAGTAGAGTTCTTTATTTTTATAAAAACATAGAACATAAATAAACTTTATTACAATTGTTGAATACAATTGTTGAATAATTGTTGAATAAGATACAAGTAGAGTGTTTAATACATTTAGTTTGGTAATACGACATGTGAAAATTGAAGATGTCAGGACGTACAGTCAATATAGAGTTATTTTGGTCCTTTTTCCTTTTTTCTTTTACACTAAATAGGGAGAGAGAGGACTGTAGTACCTCCTTAAACACACTAACTTTCTTAAGTCCCACCTGTCCCTCATAAAATACCACAAGTCTCACTTCTAAGAGATTGGTTCACTGGATCGAAGTGTAGGACTAAGGCCTTGTGTCTTAAAACTCTCGTTCAATTATATGGACAAGAACTAGTTCAATAATCTCCTTACTAATTCCGTTACTAACACTTCATAAACCCTGTGACGACCTATATATTATTGGTAACTTTTGAAATCTTATAAATTAAAATATGTAGTTCTTAGTTTTATGTATATATGTTACCTTATAATGAGTTGGTACCTGAAGGGACATCGAGTCGACCATTTCTTAAGTGGACGTTACGTCCTCTGGGGTCAAGTTAAGGGCCCAACCCTTCTAGGGGACCTCTTGTCTATCCGATGGGTGAGGTCATAAGAACCCGAAGGGACCACTGAGTCTACCATTTCTTAGACGGACGTTACACCCTCTGTACCCAAGCTAGGGACCTAACCCTTAAATGGGACCTCCTCTCATGCTGTTGGGTGAAGTCATAAGAACAGACCTCTTAAGGGTAACTGTCTCCTCGAATCGCCCGATGTCAGGAACCCCAGTGTTTCTCAGTCTGTGCTGACTCACTGATTCGTGTAATGAGTTGGTATTTACCCTTACTTTAACCCAGTAAACAGCTCTGTATCTACCTGGATCTCAGACAGTATGTCTCACTTCATTCTTTCTCTTTTTACTTATAACATATAATTACGTATATACACCTTAGATCTTTTCACCATGTCTACTTCGATAAACGTCCCGTCTTTACCTCTACGTCTACATCCCTTGTCTGTACACCCGTACCTCCCCCTGTACTTAATTAACCCTCGAACCCTAATTGTATGTATCTGTTGGTACACATTTTATCAGCCAATCACCCTTCTACGATACGTCGTGGCCCTCGAGTCGAGTCACGAGACACTACTAGATCTTCAACCCTCATCCCACCTCACCCTCCCTATAGGTTCTTCCTCCCCTACACACACATGTATAGCGACTAAGTGAAGTAACAAGTCGTCTTTGATTGTGTTAAAACATTTCGTTAACACAACAACAAATCATCTTTTCAGTTCGGTTTGTGAAAACCCTGGGGCACCTGAAGTCGGGTGGTCGGAGGAGACAGGTACCCTAAAGGGTCCGTTCTTATGACCTCACCCAATGGTAAAGGAAGAGGTCCCTTAGAAGGGTTGAGTCCTTAACTTGGACGTAGATGACGTAACGTCTACCTCCGTTGATATGGAGTTTTTTTTTTTTTAGCGTTATTTAACAATTTGACTTTTCGTCCTTTATCACACCGATATTGAAGTTACCATCTCCGAGATCTACCACAAAAGAAGGTCTCTCTTCAGTGTGATGGAAGACTGTCCGTCGATCTAATCCCGTCTACTAAAGTAACGGTAGTCTATAACCAAAACCTGAGACATTTCGAGTAAGGTGACGACCAAATGGGAGATGAACCCGAGTTCGGGAGGTCCAAGGGTGACTCTCGGTCCGTACAGACGTTTCGACCAGGAGATACCGTATAAAACTTGAGGTAAAACGAAAGATAATTCGTGACTAAAGATTAATGAAAAGTCGAACCAAAAATCGGAGAATGGGACTTGTCGAATTTACAGAGTCAGAAAAATCGACTGTTTATTTATTTATTGTGGTCGTCGGAACCTCTAACAGGTAGAAGATAACTCTCTGTCTAAGTCACAAAAGACTCTTTGTCTTGATTGACTCCTGAAGTGGTCTCCCATTGACATGAACAAAAGAACCGAATAAAGAGTAAGGTCACGACCAATTACTTTGTCAGACACTACTGCTTTTATAAGATCTAGGCACTACGGGACAGTCCAACGGTGGTAGGAGTACACTCATAACTCTAGAATGGCACATCCACCCCGTCAGATCTTCATTTACAAATCAATTAAGAAATTAATTGATTAACGAATTAAGATTAACTAAATTTACATTTATCAATGTACACCGTTCATGAACAGGTTTACCTGTGGTGTCCAGACATGATATCGAAATCCATATCGTAAACTGTTGAAGGCAAGTACACCTTTATACAATATATTTTACCAATCTGTTGACTTCCGATTAAGATCGTTCAATTCCAGTTGAGATACACAGTTGAAAGGGATGGAATCCTCCTCGAAACTATTCCCTTGCAGTGAGTCGTTTTAGTTGTAACGGCCACTGTTATTTTCTTCAATCTCTACTTTTACAATTACTAGGTAAACGGGGTAGAAGTCCGGGAAGGGTATATCATGGAGGGAGGATCAACTACAGAGAGTATTTCCTAAGAGTCTTTAGTTGTACGTTATCACATGTACACAGTTAACGACAACGTACTGCGTATATGTGATAACTACACATACGGTTCAGTGAAGTCAATACAGACTGAGAAACGCTGGGATACCTGATATCGGACGGTCCGAGGAGACAGGTACGTTAGGAGGTCTAACGTTCTTATGACCTCACCCAACGGTAAAGGAAGAGGTCCCCGAGAAGGGTTGGGTCCCTAGTTTGGATACAGAGGATGTAGAGGACTGTAACCGTCCACTAAGAAATGACGACTCGGTGGTCCCTGCGGGTCTCGTTAATATGAGGTTTTTTTTAATGAAACTTTTTCCTTCAGTTGTACGTTACAAAGGTTCGGAGTAAAGAAAGAAAAAAAAAAACAAACAAAATCGTCATCTTGAAGAACACTGTGATTCTGAAAGTACTTTACGGGTATAACCAGTCTATTCGCGCCCTTCGTCTGAACACCAGTGTGGACTAAAGTACAGAAGGAAAGGGGCGTATACTAGGGAAGTCCTGAGACGTCCCGTCAAACCTTTGATACTATGATTGTCTGATGAGACCGAGAGATGTTCTTAGTTGACTTCAGGTCTCCTTACTACACGACCGAGATTCTGTGAACCGAAGATTTTGTTTACCCTGTTTGTAAGTCCGGTGAACAGAGGGTCACAAGAGGTCTACAACGAAGACGACACGAAAAGCCTGAAGTATTTAGAAAGATTACGGTGACTTTCAACCTACCTCGGACATGGGATAGTGTATCGTCCAGAAGACGTAGGACAGACCTCAACAAGTGATGACAGATGAACGTTACGCAGAGAGAACAAAGGAATGGGTATGGCGGTCAAGGAATTTTCGTCCTTGAAACGGTAGGTGAGGACAATATCGGTCCCATATAAACCGTCTTACATTTACAGATAAACTTACTACTAAGAACAACATTCAGTGAAATGACTTTCAAGTCACTTATGAGTCGTCACAAGACTACGGAACCCACTTATCTTCTCTGTCTTTTATCAGAGATTTCTCTTGGATCTCGAATCAACCTCTTTGTCCTGTCATGTCTCCTTATCGATGTTCCCACAGAGAGATTCACTTGAGGTCTCTCGAGGACTTAGTCTGGATAACTTCTTAAGTGACTCTTAAGTCTAAGAGCCTAGAGTGGGTTAAGTCTAATCCGTTCCGGGTACTCAACAGCAGATAATAATAAAGAAATCAACTGAAACACGTGAACACTAAAACTTTTGACCTCTTATAATCAACCGTTAGTAAATATTATCAGAACTTATGGATCCATCTATTATTATAATCTTTTGGAATCACTAGGTTTCTATCCTACGACTGACGTGCTACAATTTATCTCCCTGACTCCCTACCCCATCTTGTTCCCAGGTGGGGACGACTTCGACGGAGAAATTGGTGTATTGTAACCATTGTAGTCAGGGGTTCTACATCTCGGAAGACAGGACCACTCACCTCTTCACGGAAACATTGTTAATCGACCCTGAGGTCTATATGACCAATGGTCGAGTCCCTCTACCTCAAGGTCCCACTCCGACGTGAAGACCTGTTCGGTGTACCTCCTGTCGTCTTCTATAGTCACACCTCCTCCTAAACAGCACCGACTCAAGTCACAGATAACGAAGTATTGCTTCATGGGGTTTTGAATCACTAAATTTTTTTAATTGTAAATTATAAACTGTGTCAAAGACTTCCTGTTCTTAGACCCTTGTCGTATTACTCAATAAAGACCGAATCCTGGAGAATGCTCAAACGTCAGTTCTACAACCGGAGTTTAGGTTCGTAGACTTCCGAACGGATTCCAATTTCAAAGACGAAGGTACGAACGAACACACCGATACCCGTCTTCCGAAGTCCAGAGACACCTGACAACAGACCTCCGGAGTCGAGAAATGGAACACCCACTAACGTGTTCCGACGAGTACTGTACCATAGAGAAGGGGTCTAGTTCACTATTCTCTCTCTCTCGTATTCTATCTCTCTGTCTCTCTCTTTGGGACTCTTCTTTCGTGTAGAAAGTAGAAAATTCAAGTCTTTACTACAAATGGTAGTAAAGGTGGTATGAGACGAGCAGTGTCTCTGGTTGAAAACACCTGTTTCTGATACGTTTCGACACTTATGGTCCTCCACCTCTAGTAACCCTTGGTAGGACCTCCCCGATGAGATCCTCAGAAGCCCCTGTCTACTGAGGATTGTATCGCAGCCAACACGTCGGTCACAGGAGTTAAATCTGGTTCATATTTAGAATGAAAAATTTAGAGATTGGCTCTTACAAAAGAGTACGTAAGTGCGTGTCTTTGGGAGGTCTAGAAAAGAAAGTGTTCGGCGGGAACGAATGACGAACACAAAAGGGTTCGAAAGAAGATATTTGTACGAGGTATGGGTGGTGGTATACTAGGATGGTTCCCCCTCAATAAGACTCCCTCAACCGTGGGGACAAAGGGGGGAAGGGGCGGTGTTGGGACGAAATCCGACTTTTGTTCCTCTTATTGGAAGACCACGTACTGTTTCTCAACACTCATTGTCTGTGTGTACACAAAGAATCCATCAAACTACCATTTTTAACGAAGGCCCTTTCGATAGGACCTGGACAGGTACAAAGACATTGTACAGACTCAGGGAATAAACAACTATATCATAAAAAATACAATTATTTACAATTATATCATAAAAATTATCGTAAAAAACCCCGGAAGACCTCACGTTCGGAAGTATGTTGAAGAAATTTTTGTAAAATTTTATGTTAAAATTGAAAATAAATATAGAACCGTAGAAAGTGCACACACATGTACGTATATATATACATATATATATATGTATAGAGGTCTAAAAATTTTCTATTTGATGACTATATACTAACATACCCCGAAGGGTCTACCGTGATCACTATTTCTTGGGTGGACTGTTACGTCCTCTGCATTTTCTGTGACTGACCAAGCTAGGAACTTAGTCCTTCTAGGGGACCCCCTCCCGTACCGTTGGGTGAGGTCACAAGAACGGACTTCTTAGGGTACCTGTCTCCTCGGACCACCCGATGTCTTGTGTCTTAGTGTTTCCCGACGTGTGCTGACTTCACTGAACCGTATCGTATTTCGACGTAAGTGACACATACATATTACAACCTAGAACAAATAAATAATAATAAAAATGAATCCAAAATGTAAAAGAAAATGGTAAAAAGGGATTCAAAATGGTAAAGGGTACCAAAATGTAAAAAGAGTATTGGTCATCAGTAAGTAAGTAAGTTGTTTAAGATAACTTACGAATTGGATTAGATCCCGGTAAGATCCGTGACCCCTATATCAGAACCTGTTCCGTCGGGTGAAGGACGAGAGTTCAACGACTGCAATAGAGACTTCTCTTTCTTTCTCATCTATCAGTTCATTTGTTCTATTAAAGTATACCACTACTTCCAGAGGTCGATTTAATTCGTCCAATGACACTACCTCACGACCCGTTCTCCGTAAATGAATTATCTGACCGAAGAAATCTTGGTCCTCTTTTGACCTCGACTCTGAACTTACTACCTCAGTCGGTACTCTTCTCTATACCCTGTTTTAAATACCTGACCGTCTTATTTTTCACTACCAGTAAACTTCGGTCTCATTCAAACTACACCGACTCCTGTTTTGTCTTTCGGTCGTACTAATCTTGTACCACCCACAACTTCTCCCTCTGTCTCTTCTAGAGGTCTCCTTCTATCCTTACCCGCTACACTCCCAATTGTCCAATCCCATTCCTTCAGACAAAGTGATTCACGTTACTTTAGGAAATCTCTCAACGTCGATTGTCGATCAGGTTCGTCCTTGTATCAACTTCGAGACATTTATAAACAACTTATTTAGTTGTTTAATACGGAATGATTTGGTAAATATCTTTTATAGGTAAAAAGATAATGTCCAGTATTTATGTCATGTAAACTAGGAAGAGGTATAGTAAAATAATTACAACTTCACCACCGGGACTTCAAAGAACCTAGCTGTCTTTAATTCTCTCTTATAGAATCTGGTTTTTACGGTTTCACGGAAGACGTAACTAATGTTTTTTCATTTTATGTCGACAGAAAACTATACTCTAGTTTCTGTCGAGTGTAAACAAAATCGTCCAGGAGTGAAATTGTAACATGACAGTAGACGGTTTAGAGTACAGATGAAAGTAACATCAAACACGACTAATGTGTAAAAGGATTTCGTAATTTCTGAAAGAAAATCAGTGACTACCTTTTTAGAAGTTATCAGTTCCTCGTTCTTTGTATGAGATATCACTTGAAATAGAATATTCATATTATACTCTCAGAGTGAAGTAAGTCATTATGATCGGAAACGATTTTGTAAACTCTAAAGTATTTGAACTTTTATAGAACGTCCGACAATGAAGGTATCACGATTTTGATCATCCAGGTATCAGAAAGGGGGTTTCCCCAGGTACACTTGGGGAACTGAAGAAATCCTTTCGTTGACAGTCCTGATCGCATCTATAGTGACTCTACCTCCGGCAGGAAAAGACCAACCTTACCCTTCTGATCTTTGAAGGTCATGTCTAACATTAACTACAGGACGAATGAGGAGACTTATCCAACCCGTTTGGGTATACTACGATCTCGGGACCCCATTCCGACTACTGGAAGTGGGTGTAAGAGTCGTCTACTGACATAGAGAATGAAACGGTACTACCGATAACAGGTGGACCGGGAGGGAGGAAACGGGAAGAGACCGAGAGGAATGAGTGGGGATTTTCTAGACATAAAGAGACCTCAAACAGGTTCCGAAAGTAACGAGGAGTAAGACATACTCTAAGTAGGTGAGGACATCGAAGTCAAGTAGATATCCGTCTATTGAGTTCAGACATCCAGATTAGTCCTGAGGGGTCGGTCACACCGATCTCGACTTTCCTGGTAGAGAGAGAGGGGGTAGTCGGACTTTAGAGTGGAGATTACAGGAGACAGAGTCACTTATTAGAGTAATCGGTGGTACAACGAACCACGTCTCAGAAGCCTCAAGTAAAAAATGGAGGAGGAAGGCTGATTAGTGGTGTCTGAGTTCCGGGAATCGGAATCTACTAGGTTTGTGTGAGTTGAGAAGTCGGAAGAAACGTCTTGAAAGGAAATACGACATTCTACGAAAACGAGCTGACCTGATTAAGGTCGAGGAGATTCGAAACAGAGTGGGAGACAATAGAGACCCGAAAACGTATAGAGTAAAGAAGACGGTCCTTGTGTGAAGGCAAACGATGGGGGAGAAGGACCCATTGTAAATCAGTAAAGAATCGAGAATTACATTTTTAGCGAAGTAGATACAGAGAGAAGACCTATTGACCTATCAAATCTAAGGAGCCCTTACGAGGGGAAGGGATAGATACGGTCCGTAGAACAGGAAGAGGACGATACTATATTATCAACGTTAGTGAATTACTAGACAGAGGAGGAGATCTGAAACAAGTGGTGGTTAAGTGGTTAAGGACCGGTTACCTTCAATGAGTTCACCTTACGACTACTATTAACTCTTTTGATCACGAAAGGGTAGATATTACTGACATGGAGATTCAGTGAGTGGTGGGAAGGAGAATGTTGGTACACCTCGGTACACTGTTTCAAGGTCGGTTACCTTACACTTGTAACAGCTAGTGAAAGAATTTTCCTTTACCAAACGGAAGATGAAGACGAAAGAGGATAAAGAGTTTGATCTTACATTCCCTGAAGGGACCGGTAACTCTAAGGTGTGAAAATTATGTTCCCCACCCTCAAGTTAGGGACCAGTCCTATGATTCTAGGGTGTACGTCCAACCACACCGATTTTTTTATTTATTTATTTCGTGTTGTTTGAATCCTGTCCATTAGAACACTTTGATTTTGATTTTTATTCAAAACTCCGTATATTATACGCGTTAGAAACTTATACCAGACTATCTGGGTTTCAAACTTCAATTTGAGAGATTTGACCATTTCTTCTTTTTAATTAGGTCTTCCACAATGATTCCCACACCACACTCCGTCCTTCAACAGTACCATCGTCACGAATTCGGTAACGACAAGAGACGGTAGAAGAAGGTGAGAAGGGACCCGTCCGAAGTGACCGGCAATCAACAAAAGAGAGACCAATTAGTTTAGAGTCCCGGTCTCTACTAATGCTCTTTTTGTTTACGTTTTCTCGACTCCAATTGAGTACTGGACCGAGGGAGGGTGGTCAAGTAGAGGAAGTGTCCGAGGGCGAATGGGAAACGGGGAAATAGGTCCGGAGACGTAAGTGTTCGAGGAGAGAAAGACGGGTCACAGAATTTATCTACATCGAGGTCCCTACACCAGGAATTGGTATAGAGAAAAGTGTGGGATGGGAAGGAGACTCACTGGGATAAATACAGGTACTAAAGTTGAAGGTAAGTGTGCAACGACTACAGGTTCAGTAATGGAAATCGGGTGTAATGAACGACTTCCCGATCTAGACACAATGGTTGATTGACGGATTATCCTTACAGGTAGACCCGTCGGTGTTTGATGGAGTTGTCCAGGTCTTTGTTTACATAGTAAACAGACCACGGAGACGGAGGAGAACAGAAAAAGGTGTTGAAGAGTTTTATTTGAAGTCACAGTATGATAACTGTGACACACCTCTTCCGTTACCGTGGGGTGAGGTCATGAGAACGGACCTTTTAGGGTACCTACTTCCTCAGACCATCCGACGTCAGGTACACCGACGATTCTCAGTCTGTACTGACTCACTGAAGTGAAAGGTAAAGTGAAAGTGAAAGTATGTAACCTCTTCCTTACCGTTGGGTGAGGTCACAAGAACGGACCTCTTAGGGTCCCTGCCCCCTCGGACCACCCGACGGTAGATACCCCAGCGTGTCTCAGTCTGTATGGACTTCGCTGAATCGTCGTCGTCGTCGTCGTCGTAACTGTGATACATATTTTATTACCCCGAAGAGACCACCGAGTCTACCATTTCTTATATGGAAGGACGTTACTCTTGTATGAGATGTCGTAACACATCTTGGTCTTTGAGATGAGTCACGAAACATCACTGGATTTACCCTTCCTTTAGGTTTTCCCTCTCCTATACATATATACATACCGACTAAGTAAAACGACATGTCATCTTTGATTGTGTAATACTTCGTTAGTGTGAGGTTATTTTGACTATTTTTAATTTTTCTTTTTTGAAATCTTAGTACTAACATTATTTCCATTATTTACATGTTAAATAACTTATAATTGGAAATTACAATTGGTATTCGGTGAGAAGGTTCTATTATATATATATATATATATATATTATATTATATTATATATTGTTGAATTAGAAATTTTTACATTCATGGTAATGTAACCTCTTCCTTTACCGTTCGGTGAGGTCACAAGAACGGACCTCTTAGGGTCTCTACCCCCTCGGACCACCCGACGGTAGATACCCTAGTGTGTCATCCTGTGCTGACTTACTGAATCGTCGTCGTCGTTGTCGTCGTCGTCGTCGTTCGTGATAATGTTGGGGTGAAATCTCAACCTAAAGATTTTGTGTTTCTCCATTTCATTGAACTGGGTGTAAATTCAACGGTTTCTGTCCTAAATTTGGTACCAACCGAGGTCTCAGACCTGTGTATTGACGATGCGATACACTAAGGTCTTCGTGATCCAACATTTTATGACGAAAGAAGTGATCACTCTTTCTAAGAACTCTTGACCGAAGGATTTTAATTCGAAACTGTAAGGTCGTGGATCGAGGTACGGTCCATGTATTAGGACAAGTGACTTATTTCTTTCTTTCTTTTTTTTTCTCACGTCCTCTCAAACCTTTTCATTGGTACTGTAATTGGTGTTCAGGTTCTGTTAGACAATATCTTTCGACAGAAGAGGAAGGAGGGTGAAGGGGATCTCAAAGCGAAGATGAGTTCTTAAACGTCGTAGAAGTCTTGGGACCTTTCTTCAAATAATTTATACAGTTTTATCACCGACCCCCGTCTCTCATCTTCCTTTTCCTTTGTCTCCTTCTTTCGTAGAGAGTAAACGAATATCGTCCCTGAAGTCGAAGAGGTCTCGTCCCAGATCAAAAATTCACAAAAATTCATATCACCAAACAAGTAGTGTTCTCCTTATTTTATCTAGGTATATTAAAGTAAAAAAGGGTGTCTCTTTTTTCATTTTTCTTGATTCAGAACGACTCCATAATCGTTCAAGGTCGAGGACACGATCCGTCGAAGACTCGGATACGCTCGGATAATAACAGTCAAGATGAGATGTTCACCCATTTGACTCCGTTCCTCTTCCAACTCTTTGAACCGGATCCTACTGTCGTTTATACTCCTACTAGGTCTAAACTTGTGTCCAACACACAGATACCGCGAAGACGGGAATTGAGGGTTCCCACACGTACTTTTACTTGAAAATTGTTTGGACTTATCACTACTCAACCCTTATCCTTCACTAAATAGTAGTCATGGTAAAAGGGTAAAACACTTCCTGCCACTCCTCTCAGTACAGAACTAAACCTCTTCTAAAGAGGTAAGTAAAGCGAGTCCCGAAGTAGTCGTACGTTGTACCTTTCCGTTCCGGTCCTTTTTGTCGGTATTTGTTCTTTGTGTTTTAAATTCGTTTCAGACAAGTTAGTCGATGTCGACGGTAATTAAAGTTATTTATAGGTTAATTTAAGTAACTGTCTGTCGAGTATTTAGAACCTTTCTTTGCCTAGTGAAGTTTCTTAGACCTTGGAAACCTACGAACGACTCATTACAGGAGAAAGTTACACGAGTACGAATTATAATTAAAATTAAAAGACTCATATGGGACCCATTAAAACTTTGGGATACCCTGAACCAAATGTCCCACGGAAAGGAAAATTCTCCAACCTTCACATTTTCGTCTCAACTAATTTTATGTGTAAATAATATTTATATGACCGTACTTTAACGAATAAGAACGACTGAAATTTCTAGACTCAAGAGCATAGAACTGGTCCCCAACGAAGACCAAATTCCACCACAAAACATTGTCAAACATAGTCGTCTCTAATCCGTTGGACACGTTTCAGATTTTCCTTTCAAACGAGTAAAGACAGGTTGAAACTATAATTTCGACATTGAGTCCTAGTTTATGTGCAAGTCAGTAAAATGATTTGTGACTGAAGACACAAATCGAGTAGACTCCGGTCTTTTTATCGTTGCAAGTAATATTAAAATTATCGATGAAAATCTTTAAAGACATCAAGGAATTCTCCTCTTATAAAGATACCAGAAATTAACGTGAGAGAGTGACGAGGTCCTGATACAAAAAAGGGTCAAAAGATTTTGACGTGATCTTCAGGTTCTTCTGGAGTCTCACGTACTTCAGTGAATTTTTTTTATTCCGGGTTTATATTCTTTACCGGTGTATTTAAGTCAAGAGGAACCCAAGAGACGTATTTGGACGATAAAGGGGGTACCCAAGGAGAAACAACAACAACAAATCGACGACTCAGTACAGACTGAGAAAACACTGGGGTATCTGACATCGGGTGGTCTTAGGAGACATGTACCCTAAAGGGTCCTTTCGCATGACTTCACTCGACGGTAAAGGAAGAGGTCCCCTAGAAGGGATGGGTCCCTAGATGGGTACAGAGGACGTAACCGTCCGTCTAAGAAATAGTGACTCGGTGGTCCCTTCAGGGACCCAATCAGAAATGACCCCTGGTCAAGATGACCTCGAAGTGTGTTTGTATTGTCAATATTGACAAAAATACACAAGTGAAACTGAAAAATTTCAGTATAAACAATTTTTAAGTCTTTTGTTTTATTTGGTGGGGGTCACTACTTCTAATAAACAAGAAGAGAAGGAGGAAAAAAAAAAAAAAATTAAGGACTTCTGGATATCTTCTTAACTTTACTTTGTAAACCCATTTTTACGTTAGTCAAGTCAAGTCAAGTCAACGAGTCAGTACAGGTTGAGAAACGTTGGGGTACTTGACGTCGTGTGGTCCGGAGGGACATGTAGTGGTTGGGGGCATCAAGTGAGTCTGAGTGCAGGTAGTTCAGTCACTACGGTAGGTCGGTAGAGTAGGAGACAGTAGGGGAAGAGGAGGACGGGGGTTAGGGAGGGTCGTAGTCTCAGAAAAGGTTACTCAGTTGAGAAGTGAACTCCACCGGTTTCATGACCTCAAAGTCGAAGTCGTAGTAAGGAAGGTTTCCTTAGGGTCCCGACTAAAAGTCTTACCTGACCAACCTAGAGGAACATCAGGTTCCCTGAGAGTTCTCAGAAGAGGTTGTGGTGTCCAGTTTTCGTAGTTAAGAAACCGTGAGTCGAAAGAAGTGTCAGGTTGAGAGTGTAGGTATGTACTGATGACTTTTTTGGTATCGGAACTGATATACCTGGAAACAACCGTTTCATTACAGAGACGAAAACTTATACGACAGATCTAACCAGTATTGAAAACAAGGTTCCTCATTCGCAGAAAATCAAAGTACCGACGTCAGTGGTAGACGTCACTAAAAACTTCGGGGGGTTTTATTTCCGACTGTGACAAAGGTGACAAAGGGATAGATAAAGGGTACTTCACTACCCTTGTCTACGTTACTAGAAGCAAAAGACTTACAACTCGAAATTCGGTTGAAAAAGTGAGAGGAGAAAGTGAAAGTAGTTCTCCAAGAAATCAAGGAGAAGTGAAAGACGGTATTTCCACCACAGTAGACGTATAGACTCCAATAACTATAAAGAGGACCGTGAGAACTAAGGTCGAACACGAAGAAGGTCGGGTCGCAAAGAGTACTACATGAGACGTATCTTCAATTTATTCGTCCCACTGTTATATGTCGGAACTACGTGAGGAAAAGGATAAACCTTGGTCAGACAACAACGTATAGGCCAAGATTGACAACGAAGGACTGGACGTATATCCAAAGAGTTCTCCGTCCAGTCTACAGACCATCAGGGTAGAGAGAGTCTTAAAAGGTGTCAAATAACGTTATCAATTCTCATTTCAAAAGGAACCACCTATAAAAAACAACTATGAATCCCGGTAGAGGAAAGAAGAGTCACCAGGGTGCATGATGATGACGACGACGACGATTCAGCGAAGTCAGCACAGGTTGAGACACGCTGGGGTATCTACCGTCGGGTGGTCCGAGGGGGCAGGGACCTAAGAGGTCCGTTCTTGTGACCTCACCCAACGGTAAAGGAAGAGGTTACGTACTTTCACTTTTAACTTTCACTTCAGCGAGTCACTACAAGCTGAGAATCGTTGGGGTGCCTGACGTCGGATGGTCCGAGGAGGTAGGTACCCTAAAAGGTCCGTTCTCATGACCTCAGCCCACGGTAACGGAAGAGGTCCAGGGTACATGATATCTCCGAATTTCAGATTTGTGGTATAAAGGACCTGAGGAAAATGTCTCTAAGGTGGACACTCACCACAAACGTACTCTATATGGTTCACTTTCTCTCCTTCCATCTACTGTGTCGACTTGGATAAACGTCCCGTCTTTATCTCTGCGTCCGTATCTCTTACCTATACACCTACATCACCCCTTCGCCCCCACCTACTTGACCCTCTCGTCGTAACTGTATATACGTGATGGTACAGATTTTAGCCTCTTCCGTTACCGTGGGGTGAGGTCACGAGAACGGACCGTTTAGGTACCTACCTCCTCGGACCATCCGACGTCAGGTACCCCAGCGAGTCTCAGTCTGTGTTGACTCGTTGAAGTGAAAGTGTACCCCAGACTCCGTGATAGAGTTTCCGTGTGTGTAGTTAAAAAAAAGATGTCGTTTTACAGACTGACAATAATGGTTAACCCTATTTAAGCGTGAAGACGACGACGACGATTCAGTGAAGTCAGTACAGGTTGGGACACACTGGGGTATCTACCGTCGGGTGGACCGAAGGGGTAGGGACCTAAGAGGTCCGTTCTTGTGACCTCACCCAACGGTAAAGGAAGAGGTTACGTACTTTCACTTTTCACTTTCACTTCAGCGAGTCAGCACAGACTGGGAGTCGCTGGGGTACCTGACGTCGGAAGGTCCGAGGAGGTAGGTACCCTAAAAGGTCCGTTCTCATAACCTCACCCTACGGTAACGACAGAGAGTTTAAACGTGATCTGAATTGTAATTTTGAAAATCAAAAGTCTTGAAAAACATGAAATGAGAATACCTATTCCCCAAACCTTGTACACGTTGAGTGTTGTTCCGTCACGTTTCTTTTATTTCCTCCTGTTCAACGAAACCCCCATCACATTCAGACTCGTATACAACACCGCCCAGACCCTTCGATAAGATGAGAACCCGTACCTGTTTTCCGAAGAGTGTAGGGTTTTCGATTCACCTTCAACCAATCCACCTCCTTTCTTCAAACTTAACCCACCCCTTTTCTGCGAGAACGTCTTTGTTACACGATGTGATTCGGGACACCACAGTCCGTTCTACCTTGTCCTCTCGTGTCGCGTGGGTACCTTGAGGGTTCACCACACCAACTCCTCTTGTTCCGTTCGAACTTAGTCCCTTCCCCGTAGGTGGATCGACCTCTTTACGTTGTATTCTTCACGACCTAGGGTAAGGGGTCGCTAGAGGGAGACTCGGTCGTTTGAACGTAGTGAAATCCTTGACTGGAACCATTGAAGAGAAGAGACCCAACGTTTGTTCGACGGAGGGTTACCGTCCAGTCGTTACGATACTCGAACTTCGAATCGGAGGAACGATCTTTAAATGAAAGTCCGGGTTGTAACGTGACGTTTGAGAAAAAGGACAGAGGAACCATCTGATCTTTATTTTAAAGGATTAACTAACAGTCGAAATGTTGGTCCAAGACTCTATCAGAACAGTAGCCGTGCAGGAATGACGATTCCCAAGATTACTAAGTGGGTAACGTCAAATCTCAGTAACTTTATACGACGAGTCGGGAAAGTAGTGAATAAAATTACTGATCCAATCTATCAAAACCTAAAGGTAGATAGGGGAAGTGGACATTACTACGGTTCTTGGTGAATACATTCAAAGTCAGAACGTCAGTAGATGTTTATGTTAGAAACGGAGGTTAAAGTCAAACAACAGTTGTAAAGAGACGGCGAAAAACTTAATTCATCATAACATTGTCGACCACGATGAAAACCAGAAACTTAGACGTAGTACCCACACACGAGTAAGTACTGACTGAGAAACACTGGGTTACTTGATATCGAGTTACCCGAGGAGACAGGTACCCTAAAAGGTCTGTTCTTATGACCTCATCCAACGGTAAAGGAGGAGGTCACACAAAAGGGTTAGGTCCCTAACTGGGCTCAGAGGACGTAACCGTCCGTATAAGAAATGGTGACTCGGTAGACCCTTCAGGAAACTTAGACCCAAATGGTATTCAAACGGTGTATGATTGACATTGTAGACCCAAGGGATCACCGAGTCACCATTTCTTAGGTGAACGATTTCGTCCTCTTCGCCCAAGTTAGGGACCCAGTCCTTCTACGGGACCTCTTCCGTTACCGTGGAGTGAGGTCATAAGGACGGACCCTTTAGGGTACCTGTCTCCTCGGGCCACCCGATGTCATGTGCCCCCAGGGTTTTGACAACTTGTACTGAATCGCTGATTTGTTGTTGACAAGTCAAGTCAAGTCAGTAAGTCAGAACAGGTGGAGAAACACTTAGGTACTTGACGTCGTACGACCCGGAGGTACAGGTAGTGGTTGACGGCCTCAAATGGGTTTGAGTACAGGTAACTCAGTCACTACGGTAGGTTGTTAGAGTAGAAGACAGCAGGGGAAAAGGAGGACGGAAGTTAGAAAGGGTTGTAGTCCCAAAAAAGTTTACTCAGTCAAGAAGCGTAGTCCACCGGTTTTATGGTCTTAAAGTCGAAGTTGTAGTCAGGAAGGTTACTTGTGGGTCCTGACTAAAGGAAATCCTACCTGACAAACTTAGAGAAACGTCAAGTTCCCTGAGAGTTCTCAGAAGAGGTTGTGGTGTCAAGTTTTCGTAGTAAAAAAAAAAAAAAAAACCAGGAGTCGAAAGAAATATTAGGTTGAGAGTGTAGGTATGTACTGGTGACATTTTTAGTATCGGAACTGATCTACCTGGAAACAACTGTTTCATTACAGAGACGAAAACTTATACGACAGATCCAACCGGTATTGAAAGGAAGGTTCCTCATTCACAGAAAATTAAAGTACCCACATCAGTGGTAGACGTCACCAAAACCTCGGGGTTTTTTATTTCAGTCGGTGACAAAGGTGACAAAGGGGTAGACAAACGGTACTTCACTACCGTGGTCTACGGTACTAGAAGTAAAAGACTTACAACTCGAAATTCGGTTAAAAAAGTGAGAGGAGAAAGTGAAAGTAATTCTCCGAGAAATCAAGGAGAAGTGAAAGACGGTATTCCCACCACAGTAGACGTATAGACTCCAATAACTATAAAGAGGACCGTTAGAACTAAGGTCGAACACGAAGAAGGTCGGGTCGTAAAGAGTACTACATGAGACGTATATTCAATTTATTCGTCCCATTGTTATATTCCGGAACTGTATGAGGAAAAGGATAAACCTTGGTCAGACAACAAGGTGCGGGTCAAGATTGACAACGAAGACTGGACGTATGTCAAAAGAGTTCTCCGTCCAGTCCACCAGACCTTAAGGGTAGAGAAAGTCTTAACAGGTGTCAACTAACACTAGGTGTGTCAGTTTCCGAAACCGTATCAGTTGTTTCGTCTTTATCTACAAAAAGACCTTGAGAGAACGAAAAAGTTACTAGGTCGCCTACAACCGTTAAACTGGAGACCAAGGAGACGGAAAAGATTTAGGTCGAACTTGTAGTCCTTCAAGTACCAAGTGTATAACGAATTCGGACCGAACCTCTTAAAACTCGTAATGAAATGATTGCACACTCTACTCACGTTAACACACTATCAAACTTGTAAGAAACCGTAACGGAAAAAAACCCTAACTTTACTTTCGACTGGAAAAGGTCAGCACACCGGTGACGACTCAAAAGGTTTACACGTCCGTATAACTCACGTCGTGAAAGTGTCGTAGTAGAAAGTCCTAAACTTTATCGAGTTGACCTGAAGGTAGTGGAGGTGATTGAAACAGCATCACTATGAAGGATTCCGGGTGAAATGAAGTTTAAGGTCCTACAGACCGAGATCCAGTCACTAGTGTGGTAGCACTAATAGACCCACCACTTCGAGAAAAAACATGTCAAGAAGACACATAAGAACGGTAGAGAAGAATTATAGAAGACGAAGACAATCCAGGTATGATGAAGACAGGAAATAGCTCGGGTAGAAACGTACTTTACAAGGGAACCATAGAGATTCAAAGAACTTCTCTAGAGATCAGGAAGGGTAAGACAACCAAAGGAGATAAAGAAACGTAACTAGTGACTCCTTCGGAAAGAATAGAGAGGAACGATAAGAAACTTTGTTGTTGAGATTGTAGTCCGTTTAATAAATCGGAGAACCTATTAAAAAAGGTAACATCTTACCTTTATATGGTATTTTTCTGTCTACCAACAACAATTCTACTACATACCCTACACAGACCTCACACCGACCACGACCAATCACGTCTGTCCATGGAAGATATTGTATTGATGGAGGAAGACGACATGAACTCACATACCTACCGTGTGAGTAGAAAAGAGTGACCCTAGTACGTGATTACAAAGAAGACTTACCTTGTGAAGAAGACCACAGTCAGTTACACCCTGTTTAATCCAGGAGTCTCTCCTTTGATCTTGAGCCTACTGTCCAAAGGATGTTCACTCTTATCTTTAAGAGTAAAGGAAAACCAGGAGTAATGGGTCCCAAACCTGGTGGGTCTCCTGTTGTAGATTCACGCCCGAGGTCTGATCACCAACTATACTACGGCATCCTCCTTCCAGTCCAGGGACTCTACCCGAATCGGTGTCGTGCATTCACTCTGGTAGATTAAGGCTCCATAGGAGTCCCTCCCGACAGAGTGTCGTGTCGTGTCCCGGTTGTACAAAAGGTCGAGACCTCAACCTGTCACGTACCGGCCCAGGGTTTGTACCGATATGCTGGACACAAATAATGGAAACACAAGAGGCACTCAGAGGTCATTTCAGAGTTCGGGACGACACGAGATCCCTTCTTTTACTTTTCGGTCCCACAATTTCCTCTTTATCGGGAACCCTTTGGTACAGAGGTTCCGTCCGCCCACCCTCGACTAACGAATTACTGTCTTCCCTTTCGCTTAGAACCCCTGTTCCAGTCTCGGTATTCGAGGGTGGGGGGATAGGACACATCTCTGTGACGGTGCTCAGTGTCAAAACTTTAATCGTCTTCGTTACCACGAAAGAAGAGTTTGGAAGGGAAGGGGGGTGGGGGTTCCAAAAGGTAAATCAAGGTACTTGTGAAAGGGTAAGACTTTGGAGTGGACGAAGAGTAGTGTTAGGATACCCGAGAAACTCCCTTCAACCTAAAACACACAGACTACCTCTGTTAAAGATGGTGTCGTAGAATCTCGAATACTTTCCGCATTCGGTCTTACTGTACTGAATCTGGCACAGAAGAGTCGGGTTTAAACGAAATAATAGACATGAATGACGTCGGGACACTGTTCATGATGACGACATACAACCAAAAAGAATAATTATAAAAAAACTACATCTGGCGAGAATTTCAGAAATAACTTAAACAATATCATGAGAAAGATAAAATACAAGACTAAAAAACTGACACTCCGTACATCGAGGGTTCGGTCCATAACTTATCCGTGGGGGACGTAACCCTCTGCTTCGGGATTGGTAACTTGTTGGTCCCTTTAGGGATAACGACATACAAAATTCTTTCCATTTTATAAATCGTTAGACCACTCACGGGTGTTATCGGGTCAATAAGAGATACGTCGGACGACAGAAAGACCTTCACCTGAGAAAAGAGAGTCAAAGATACGACACCTTTATAAAACTTCACTCCCAATCTTAAACAAGAAGAGGTTTCGGGGACACTTATGACGTTTACAAAACCCCTCAAAAAGATTCATCGTGTCCCAAATTTATTTATTTTTGGAGACGACTTTTTTCTAGAGTGTGACGATTGTAAGAAATGACTCGAAGGATATTGTTACCACATATAAACTGACGGGAGGGACTATATTGAGGTAAAAGTATGTATGTTATCCTTTGTCCCTTAACTTTGACAATCAACTTTATAAATAAAAACAGTACTTGACATGACTCAAATTGTATGTTATAAAATAAATTATGAGTTTTAGCGGGATGGTTATATATATTTCTACAAACGATTTCTTCAATCAATTCCTTAATTGAATTCCCTAATTGAATTCAATCAATTCAATCAAGGCACCAAAAGGTCACCAATTCTCTGGTGCGAAGGGGACGTCCCCAACGACCAAGTTAGGGACCGACCTCTCGATTCCAGGGTGTACGGTTCCCCATGCCGATTTTTCAATTTTTCCTTTCTTCAATCAATTGGATTTATTCCAACCTTTCACCAACTCCTCCCCGTATCAAGGTGGTGATTGACTAAGTTTTCAGGTACGAAAGTTGAAGATGTGAAGAAATTTCTGTTACTGATTTTGTTTTACTTATATTTAAGTAAGACTTACTTATGTTTAAATAAGACTTATATTTATAGAGACAAATAAACGTAGGTATTGACTCAAACTAACCCATTTACACTACCATAAACTGTTTGGACTTTTGGAGGTTTACTTAAAGTCGGTATATCTGAAGTATAAGGGGAAGCAATATTTTGATGGGAAAGTGATAAGTGATTCAACACAGGTTGAGAAACGTTACGGTACCTGATATCGGGAGGTCCGACGAGACAGGAACCTTAAAGGGTCCCGTCTTACGACCTCACCCATCGGTAAGGGAAGAGGTCCCCTAGAAGGACTGGTCCCTAACTTGGACCCAGAGGACGTAACGTCTGCCTAAGGAATAACAGACTCGGTGGTCTCTTCCGATACAATACATACGACGACGACGATGACGATTCAGCGAAGTCAGCACAGGTTAAGACACGTTGGGGTATCTGCCGTCGGGTGATCCGAGGAGACAGGGACCCTAAAAGGTCCGTTCTTATGACCTCACCCAGCGGTAAAGGAAGAGGTTACGTACTTTCACTTTTCACTTTCACTTTCACTTCAGCACGGGCTGAGAATCGCTGGGGTACCTGACGTCGGGTGGTCCGAGGAGGGAGGTACCCTAAAAGGTCCGTTGTCATGACCTCACCCCACGGTAACGGAAGAAGCTACAATACATATGAAACGGTGTTAATTTAAAGAAAATTAATTTTTCCCTGAATCTTTTTTTCAAAAAACAAAAACAAAAAATTTTATCAGTTCAGATAGTCCCTTGCGTTTCTCCCCGAGACATTGTTGAATCTCCTGGTCATACCCCTCCCTCTACCCTTCCTCCAAGTTCTCCCACCCCTGTATACATATGAATTCCGACTAAGTACAACTACAAACCGTCTTTTGTCGTTTTAAGACATTTCGTTAATAGGAAACTTAATTTTTTGTTTAATTTTTTTATTCGTTCAGATTTGATATTAGGGATACACTATTTTGGGATTTCTTTACGTTCCTACGTTAATAATAAAATTTTTACATTCCTATAAACAATACAAACCTTCTACCTCTCCCGACATTAAACCTACTTTAGATATTTTCCCGAAGACTTCACAATGGTTTCAAAATCATAACTTAACCCATCTCAACCTTTCCAGAACTAAAAATTTTATTAAGTAATACGATATATGAACAGGGGACATCTAAGGAAATAAAATTTTATTTCTATCTTTTATTTAGTGTACACAAGTCTACAGGTTTCAGATTATTTCTTTTCATGAAAGTAAACTAAACCAATGTAGGGTCAATACCTACAAGTGACGGTTCTTTAATAGAACAAATATTTAGAGAGTGCGTTTGAATGAAAATAAATAAGTAACCTGAATACCTAATTACTTGAAAACAAGATCTTTAGTTTCTATTTCCTTACTTCTTCCCTCTGTCTGGAACTCAACCAATAAGAGGTAACAGGACGGTTCTAGATAAGGGGGTTGAAGAGACTAGAAGAAAATTGACGACCTCTATTAGGGATACTTGCCTTAGATGGTCAAGGGTCCGGGAAACCAAAGTTAGACCCAAACCGGTCCTTTTCTGGGACTACGACCCTTTTTCAACTTTCGTCCTCCTCTTCTCCTGTTATCTCCTACTGTACCAGTCTATCGTAGTGATTGAGTTACCTGTACTCAAACTCGTTTAAGGTCCTCTATCACTTCCTGTCCCTTTGGACCGTACGACGTCAGGTACCCCAACGTCCCAGTCTGTATGGAATCACTGACTTGTCTTTGTTATAGATTATTATAACTCGTAGAAAAGTACATAAAACCATAACTTATAATAAGAGACACCACCACGACCACCACCAAATCAGTGATTCAACACAGGTTGAGAAAACGTTGGGGTACCTGACATCGGTCCAGGGAGACAGGTAACCTAAAGGGTCCGTTCTTATGACCTCACCCAACGGCAAAGGAAGAGACCCCGCAGAAGGGCCCTAACTTGGACACAAAGGAAGAACCGTCCACCGACCAAGAGACATGATATGTCATTTAGAGACAACGAGGAGAGAAAATACATATCATCAAACATAGATAATTAGGGTACAAGGATGGGATAGGGAGAGGGGTTCAAGGGGAAACTATTAGTATTCAAACAAAAGATACAGACACTTAGACAAAGACGAAACGTATAGCTAAGTAAACATAATAAGAAATCTAAAATACATATTCACTATAGTATATAAACAGAAAGAGACAGACTGGCTCAAGTAATTCACATTATGAGTGATCCAGTTAGGTACAAAGACGTTTACCCCCACCAAAAAAAAAAAAAATATTTGGGGATTGAAGTCAGATTTGTACTCTTCTCGTAGTCCGTTCGGGTTTGACTCTCTGTACGACGTTTTATGTACTGGTCGCGAGAAATTTTTACAAATCCAGATTTTTTTTTTTTTTCAAATCCAGAATCTTTTATCCATTCGGTCTTCAACAGTGTCTAACCTCCTCTGGTTCCCACGTACTACTGGCTTTCGTTGCACGCTGGGACTAACTTAGGAACTTGTCTTTTCCCTACAAACACCCCTTTTGTCCCTTCAAGTTCATAAGACATAAAATCAATCATTACGACAAGGATGCTAGTAAAGAATCAAACCATTCACATGATACCAATACATTCTACAAGTGTAATCCCCCGGACGTACTTCCCATATACCTGTCAGGTACTCGATAGAAACCCGAAAGGTCCACCGTGTCACCAAGTCTTAGACGGACGGTTACGTCCTCTATGTTCTCTGTACCTAAGGTGTCGACCCAGACATTTTTAGAGGACGTCTTCCCTTATCAGTGAGTGAGGTCATAAGAACGGACCTTTTAAGGTACCTGTCTCTCGGACCGACCGATATCCGGTACCCCATCGTTTCTCAGACTGTACTGACTTTTGTGTGTGTGTGTACACGGGAGAAATGGTGAAAAGACACTTAAATTTTAATTGGGTTTTACTTTTCAAACCTTTTAATACCAACCGCTTGATCTATACTCAACTTTCAATTTCACAATACTCTCCGACGGTTCCCGAACTCCGTCCAACTCCCAGTTCCTCTCACATCCTCCATTCCACTTTTTCTGTAAGGACTTACTCTTCTGTCACCACCCTAGTCTGACCTTAATATGTTAAGATCACCAGCTTTAATCTTAATATGATATCATATCACATATCTCACGTCATATGATTAGTTATGAGATAACTCAAGAATTATTCTTGGTCCAAGGCTGGACCTCCAGAATAAGTGTCGTGAAGTAGATCAGGAGTGAAACGGGTGGACTACATTTCTCGACTGAGTAACCTTTTCTGGGACGACGACCCTTTATAACTTCCGTCTTTCTCTTCCCCTACTGTCTCTTACTCTACCCACCTACCGTAGTGGGTGCGCTATCTGCACTCAAACTTGTTCGAGGACTTCAACCACTACCTGTTCCTTCGGACCGTACGACATCGCGTACCCCAGCGTTTCGCATCCTTGCTGACTCACTGACTTGCCTTGGCTAGATCAGGAGTGTTCTCGGATTCGTGTAATAATAAAAACAGGAAAAAAATACCAACACCTTTGAGTCTGCCTCCCTTACTTCATTGAGACGACCACGACGAGTAGATCCATTTCCTGTCCCCTAAACTTCGGTCCAGACAAACTGTAGAGTTTAGGATGAGATTTGTAACGTAAATAAAAGTGAGAGGTCAGATTAGTTTTTGATGTCTGGTTTTTTGTCTTCCCTAGACAAACAAGACGGTCAATCGAAACGAGGTACCAATCATCCGATCGACCCGAGTCTCCGTACCAAAAGAATCCTAGAGTTCTCCTTTAGTTCTCTTGTTTGGGGGTTTTCATTCGTAAAGAGTTTGAAGACGAAGACATTATAAGGTAAACGACTCTATTCAGTGTACTGGTCACCCCTCGGGTACCACCTATGTATCGGAGACTACCCTCTTGGGTGTCGTAGTATAAAGTCCCTGGACCTCGATCAGTCTTGTGTTGGTTACTAGTAAAAAGCATAAAGAGTTTGAACACCAGTAAGCCTGATTTCCTTCTCTCCTTCATCGTGAAGGTCCGGAGGTCTGACGGTCGAGTCTTCCGAAGGTTTGTAGGGGTGACGGACATCCGGGTTAGAACTTATACCCATAAACCTGGTACACCCATCTCTTCCCAGTCCGTTTCAGGTTACCTTCTACACACTTGTCCTACATAACACGTTGACGCTTTCAAGTTCTGACAGGTGACACTCCGGTCGACACCCCTTCTCGTCCACCGTCCTCCGGAGTCTACAGTCTCAGCCTGGGTACCCGAACAACTAAATCCTTTGAAGGTCCGGGTCCTGACCCAGATTGAGTAGGACACGGGACTTATCCTGGACTATGGTCCCTCCTTGACTACGCTAGAACACAATCCCATTCACTTATACACTTATATTCCATCGTATACTCACAGAAATGATGTATTTTAAGATACACTTTTCTGTATATTTATTAAAAATAAAATTTATTAAATTTTTTAATTCATCTTTTCAATTATTTAATTCATTTTTTCTCCCTGAGATTTTTACTCAGTGTGTAATTGTTTTAAGGGGTACAGAATATAGAACGTTTGTTGGGAATTCATTTGAAACGTTACTTAAAAAAAGAAGGGAGAAACTTAGATTAGTAGTATGAACTCCTAAAAAAATTTAGAAAAAACCCATTAAAATAAAAAACGGTGTTTTTGGGTCAACTTATGGAACATGGTCCAATTTTACCCGTATCCGTTCTTATGGTTTATAGATGTATTATACGGTTCTGGGACTAATCGACTGTTATCTAGAAATTTATTTTGTCGGAGGTTTGTTTCGTTCAGTCTTGAACTTTACGGGCTTATACAGTACCCATTGACAACTTCACATGGGTGACTAGGTCATTTAACTCTTCAGGTGGGACTGTTGAGAGTAAGGTCTGTCGTCGTAGTATTCGTTTCGTCTTTGATTGGTCTCTGGCATCTAAACACGAGGTGTGCGACTAAGTTTTTCCCGTGTTGGTGGTGGTTGTGTCGTCTTCTGTGGTCGCGGACCATCGTGACGTCCATGGACCACAAGTGTGGGTCGGGTACGACGACCCGAGGACATGTGTGACCTATTTCCCCACGTCGATTTGTCGGTCTCGACGTTTGTGGTTTCAGAAATTTGAAGTGTAGTCTTCTTCTTAGCCCCTAACGCGGATTTCACAGGCCTTCGTCGTGACTCGACATAAGGCCACTTGACGAAGAACACTGTCGGTGACCAGTGTCCCCGGTGTCGACTTGGGCACCTATCCACGTGCCCCACGACAAAGTGTCACTCTCGACCACTCCTGGTCCCTCGGTACTCCTAGCCACATGTCCGACCGTCTTTAAACCTCCGTTTCTTCAAGTTGAAGACTGTCTTCATGACAGTGTGGGTCCACCGATGTTCTACGTGGTCCCATTTTAAGTGTGACCCCCGAGAAAAAACTTTTATACTACGTTTATCTGTGATCTACCGACTCCTCTTGGACAACGGTCTGAGACCCCTCCCCCTCTACCCAGACGAGGGTCCTCTGTTGGGACCACACTTGTAGAAAGGGGACGTGGTGGGTGAGGTTACTACCTGCGAACCTCCGTTTTGAAATACTAACCGTTCCTTAAGTCCAGAATACGATCCACTCCCTTCCACGAAATCAAATGTTCTCTAAACCTCAGGGAGTCTAGTGGAGGACTCTCAAGATCCGTTCCTGAGAGTCCTTCGTCGTGTTCGCAGGATCCGATCACGAAAAAGAAAAACTGAAAAACCGGTTTGGTACGTCGCACGTCCTAGAATCAAGGACTAGTCCCTACCTTGGACACAGGGTCGTGACCTTCACGACTCAGATTTGGTGACCTTCACGACTCAGAATTGGTGACCTATCGGTCGCTTCAGGGAGAGTCCGATCACGTCTTCTTCCTTTATTGTTCCGTCCTACATCAAGTAAGGTAGACCATCTGCAGTGAAACGAAGGAAAGTTCCCCCGGAGTAAAGTGAGGAGAGAAATTATATCGACATCCACGTTTTATACACAAGTTTTAGGTCTCCTCTTAGGATTCGACTTACTGTGTATTAAATTGTCTTACGTCTCAGACTTTGAGGAAGAACTCTCAGTATTTTGAACCCGTAGAGGTCAGGATCGAGAGTCGAATGAACGACACCCTTGAGTCCATACTACCACCACCAAATCAGTGAGTCAGTACAGGTTGAGAACTCTAGGGTACATGACATCTGGTGGTCCGAGGAGACAGTTACCCTGAGAGGTCCGTTCTTATGACCTCACCCAACGATACGGGAGGAGGTCCCCTAGAAGGGTTGGGTCCCCAGATTTGGCACAGAGTACAGAGGACGTAGTCGTCCGTCCAAGAAATGGTTATCACGGTGGAACCTTCAGGGTATACACACACACACACACACACACACACACATATGTGTATATACATATATATATGTATGTGTGTATGTATATATATATAATCGTAAAGTCAATTTTTTTGTTTTTGATATATAATATTTTTATTCGAAGAATCAAAAGACAAAATTCTAATTGAAGTCTCAAAAACCAGATTCAAGTCTTTTCAAAAACGAAACATAGACTTAATTTACAATCAATGATATTTTCTCACGCAGAGTCAGTTCCCACTAAAACTGATAAACTAAACAGTCACTGACCTCTGTAAAACGCAACAGTGTCACGTCTCCCACCATAACAAGTTAGATCCCTCTGTCTGGTCCCTACGAAGATTTGTAGGCTGTCACGTTCCCGTCCGACGAACGTCGTTTCTTAATAGACCGGGGTTTATAGTAATCACGGGTCTAACTCTTTAACGGAAGTTTACTGGATCAGTTGTCTTTATAGGTCCTTTATTGACTTAAAGGTAATTCCTTTATTTTATAAAAGAGAAGTTTCTTATTTGTATGTCCGACCCCTTAAGTGACGACCATCTATTAAGACTTGAACGAAAGACACGACTATAAAACATCCGTCCTATAGGTTTTACGATCCGTTTCTTTGGTCTTCTTTACCCCTTTAACTAAACAGTTAGGTAAATTGAGATTTTTCCACTTTCCGAATGAAGACACTAACTTTTTTTTCGTTGTTGACTGTTGAGTCTTTTATAGTAAGTATCCTGTCTTCAGAGCTTCGGTAGGATCCAACGAGACTGAGGTGAATAGAAAAAGAATAATTTTATAATTGATATACGAGATGATCTTTTCCTTCGTCTTACTAAATTCTTCTTTCAAAATTTATATTTGTTAGTTTTTCACCGATGAAATTTATAGAAATATTTGATAACTAAAAATTATCGGATCTTTTGGACATAGGGATCTTAGTCTCGAGAGGTCATACAATGGTAACCCAAAAATTTACAAACTCCATTTCTGTTGACCCTGTCAAACCTTATGACAAATCATTTTTATTATAGGGGATATAACAAATCATTGTCATTAGAGGGAAGGACGATTTCTACCTGAAGGATCCACTGGGATTACCGTTTCTTAGACGGACGGTTACGTCCTCTGAGTTCTCTACGTCCAAGTTAGAAACCCAGTCCTTCTAGGGGACCTCTTCCTTTACCGCTGAACGAAGTCATAAGAAAGGACCTTTTAAGGTACCTGTCTCCTCGGACCCGTCCGATATCAGGTACCCCGGTGTTTCTCAGCCGGTGTTGACTCGCTGTTCATGTGTGTGAGTGATTCCTACTCACACGAAAGGGTGGGTGACTGTCACCTGACAGGTACGCTGAGACTAGTTCCCTTGTACTCGACAGTCATGGGGTCGTCTCGGACCTTATTTGATAACGTTAAAAAAAAAAAAAAAAAACAGAACACAGGAACTCACTAATTAGTACTTCTGGAACGGAACCATCGACGACGGGGAAGTCAAACCCTGTTCTTTTGTGTGTGCCTCTTTGACTTGGATCAGAGGTCGGACCTCAGTTCGGACATCGCCCTGGTGAACGAAATTGAATCTAGTCGACTTCATGGTATACAGACGTGTGGACACTTGAACTATTATTTACGGACAATGACTTTCTGTGATTCAAACTCCCACCAAACAATGTGTTGTAATACCATTTTTATTGTTATTACCTCACTACAGACACACTAAAAATAAAATTTATTTAAGTCATATTTACCCTAAGATGTATCCATAAACGTTTAAGTAAACAGAAAGGGATACTCCTGTTCCTGATAAGAAAGACACAAAACTTGACTACTGGTTTTATATACAAACTATATAGTACCTTAACCGACGTACACACTAAGAGGTCCGTTCTTATGATCTTCAACTAACGACACGGGAGGAGGTCCCCTTAAAGGGTTGGGTCCCTACTTTGGGTATAGAGAATACAGAGGACATAACCGCCCACCTAAGAAATGGTGGTCGTGGTGGACCTTTCGGGCACCTAAACCGATGTACTCCCGTCAGAAGATAGTTATGTTCTAAATGAAGATGTTCTACATCTTTACAGAAAGTTTAGTAATCTTAAGAAAGGTCACAGTCTCACTGGAATTTTTCTTGGAGTGAATTTACGTACCACCCGACACTTTATCTACTTAGAGATTCAATCTTTTGTTAACAATGTCGTTATGATAGATGACTCAATTTTCGTCGTCTATCACGATCCCTTCATTACTTCGAAGTAATAAAGTAAGAAACTTAAAGGTCTTTATAAAGAACGTAAACCGAACACTCTATTCCCTAAATCGTTTCTTTCCTGTTTCATCTCGAATCTACCTGTTGACTACTCAATGAATTTGTGTCAAATAACTAAGAAACGTTAGTCTTTAGAGTAAATGTATTTTACTCCTTAGTAATTTAACGTAGAATTAATAGTAGAGAGAATTACATTAACTTAAATTGTGTATACAGTCACCGACCTCACGTTTCCGTGAAAGAAGATCTTTCCAAAATTTTAATAAAAAGGAAAGAGAAGTGTCCTTCCACTACGAACTCGGGTCTCACTTACTCGTTATAATTTACTTGGACACACTCCAAAACCGGTTCAGTAGCGGTATCCAAGGTGTTCGACCCCTTCCAAAGATCGACATAAATCCACATAAGTCGACAGTGACTACTTGTAATTATGCATCTTCTATTTCCTCCTTCCTACACCATATTCGATGTCTCAAATTAGAAATTAGTACAGAGAAAAAGAGGAGTGCTATCCCACCTGTTTTGTTCGGACTCTGCATCGTCCGATGTCAACTCTAGTGGTCTTAGTCTCTTACGATGTTAAACTTTGGGAGACTCTCCGGTCGTTTTAACCAGGTCGGATGGTGGAGTCTTTCAGTGACTATCGGTGTACAGACATGTCTGTCACTTAAGGTCTCGACTTACCACATATCTTGACGAGACTAAGGATTAAGATCTATGACGGGTCCAAATTCCTTCTGCCAGTCTAACTTTTAAAGACTTGTGTTGTGAGGACTGTTTTACACCAGGTGACCTCTTCCCTTACCGTTTGGTGAGGTCATAAGAATGGAACTCTTGGGGTACTTCTCAGACTTTTCCGTTTTTCTATCCTGTGACTTTCTACTTGAGGGGTCCAGTCATCCACGGGTTATACGATGACCTCTAGTCTCCTCTTTATTAAGGTCTTTCTTACTTCTCTACCTCGGTTTCGTTTTTGTTGTGGTTCAACACCTACACTGACCACTATCTTCGTTCCAGACTACGACATTTCTCGTTATAACGTATCCTTGGACCTTACAGTCCAGGTTCTTAGTTCCGTTTAACCTTCACCAGTTTATCCTCTACCGTTCTCACTTGCAACTGTAAAATCCTTAGTCTCTTGATTTTACCTGATCTTACCCACTTAAATTGAGTCTACTGGTAATATAGATGATGACACCCGTTCTTAGGGAATCTTCTTTACCTCATTGGTAGTATCAGTTGTTTTCTCATGTTTTACGTCATAAACCTACGTCAGAGTTTTTGTCGGTTTACTAGAGACAAACAAAGGTTCCGTTCGGTAAGTTATAGTGCCATTAGGTTCAGATACGGGGCTGGTCATTACGACTTCTTCGACTTGTCAAGATACTTCTGGATGTTCTGGAAAATCTTGATTTTGGACTTTTTCTACAGGAAAAGTAATATCCCCTGACCTTACGTTTTCATCCTTCAGTTCTTTGTGGACCTTATTGTCCGTCTAAACCGGAACTTCATACAATTCTTCGTACCGTTTCGGATTATCTTAAAACGGTTCTCTTGCGTGACTAGTATCGTTTGTAGGAGAAGGTTGTTGTGTTCTCTTCTGAGGTGTGTACCTGTAGTGGTCTGCCGGTTGTGACTTTAGTCTAACTAATATAAGAAACGTCGGTTTCTACCTCTTCGAGATATGTCAGTCGTTTTTGTTCTGGTCCTCGATTGACACTGGGTCTAGTACTTTAGAAATAACGGTTTAAGTCTGAATTCAACTTCTTTCATCCCTTTTGGTGATCTGGTAAGTCCATACTAAATTTAGTTTAGGGAATGTTAATATCCCTTCAATGTCACTTTCACTCTTTATCTAAGTTCCCTAATCTAGGCGATGTCATACACTACTTGATACCTACCTCCAAGTACTGTGACATGTCCTCTGTCCTTAGTTCTGGTAGGGGTTATTTTAGTTTACGTTTTTTCGTTTTACGTCTATGTCTACTGTGGTGGGAATACCGTCTTTCGCTTCTTCTTGAGTTCTCGGAGAACTACTTTTACTCTTTCCTCTCACTTTTTCAACCGAATTTTGAGTCGTAAGCCTTTTGATTCTAGTAGCGTGTCACTGTCTGATAAAAAGACCCGAGGTTTTAGTGCCGTCGACCACTGACGTCGGTACTTTAATTTTCTGTGAACGAGGACCCATCTTTTCAATACTGGTTGGATCTGTCGTATAATTTTTCGTCTCTGTAAAGAAACGGTTGTTTCCAGGTAGATCAGTTCCGATACCAAAAAGGTCACCAGTACATACCTACACTCTCAACCTGATTTTCTTTCGACTCGTGACTTCTTGACTACGAAAACTTGACACCACAACCTCTTCTGAGAACTCTCAGGGAACCTACCATTCCTCTAGTTTCGTCAGTTAGGATTACTTTTAGTCAGGACCCACAAGAAACCTTCCTTACTACGACTTCGGCTTCGACGTCGGGGTTATGAAACCGGTGAACTACGTTTCTTGACTGAGAAACCTTTTCTGGGACTACGACCCTTTCTAACTTCCTCCCTCTTCTCCCCCTGCTGTCTCCTACTTTACCAACCTATCGTAGTAGCTGAACTACCTGTACTCAAACTCGTTCGAAGTCCTCAACCACTACATGTCCCTCCGGACCGTTCGACGTCAGGGACCCCACCGTTTCACAGCCTGTGTTAAATCACTGACTTGACTTGTGTTTGTTAAATAATACCAGTACATGTATGTATCCTACACTGAACGAACAATCAACGATTCAGTACAGGTCGAGAAACGTTGGGGTCCCTGACATCGTGCGGTCCGAAGGGACAGGAAGTGATAGAGGACGTCAAACGGGTTCAAGTGCTGTCAAGTTGGACACTACGATAGGTGGGTAGAATAGGAGACGACGGGGAAGAAAACGGAAAGTAGACTCGTGACGGAAAGGCAAACCCTTAAACGTATCTTGCACCATAGAGGACCTGGGGACGGGTAAGACCTCTGACAAAGACCATTCTAGATAAGACTGTTTCGACGTGATCCACGCGGCACCGGAGTACTAGTACGGACAGTCCCATCTCACCAACAGGTCCCTCTCTGACATCCAGTCACCGAAGACCGTCCACTACCAATGTATTCGTAGGACGGTCCGTGGCCTCGCCTTTGCGACCGGGGTCACGAAGGCTCTCTTCTCTTGTGCGGCCCCCGCCGCACGCCGACCCCGCGTGTACACGTGTACGAGTGGCCGGACCGCCCTTAGAAAAGGTCACTTCACTAAAAAGTGAAACAGGCTCCTCCGTCCTCTTTTCCGAGCTAGTAGACGGTCTGTGCCCTCCCCACCCCCCGGGATTTTGCGTTTCCCAAAGTCGAAACAGACCCGAAGGTCCCCGAATCCCAAACACATAAAAATCTCAATAAATAAGAACTGAGAGTAAAGTCGACCTCTCGTGAGGTAAGTGAAAAGAGTCACCTCGTTCTTGTCTCACTAACCGGGAGACCCACAAGCCGTTCCATGACAGTTATTCATTGTTTAGAAAAATCCGATATAATATACCATTTACTGTGATTATGTCCATCAAATTTTTAATACACTTTAAGTATTTCTAGACTATACAGGACTTTTTTATAACAGTAAATATTAAGATTAATAGTATAATTTCACAATTTACTGTGTCGTTTTTTTTATTTTTTTTATTTTTTTTTTTATTTTCCATGAAGATAAGTTTACGTTCTTAGGATTAGTGTCTAAGAAAAGGTTTATTGACAACTCCAAACTGTCCAAAAGGGGTGTGTCTATTACCCACCCTTTCTTTTTTCTGTGTTTGGTTCTTCCACCATCTAAAGTAGTAGAGTTCATAGTAAGCAAAACGACTACTTTTGATTTGTTTTTTCTGACATCGTTGGGTCCCGTTTACTTTTCTATTAGTGAGGAGGAACGGGGTTTTGTACCCTATCGAAAAAAAAAAAAAAAGCTATAAAGAAAAAAAAATTAATATCTCCATATTGACGGAATACTAATATGTCACCTTCACTTTTTATATAAATTCCCTGATTTAGACTATCTATCTCACGGACTACTTGATACCTGACTCCAATGACTGTAAAATGTCCTCTGTCCTTAGTTCTGGAAGGAGTACCTTTTCTTTACGTTTTTTGGTTTTACCGACAGCCCCCACCGTAACGTTTATCGACACTTTTCTTCTCTTCACTTTTCGTTTCCTCTTTTCCTTTCTATATTCGTAGACTTACGTCTCAAGGTTTCTNCTATATTCGTAGACTTACGTCTCAAGGTTTCTTATCGTTCTTCTCTATTCTTTCGGAAGAAGTCGCTAGTTACGTTTCTTTATCTCCTTTTGTTGTCTTACCCTGTTTGATCTCTAGAAGTTCTTTCAATCTCTATGGTTCCCTTGTAAAGTACGTTTCTACCCGAGCTATTTTCTGTCTTTACCATACCTGGATTGTCTTGGTCTTCTATAATTCTTCTCCATCATTCTTATGTGTCTTCTTGACATGTTCTTTCTAGAAGTACTGGTTCTATTAGTGCTACCATACTAGTGAGTGGATCTCGGTCTGTAGGACCTTACACTTCAGTTCACCCGGAATCTTTCGTAGTGATACTTGTTTCGATCACCTCCACTACCTTAAGGATAACTCGATAAAGTTTAGGACTTTCTACTACGACACTTTCACGACGTGAGTTATACGGTCGTTTAAACCTTTTGAGTCGTCACCGGTGTCCTGACCTTTTATAGTCAAAAGTAAGGTTAGGGTTTCTTTCCGTTACCGTTTCTTATGAGTTTGATGACGTGTTAATGTGAGTAAAGTGTGCAATCATTTCATTACGAGTTTTAAGAGGTTCGGTCTGAAGTCGTTATGCACTTGGCACTTGAAGGACTACAAGTTCGACCAAAATCTTTTCCGTCTCCTTGGTTTCTAGTTTAACGGTTGTAGACGACCTAGTACCTTTTTCGTTCTCTAAAGGTCTTTAGTAGATAAAGACAAAATAACTGATACGGTTTCGGAAACTGACACACCTAGTGTTATTTGACACCTTTTAAGACTTTTTCTACACTTATGGTCTGGTGGGCTGGACAGAGACCTCTTTGGACATACGTCCAGTCCTTCGTTGTCAATCTTGACCTGTACCTTGTTGTGTGACCAAGGTTTATCCTTTTCCTCATGCAGCTCCGACATGTGACAGTGGGACGAATAAATTTAGCATACGTCTCATGTAGTACTCTTTGCGACCCGACCTTCTTCGTGTTCGACCTTAGTTCTCACGGTCCTCTTTATAGTCAGTGGAGTCTATATGTCTACTGTGGTGGGAATACCGTCTTTCACTTCTCCTTGATTTTTCGGAGAACTACTTTCTCTTTTTTCTCACTTTTTCGACCGAATTTCAAGTTGTAAGTCTTTTGATTCTAGAACCGTAGACCAGGGTAGTGAAGTACCCTTTATCTACTCCTTTGTACCTTTGTCACAGTCTGAAATAAAAACCCCCCCGAGGTTTTAGTGACACTTCTGTCGACTCATGGCTTCTTAACTACGAAAACTTAACACCACAACCTCTTCTGAGAACTCTTAGGGCACCTGACGTTCCTCTAGGTTGGTCAGGTAAGATTTCCTCTAGTCAGGACCTACAATAAACCTTCCTTACTACGATTTAGACTTTGAGGTCATGAAACCGGTGGAGTACTCTTCTCAACTGAGTAACCTTTTCGGAGACTACGACCCTCCCTAACCCCCGTCCTCCTCTTCCCCTACTGTCTCCTACTCTACCGACTTACCGTAGTAGCTGAACTACCTACACTCAAACTCACTTGAGACCCTCAACCACTACCTGTCCTTCCGGACCGTACGACATCAAGTACCCCAGCGTTTCTCAACCTGTGCTGACTCACTGACTTGAATTGATTTGACTTAAGGAAATGTTACAGTACAATCGAAGATGACATGTTGTTTTCACTTAGTCGATAAGCATATAAATATAGGGGAGGGAGATCCAAGAGGGAGGAGGTGGGGGTAGGGTGGGGAGATCCAGTAGTGGTTCGCGACTCGACTCGAGGAACACAATATGTCGTCGAGGGATGATCGACAGACAAAATATATACATCAATGTATACAGTCACAATGAGAGGGTCAAGTAGAGGGAAGTGGAAGACGGTCACATACGTGTACAGACAAGAGACTCTGTCAGGAATATTGCCTATGTTGTGAACCGAACGTAAATTTACACGAAGGGTCACTGTTCAACCTTTCGGTTTCTGGTCTTTCCATTCCTTAGTCACCTGAAGGTCTAGATCCTCTGAGACTGGAAAAAAGAAAGTAAGATAGTGTCGAATAATATAGTCCCTTTGATCGTTTCCAGTTTTAACGGGATTCCTCACCTCAATATTTTGATTCGACATGTTTCTATTAGTACATCCTACCGAAACTCTTTTCGGTTTCAGTCACCCGTTCAAGGACCATCTCCTCGTTTTTAACGTCTTTAACGGACCATCTCCTCTTTCCGTACCCGGAGTTACCGGGTCGAGGTCCTTGGAGTGGTAACGGTCTCATTGGACTGATAAAGTCCGTAACAGACACTCATCGGACTCCCTTCATGTCGGAGACGTACATGGGACCCCACCTAGACTTCCGTCTCACCCGATCTCCAACAGTTACTAATACGAAGAACGATGATGACGACGAACCCTTCCCTCTATACTTACCAAATGACGGTTACCGTTGACTACCCGTGCATCAATCCACATTTCAAATAGGATACTCCTCTCCCTTATTAATGAGTTTAATGAGTTTAATATAAGACTCTTCAGTTGCACTGGAGTATCCTCGTTTCTATTCTTCTAGTATTTTCGTCATCTTAAATAAAACTCATTTCTTGTGTCGTACGTGTGTCCGAATCACAGTCTTTTTCATTTCGAATTTCTCTCGAGTCTCCTCTTCTTGAGAGAAAAGGGGGAAAGGATAGAAAATTTAATTAAAAATAACCTTATCTTAGATGGAGGGTTCTTCCTAGGTGACCTCCTCCTTTACCGTTGAGTGAGGTCATAAGAACGAACTTTTTAAGGTACCTCGCTCCTCAGACTACCCGATGTCAAGTATACCAGTGTTTTCTGAACTTGTGTTGAATCGTTAATTTGTTGTTGTATCAACTGAATGTCACAACACGATGAAAGATGACATATCACTTCACTTAATCAAAATAATACATATATATGTGTGCATATATATGTGTATATATACGTGTACGTATATAGATGAGAAAATCTAAGAAAAGAGTATATCTAAGAAAAAAAAAAAACATTTCTTCGTAAACTTAGTACTTATTTTTACTCTTTTGACATTTTGACACCGAAGGAAAGAACCTTTTATGTCTTATTGTGATTTCATGTGTAAACGAATGATTCGGGCTTAAATAACTTATAGGGTGATATGTGTTTTCAGTCAATTCGTGGTCCCCATTTCTACTCTCTATTACAGAGAAAAGGTTATTACATAGTTTCCGGTAACTGGGAACTTCACTTCACTTCAACGAGTCAGCACAGGTTAAGAAACGCTGGGGCACCTGATATCGGACGTCCGAGGGGACAGGTACCTTAAGAGATCCGGTCTTATGACCTGACCCATCGGTAAGGGAAGAGGCCCCCTAGTAGGATTGGGTCCTTAGCTTGAGCCCAGAGGACGTAACGTCTAAGGAATGGTAGACACGGAGGTCTCCTCTTAGAATAATTCGATATCTAGTTTCTACCTTTTTCCAAATACCCTCTCCTTCACCCTTTTTGTTCACCCCTTCCCGGTTTCCTTCTTCTCTCTTCGTCGTCTGTCAGTTGTAAGTGTTTTTAACACGTACGTTTAAATACGGGGGGGTTTTCGTCTTTGGGATCCAAGAACTCAAGTGATCTAATATTTGGGAATTAGAGTTTAAGGATTACGTATAAACAGAAAAGACTATACTGTCAAAAAGTCTGTTCTTACATATTTCGTTTATGGTCATCTTGTTCACTTTTTTTTAAGATTCTTTTATGTTAGACGAGAACCACGAAAATACAGAGAAAACCAATATTGTTTAAAATAGAGTCCCATGAGTTCCCCGTATATATTTATTGTGACGATTGAGTACCGGACAAAAGAAGTTCTTTTGTCCTCTTTGTCTTGTGTACAACTCATTAACTTCCGTGTTATATAGGTTCCTCCCTTTTATATCTATTTGGTCGTTTGTACAATCATTAGGATTCATCTTAAGATCTTGTCCAATGCCATGAATCTCTACCTCTACGACAGTGATCATTGGTCACACCAAAATCATTTTTGTCTCCCATCGATTGATTAATGGTTAGGAAAACACTGTCCAATAGTGACTTGACTGTCAAATCCCCTTTTCTTATTTGTAGTATAAGATATTAAACTGTTTCTTAAGTATTTAAGAAAGTATAGAACACATAACCTGTACTGACGTTCAATACACCATTTTGTTGATTCTTGTACGTTTATGAACCACTAACTTGAGATCTCTTAGTAATGACAAGTTAACTACAGAAATAACCACTGTGAATCTTTAAGTAGAACGGGGACATGTCAAGTTGTAAACATGGTTACTAACTACTAAAGAAGTCTCGTACATCAATTTCAACCCGTTCGATTCCCACAGTCGATTATAGTATTACTTTCTTAGTCCTAGATTTTGACCACTTAAATTCAACCTCGAAAAACAAAAACAATTTAAATCCAAATTACCTCGATCGTATGAGTCTTGTATTAACATGGTAAAGTAAAGTACACCCAACCCGGTATGAAAGAAAAAAAAAATTGGTTAAAATTTTAACTTCAATATCAATTATATCAATTTCCAGGTGTCTGAGTTTCGATACAACGTGGTATTTCTTCGGACTCGTGGTTTTTTAACTACGAAAGTGGGAGAACTCTCAGGGAACCTGACGTTCCTCTAGTTTGGTCGGTTAGGATTTCCGTTAGTTGGGACTTATAATTAACCTTCTTGACTACAACTTCGACTTCAAGGCCTTGAAACCGGTGGGATACTCTTCTTGACTAAGTAACCTTTTCTGGGACTACGACCCTTTCTAACTCTCGTCCTTCTTTTCCCCCACTGTCTCCTATTCTGTCAACCTACCATAGTGGTTGAGTTACCTGTAGTCAAACTCGTCTGAGGTCCTCTATCACTGCCTATTCCTTCGGACCCCACGACGTCAGATACCCTAGTGTTTCTCAGCCTGTGTTGAATCCCTGATTTGTTATTGTTGTTAGTTTATCAATTAAATGTTACAATAAAATGAAAGACCACATGTCGTTTCACTAAGTTAATATATACATTGAAAAGTCTAAGAAAAGATAATATCCAATAATACTCTATAACTTATATCAAGGGACACTATGTGTCATCCATGAACGACGGATAAAATGTATATCACTACACATGTATAATTAGGGTTTGAGGATTAAATTTAATACAGTGTGAAAGTTATCACGATACACGTGCGGACCCACGGTATAAAAATTATCATATAAGTGTCTGACGTAAACAGGATTATTTTTTCTATCTTATTACTTTCTAAGTTGTATTCTTTACTCGTTTCCTTGACCCCTCAGAAGTTGTACCTCCTCATTAAATCTCACAAGTACGACAAATTTAATAAATCTTCCTAATGTATTTGTCTCTTACTGTGTACAAGAGACACCGAGACCTCCTTTCTTGTCCCCGTTCACTTATATGTAATGTACTTTTACAACTAAATCGATTTCTTTTTGAAAAATGGTGACTAGCGACTTTTCTTTTTCTTCCCTTTATAAAACCTTCACACTGTTGAAGGGGTAATGATCTCCAAAAATTCATCAATAAGTTCACCATTCATTTTCTGGTGGACCATTATAGAATTTCTCTCGGTGCAGAGTCTTAAGAAAACTTTGATTTATGTGAGATTCCATGTGATTTTATCTTTCTTAAGACCCATCCCCAACCCGGTCCCTTTGACCGGGAGTTGAAGGAAGTACATTTTAATAGAGAACCCTGGAAAGATCACTTTTTTTTTTTTAAATTTGACTGCGACAGCACAAGACTCTGAAACTTTAAGTAAAGCACTATGATGTAGTCAGTCCCCTTCAATCCAAAACGACGTCGTTGATTGGTGAGGTTTTCGAGTCACCGAAGTTCACCGTTTCCAAATACAGAACGAGAATCATGTACTAGTAGAGTCCAACTATCTCTCGGAATTCCTAGATTTCGTAAAAACCGAACCCGTCAGTCGTCTTCTCAAGTCATTTAATACGTGACGGAGAACTTCGGAAGACGGACAGATCTTAATTAGTGTCAAGAGTGTTGATGTACTCCTCGTCCGTCATATAACGAAGGTACACCGATTTCCTCTCTTTTCGTCAATGGGACTCGTCATTAGACTTTAATTTTACCTAAGTACGGAAGTTTTTCGTTTTCCCAGATTCCTTTATTGTGACTAATAGAAGACTCTAGGTCGGGACAGAGACAACACTTGAAGGAGACTCCAGGACCCATCCAATGAAGTGGAAAGATATGGAGTCTAAGACTTTTTGTTCCTCCACTAAGAAAGAAAGAGAGTAAGCCATGACATCAGTGTATGTTCCTCAGTTATGTATGTCTATGTTGAGTCTTGTAGAGTTGGTGGCATGTTTTACTCACCTCTTACTTCTTTACGAGGTACGGGTTGTGAATGACTCTCATCGAGATATAACTCTCATCGACTCTCAGAGGACATATAACTTACTTAAGATCATTTAAAGGAAAATGATATCCTTCGTGAAGATAGACACGTCATAAGATTCACAAAGGGGGTGAAAGACCACTCCATCCGTTTTCGTCAACAGGGTAACGTACACCGTCCCCGTCTGACTCCAGAGACTCCTGTGAGTCTTAATCGTCCTCCCACTCCTTATCTGTTAGGGTCCGAGGTCTGAGGATGGTTCGGTAAAACGTTTAAGAGGGAGAGGTGATACCGGAACGAAGGAGAGAACGAGATTAAAGTTACGAGACGAGTCAGAACCGTACTTCTTACCTCTGACACCCGATGAACCCGTCACCTCCTCCTCTGAAACACGGTTGTCGGAAGAGTTTTTATCAAGGTCAGGCGGCCACTGGACCGGACGGGGTGGCTCTCCAGTGTACTCCCTCCGATCCGTGTCCTACCTCAGCAAAACCAGGTTTCCGTCGGGTCTACAACGTCCGTGGGTTCGAGGGGGACGGCTACCGGTTCATCATTGATACCGTAGGTCCTTACACCCGGGGGCAGGTCCACGAGGGTCGGCCTTCTGTAAGGGGTACGTCCCTTGACTGTCACTGAACCTTTCACTTAACCTTTCAAACCTCCGGGTCCAGTGTCTGACCTGTCTCACATGCGTCTAGTACCCCCCGACACGAGGGTAGGTTCTCGCGAGAGGAGGGTACCCCGGTGTCTCGTCGAGGTCTCCCGACCCGTTTCCCGGACCACTCCCGTTCCTCCGTACACGTACGAGTACAGTGTGAACATGCACACAGGTGCGGAGTGTGACCGAGTGCACGAAGAGTCGTTGACTATCGGTTCGGTCGGGATCCTCCTGACCTATGGCTTCTGACACGTTCTCTAGTTACTTTACGTTTATCCATGTCACGGACAGGAGTCCCTTGAATCTTCAAGTGACCCCTCTGTTCTACATTTGTACACATTGTTGATCTTTTTTAATGATCGGTCACACTGACTTATTTATAACGATTTTACCATCTTGAGACTACTCTATCTTAAGTCTTCACTTATCAAATACCACATCGAGTACGGATTTTAGACGGAGAAAACACGATCAGGTCTGATAAGGTTGAAGAAGGTTGGATTATATCAAAGAAGAGTTCATCTATCTACTTAAAAAGGACGTTTGTCTGACTATATTTCTTCGTGGGAAAGTATCCCTTCGGTGATTGACCAGAAGATACTCTGATTCCATATATGGATGTAGGTTAGGTCCAAGTTATGGACCCAGTCCTTCTAGGGGACTCGACCCTTCTAGGAGACCTCTTCCTTTACAATTGAGTGAGGTTATTAGACCGGAAACTTTAGGATACCAGTCTCTTCGGACCACCGATGTCAGGTACCCGACGTTCTCAGCCTGTACTGAATCACTGATTTAGTGGTGGTGGTTCCGTAAACTTTACTAATTTCACTTTAAATGGAAATTGTAAGTATCAAAAGTTAAGCGTTAACTACTGGTTCCTAGTTTGAAAGTAAGACGGGTTGTCAAAGAGAAAAGACACGAAAATCGTCATCATTTTTATTCCGACCATCCTGAAAGGACCGACAGGGCACCAACTCTGAGGTACGAAGGGGAGATTCCCCGTGTCCAAGTTTGGGACTAATCCCTTGATTCTACGACACACGAAGTGTCACGTCATTTTTATTATTATTACGACGGTCAGTATTACAGTATAATCCAGACTGAACCTAATCCGTACCTCTTCTAAACAACCTTACACGGGTTCCCTTCTTCGGTGGACATATTAAGTAGTAAACAGTGGACTCATAATAAAATACAATTCCTGGTACTACCTGGGAGGGTTTGACGGGTTGTACTGTCTCGATTGTGTTGTCCATTCCATCAGTCGATTTATTTGGGAACGGTCTACTTGTAGAAGAAACTCACTGATGAGAAACGAGTACAAAAGGAATTTACGTTGGTTTCACTCCATGAATGGAGTTGTATCTGTCCTTTGTACTGAAGATCTAATCACCAAGACCAAGGTCTTAGATAGGGAAGGAAGTCGAGGAGATCTTCGTAAGAAGAGTAGACAAAACAGTACCCTTACCCTACGTCCTTCGTCCTCAGATCCCAAAAGAAAGTAGTGTTGAAAGGTTTACCATCCTTTCTTAGGAAATACAAACGTTTTCAAATCGCTGAAGTGAAAGTAAAAAGTGAAAGTACGTAACCTCTTCCTTTACCTTTAGGTGAGGTCACAAGAACGGACCTCTTAGGGTCCCTGTCCCCTCGGACCACCCGACGGTAGAGACCCCAACGTGTCTCAGCCTGTGTTGACTTCGCTGAATCGTCGTCGTCGTCGTCGTCGTCGTTTACTACTTTTTATAATCAGTGCGTCAACACAAGTTGAGAAACGTTGGGTTATCTGACATCAGGTGGTCCGAGGAGACAGGTACCCTAAAAGTTCCGTTCTTATGACCTTACCCAACGGTAAAGGATGAGGTTCCCTAGAAGGACTGGGTCCCTAGTTTGGGTCCAGAAGGCGTGACGTCCGTCTAAGAAATGGTTGACACAGTGGACCATTCTGTTCTCTCCTAACGTCCGTTTTGAACGATGTCTTTTAACTTTCTTAGTCTAGAGTAGGACGCACACACACGAGTCAGTACAGACTGAGAAAACACTGGGGGTACTTGCGGGAGGGGGCCGGTGGCGGGGTCCGAGGAGACAGGCACCCTAAAAGGTCCGTTCTTTTGACCTCACCTATCGGTAAAAGAAGAGGTCTAGAGTAGGACGTTTTATATAAGTCAGAAGAGTGGAAAAAGAAAGTTAAAGAACACTGACCCGAAAAAATTCTCGCAGAGTTACGTAGTGAAACTAGTTTGGCTGATCGGTCAAAGAGTCTTGAGTAATTTTGACAGTCACACCTGTGTCCACTATACCACTTTATCACAACAAAGGTGAGTCACAATTACCCCACTTGTAAAATAGTATCCGGTGGGTCTCCTAACCTGTACTCTGGGAAAGGAAGAGCTACGATAAAAATCTCCCACGTACACAAGATGTGTCGTGAACGTGGACAGTAGTCCTTCGAGTTGTCAGTTGTCAAGTAAAGACTACGATGACATGCACGCCGGTACACCACTTTGGACCTGACCCCGACTCCAACATACTTCCAGTGGTACCGGGTACCGGAAGTCTGTTCCTATGAGAATTTCTACCGGGAAGGTTGACCAGGTAGAATGGATGTTCGGGAACTGAGTATCCGTTTGTGACCGTAGGGTTCCGTCGTTAGTGTTAATAAAACGTCCTTCTTTTTTTCTAAAAACTCAAATAAACGATTTTTTTTTTGGGGTCGTTATACATACATATGTTTATATATCAGTTTATGTGTATATTATACTTTTTTAAATGTACACTTTTAAAATTTTATACATGGTTTACATCGTCAATGTCCAATATCTATCTATCTGTTCTACTTTAAACTCCTCTCTTCAACACTTTCTCACAAAATCGAAAATGAGGTATTTGGAACTACGACAAACTTAATAATTGTTGATCTTACAAAAGAAATGGTGAACTCACTAAAAATTTAGGCAACCGTGTCTACGACAATATATTATACTTCAATTTCCCCTTTTTTCTCCCACATCCTTTTCTCCTTCTTCCCTTTCTCCTTCCTTCCTTTCCTTGTCTTTACCTTTTCTTTCTCATGCACGCTGAAAAGTTCTCGGTTCATGCTCGAGACTCACTCATCTCACCAATGTCTATTTACCTCAAGCAAATATTTCCGTAACACTTTAAAACTTGTCTCAAAAATTTTAGTAAAAAATTTTTAATATTACACAAATGAGAGAGGATATTCTATAAGTGACGTCTTGTAAACCTTTTGTGTCTTCTCGTGTTTCTTCTTTTAATAATCGTGGTTAATGGGTCAAAGAGTCTCTTTTAGTATCACTTGTGACGTCGCCTACAGGAAGGTAAGAGAACATTAGAAATCTACTGCAAACTTCCCTTGACCCTTATATTGTAGTGTCTCTTCTCTGTCAGTCCTCACCCCCCGGTAGGATCTTCTCGTTACTTCCCAAATGGTCGTCGGTACTTGATGAGGGAATAGAGTCCGGACGGTGACGCAACTCGAACGGACCGGGTACTTATAACCACACAAGTGGACGGAACACTCCCAATATAGGAGGGACTCGGAGTCAACAAAAGAGAGATTTTACCTCTCCAGGAGAAATAAGACGGGTGGGACGACGTAATTCTGGGGGATCTGCATTTGTTTCGTGTAAGGTTAATGTTCAGTTGAGAATCTTACATCTCATCACTAACATAGGTCCAAACACCTGATCGAATATTTTCGGTTAAATTGGGTTTCCCATCAACTTTACGGTTTAAGAGAGATCGAAAAGGATGGTACACTAGAAGATAGAAAAAAGATGATATTCACATAGTAAAAATCAGTGTCATACCCGTAAAATTCCGTCTAAGAACATATAAGACCCTTCGGTTAGTGGTAAATAAAAGTTCGTCTTCTACCTAAAATAGACGCTCCTCTGAGAACTCCGGGACGGACATTAAAATTCCTAGAGGGTCGTCGCAATAGTCTCTCACTTCTCTAGTCAAGTCCCTGTCCAAAACAACGACCCTCGTGGGGGTCGAGTCTACGGTGTGTCTAGTTAGAGTAACCTTGTCGTTGACGTTGTATACTTTTGTCAACCTGTACTCAGACTCGTTTGAGATCCTCTATCACTTCCTGTCCCTTCGGACCACACGATGTCACGTACCCAAGTGTCTCTAACCTGTGCTGGATTGTGTGTGTACACTCTTGTCTTCGTTACCGTTGATAGCAAATAACTCCCCATAACACCAGAATTACACGAAATCCACGTAATAACGTAAATTAAGAGTTTAGTTGAGATAGTACCTCAATGTGAATATAGGGGACCAAATAATTTCACCTTTGTTCCGTGACTCTCCAATTTATTGAATGAGTTCCAGTACGTTTATTCAGACTACACTTGATCGTAAAATTAAGACTATTTTTCTGAGGTATCGGACTTTTGAGTATAGTCGACGGTTACGTCAATGGTAAACACTAGACGGTCGGGATCTTTCAATACGGTCCAATAAGACCTCCAGTAGACCGGTAAAACACTCTAAAAGATTTACTCCCTTTTACCATTTTCTTTAGACTGGAGGACAAACTTTAGACTATGGATTGTCCTTCAACGGGTAGGCGGAGGGTATGAGGGTAGGACCTTTGTCACGGGACCCGTCGGACTGTAACCCCTTTAGACAGTAACTCCCTCAAGTGAATTCCCAGAAACTCGTTTCTAATACTGAAATCTTAAAACCTCACCCCTCTCTAAACATTAGTAGAGTAAGAGAAGACGTCACGGGTGAGGAGATTACCTATGCATAAAGACTTAGTAGAGAGTCTTAGTTGACGGATATCGTACGAGACAAAGTCTTCACACAGAAGACTAAAATGCGAGATGTACGACAAAACCCAAAAAAAGGGGAAAGACAAAACGATATAACGAATATTACAAATATGTCGACGAAACTCTCGATTTATACGTTAGTCACACTACGTTAGCACAAGGAACGAATAGTTCCTTCCCTCTTTTACGGTTGAACTTAAAATATGTCAAGAGTTTTCGAGGTACTACGTTTTCCGGTTCAAGTGAATGAACTACACTAGAATTGACCTTAGTGTTCCCTTTGACCTTACATGTACTTGAAATCGAAAAACACAAAAATTATCGCGACAAACCGACTCTAATCTGGTAATAGATGGAGACCAATGGGTTTACTACTTCTCGAACATAAAGAACTTCAAACGACCTTTACCTTACTGTATAGTGTCATAAAAAGACCGGAAAAGACAAGACGACAAAGTATACTCTAAAAATAAAATACCCGATATAAAACTCTGACAATGGTATTCTCTCACACACACACACACACACACACGTATATATATATATATATATATATATATATATATATATATGTC
>SJYO01036187.1:20030435-20422127 GCA_006410555.1 Capra ibex
GAGGGAGACTCAGGTTTTCAGGTAATATGTGTAGACACAGAGAAAGGGACAGAACGTATGTCCCAGTAGTAACGGTAGAAGGATTTAAGGTATATATACACAATCATATGACATAACCACAAAAAGAAAGACCGAATGAAGTGAGACATATTAGCCGAGGTCAAAGTAGGTAGAGTAGTCTTGACTAAGTTTACTTAAGAAAAAATACCGACTCATTATGAGGTAACACATATACAAAATTTGTCACAAATAAGACAGGACCTAACCCTCTAAACATCGAGACATCCGACCTACAAACTATTGTGTTCCCGTAGTACACCGATCAAAATAAAGAACCAACTAAAGGGATGGGTTTCCAGTACCAGTCTTCATCTAAATACACCTTTATTTTTTGTTGACAGGTAGTCGGTTACTTATTTGTTTTATATAAGTATAAACCGGTTTATTTCACTACAATGTACGATATTGTATCTATTTGGAACTTTTGTACGATTCATTTTCTTCTGTCAGTATTTTCCGGTATATAGTATACTAAGGTAATCATACTTTACAAGTCTCGTCACTTTAGATATTTCCGTTTTACCTAAGTGTCAACGAATCCTTACCCTCCCTCTCCTCTACCCCTTTACCCACACTATCGGTAAAAAAAAAATCCACTACTTTTACGAAATTTTAACAACCACCGTTTTAAACATGTATAGACTTATTTTGGTAACTTAACCTTTGAAATTTACTCACCTTATGTACCAGATATTTAATATAGAGTTTATCTTGATTGAAATGTTTTTTTTCATCTAAACATTGTTGTATCGTAAGAGAGAAAACATGAGGTAATTTTACTCTTCACGGAACTGTCAGAACCGGTAATACCTGTAGTAGTGGAATCGGTTCCTGACTTGTTACCTAGTACGACTAACATCTTGGGAAAGGGACTTTTAATGTTTTGGGGTGCCAGAAAAGGAATTTATTCATCGGGAAAAGGAACTTGAGGACTTCGTAAGTCAAGTTTGCAGTCTGGATGTGTGAAAATAACGGTAATAGAGAAGGGAACAGTCAAAAGACACTAATATTTACATCAGTCCCGTTCCCTCTAAAGAATAAAAAGAAACTTAGGGACCGTCGTTTGTAAAACCCGAATATCGTTCATCCAAGGGGTATTTTTACCTTCTTCCTTCCTTCTTTCCACTCTCCTTCCTCATTCCCTCCTGACGGAAGTATAAAGTAGTCCTCAGGGCCTTAAGGACTTGTGGCCCTCGTCTTGTATTCGGAACATGTGCACCAAGACGTAGTCTACTCTACTACTGAAGTCGGCCGTACCCTACCTCCCTACCTAACCTGTACTCAACTTAAAAACGTGGAGACACCTTTTTGTCACTTACGGTAGTCTTATAGACTTAAATTCGATTTAAATTTGATTAAATTAGAACCAAATATTAGTTACATTGTAATAAGAAATTAGTGATAATCATCAAATGTAATACTTACGGTCGTCTACGTAAAGGGAACCAGACACAGTAAATCTTTGATTTTAGGTCCTTCGATTAAGAAGTACAGAATAGACTGAGGGTTTCATACCTCTGAAAAAAGGATTTGTCAGTCCACTTCCTGTAGTAATTACTCAAGAGTCTGAAAGGACCGTTGAGTCCCCTATTCTTAGACGGACAGTCACGTCCCCTGTACCAAAGTTAGGGACCAGGTCCATCTAGGGTGTACGGGACCTTATCGGTTCGGACACTCGGTGTCGATGACTCGGACGTACGGGATCTTAGACAGGAGGTGTTGTTCTTTTCGGTGGTGTTACTCTTAGGGCGTGTGGTGTTGATCTTTCATCGGGAACGTTGATCTCTTTGCGGGTACGTCGTTTCTGGATCGTGTCGATTTTTGTATATGATTTAATTTTTTTAAATTTTCTGTCGGACATAACTTCTTTAATATTTTTTTACTTATTTAAGAATTTTATTATTTTGGAAATTTTTGATTAAGAGTTCCTTTAAACTATGAGACACTGTTCAAAATTATCACTCCAATCAAGCCATAAAAAAAAAAATTAGGCAGTAATTCATTTGTTGGACTAAGAAGTGTGTGATCTTAAGTTCAATGAGGTACATACTTAGACATCGGATTCGATAAAAAACCATAACTGTATTTTCTTTTGTAAATAATACTTCTTGAAAACGTAGAAGTTATGTTTCTAGTTCAATAACGTAGATATTAAGGACACCCGTAGGCACCGGTCCATGTTTTTTCCTTACGGTACAGTACCATGTGTACTCCCTCAGTCTGTGACGAGCCAAGTAAAACCAGGTATGGTTTTATATTTAACGGTAGTGGTAATTCGTTATTCGTGAATAATTCACTGAGGAATACATGTTACAGTCTCTCATCCAAAATGTCGACCTTAAAACCGAACGACACTGAAATATAAAGGAGAACCCGTCCCGTCGATTTTTGACTTATCCTTTAAACTAACAATGGATGTTTCTTTGGATAAATCGTTCCTGTTGTCCTCGTTTTTACACAGTGTAAAAGATTCCCCCGTAAAGAAAACCTTTAGACTTCGTTTAATAAGTCACCTCTTATACCTAAACTTTCATCCTAAACCCTCGTAACCTCGACGACATAATCAAGAGATGATCCCTTAAACTAGGTCACCTCTCTTTGACACTACCGAGTCTAGGTTCTTAATACCTACGATAAAGGTCTCGAAGGTTTTTGAGTTCCGACCGAAGTGACACGGACCCCGTTCCGGTCGGAGTCCCGTTACACTCCGGTGTGACCCACAGGACTCCACCGGAGTACACACACACCTTTTAGTAGGAGACGTTCGAGTACCTAAAGTGATAACCCGTTGAGAAGTTATCTGGTCCAAAGACTTGACTACTGTACACTACCTCTGCAACCCCTCTTTCGCTTTCAGTCTTGTCCGTCCAAATAAAACTTAGGAGAAAAGGGAGTGATCGAAGAGGTGTAAGTAAGTAAACTAAATGTGTATAAATGACTCGTCGATGATACACAGTCTACGACAGTATTCTCGACCCCATCTCACTTCGTACTTTTGTAGAGAAGGTACCCTGAATAAGGGACCACCTCTTCCACACGTGGACACCTGGTTTCTCACTCCCAGAAGTGAGGAAGGGACCCTGTCTCGAAAAGATCAAAAGACGTCGACGGGTACCTAAAAAGATTAACTTGTAAAAGGACCGATCTCCCTAAGTGTATTTACTCTTTTTCTGGTTATGTATTCACTCTTACTAATGAGGTTTTAATCGTGTTAGTTCAAGAGTAGGACTTCTTATTTTGGAATAGGGACTGTAGGAAACCACTATCTGTTACTTGTATCATTCACTTTACATTCCGAGGTCTCAGACTGAAAAAAAACGAAACTTAGGACTGAGACTGTAAATGATTGATGTACAATCTTCCATACAAGATATCGGACTTATAAACACAGGAGAGGTTTACGTATTCCATTTTGGATAAAGGGGTTACACTACAGTAAACCTCCACCCCGGAAACCCTCTACTAATCCAACACTCCCATCTCGGCAACACTTAGCTTAATCACGGAAATATTTTCTCTTGAAGGAACAAGGTAAGACGGTGGACTCCTGTGTTTCTCTTCTACCTTTAGATACTTGGTCCCTGACACAGAGTGGTCTGTGGTTTAGATGGAACTGGAACCTGAAGTGTTAGAGGTCTTGGTAGTGACCACCCATAAACAACAACTATACGGTGGGTCAGATACAAAACAATACCGTGGGATTTCCTACTTCTGTTATTCAACGAGTTTAATGTACTTAGAGTGGGAGGAATACGAATATCGATAGAGGGTCTCATAAACCCGAAGGGATCACCGAGTCAGTCTCTTCCGTTACCGTGGGGTGAGGTCATGAGAACGGACCTTTTAGGGTACCTGCCTCCTCGGACCATCCGACGTCAGGCACCCCAGTGATTCTCAACCTGTGCTGAGTCGCTGAAGTGAAAGTGAAAAGTGAAAGGACTCAACCTCTTCCTTTACCGTTGGGTGAGGTCACAAGAATGGACCTCTTAGGGTCCCTGCCCCCTCGGACCACCCGACGGCAGAGACCCCAGCGTGTCTCAACCTGTGCTGACTTCGCTGAATCGTCGTCATCGTCGTCGTCGTCACCGAGTCATCATTTCTTTGACAGACGGTTAGTCCTCTACTTCCAAGCAAGAGACCCAGTCTTTCTAGGGGACCTCCTCCTTTACCGTTGGTCGAGGTCATCAAAACGGACCCTTTAGGGTACTTGTCTCCACGGACTGTTCGATGTCAGGTACCCCAGAGTCTCAGTCTGTGTTGAACCACTGATTCTTGTTAATGCATATCATCAACGATTTATATTTACTCCAACACGTATATTTCATGTATAACATGTAAAAGAGGAAGTAAAAAGTTGAATCGGATAATATCTATCCGACCGAATCCTATACGGGTTCGACAGAGTGGTCCGAACACGAGAGTCGAGGAAAGATTGAAGGAGTCCCATCTTCAAGACATGTAGTAAGAGAAAGGAATACACAGGAGAGGTCACCAAGATGTGTGTCATCCCCTGTCTTTTACTTAACCTACAGTAAATGTGACTGAATCATAAGGACTCTTCTCGTGTGCACCACACATTCCAGCGGAGTGGAGGGTAGGCGGAATGAAGACACGTACGACGATTCAGCGAAGTCAGCACAGGTTGAGACACGCTGGGGTCTCTGCCGTCGGGTGGTCCGAGGGGGCAGGGACCCTAAGAGGTCCGTCCTTGTGACTTCACCCAACGGTAAAGGAAGAGGTCACGTACTTTCACTTTTCACTTTCACTTCAGCGTGTCAGCACAGGCTGAGAAGTGTTGGAGTACCTGACGTCGGATGGTCCGAGGAGGTAGGTACCCTAAAAGGTCCGTTCTCATGACCTCACCCCACGGTACCGGAAGAGGCTGAAGACAGGTATCAGGGACTTAAAAGGAGTAGTCGGACTCCGGTCTGGAGTCCGTGAAGACCAAGGGAGGAAAGTAAACAACTTTTTGTTAACTTGAGGTTACTAATTCAGAATCCTTAAAAGGGAGACAGGATAGAGAACGTTACATAACACAGAAAAAGAGACGGCAGTGGAGGGGACAGGACTTAAAATATTAAAATACTGTAAAGAATCATCTTAATGAACAGAGATTAAGGTCAATACCTATGACTTATAAACCAAGGGGAAAAAAAAAAAGAAAAGATTTCTAAAAACAAAAGAAAATATTTGGAAATAAAAGTTTTTAAAGATTTTACGTGTACGTTATAAAAATTTTGTTTTACTAGAAACTATCCAAGGTTATTTACTAATAGTTTTTAGTAACTGTGATGACAAAAGTCATTTTCCGTTTTGACTGTTTCAATTTTATCCATCTGTTTGTACTAAACAAGGAGACGGACGTCTACCCCTAAGACTCGTCAGACCACGTCCGGTGTGGTCCGAGGGGGTCCAGTCCCGGGACGGACATTACACCTGGTAAAAATTTCAGAAATGACTCAAACAATATAACGAAGACAAAATACAAAACCAAAAAACCGGGGTCCCATATTAACTTGGGTGTGTGAGACTTAACCTTCTACTACCGAATTGGTGACCTGACGGTCCCTTCAGGTACTTATAAACCAAAAGTAGACAACTGAGTCTCGTTCGTCTTCGGTAAAATAACAGTATATTGTCTATATGAAATTACCTCTCAAGGATGACGGACATTTAGGGTTCTTCCCCTTGTATTAGTCACTCCCGTCGTATGGAGAGGGAGTAGATACGAGTATTTGATCCTTTCACATAAGTTGGACACCAAGTAATAGGTTTCCGTCACCTATAGACGGTATATGACGGTACAAGTCCTTAGTGAAAAGGTTTGAACACATACTATAATGACACAGTTTGTTTGTTTTTTATTCAAAATTCAATTCTAAACATGTTACTGTAACTTAACTAGACTCGAGTTCTTCTGAAGCTGAACGGAGAAAGTTTACAGACTTTGGGATCAGGGTCACTCTTATTTCGTGAGATTGTTTCAGACAAAAAGAGGATCGAATTAGGTATAATTACAAATAAATAACCAAGTAAGTAAACTAGAATATTCGTACAACAGGGGTACGAACTGACGTTTATTCTTTGTAGATCCTTTGAAAATGTTTTTTCAAATAGGACATGAAAACCTTTTCTATCTTATTGTCCCTCACCTAAATAGGAGGACCCACTTTGTTCATTTTTCATCTTGTTATATAAATTTTCCCGTAAATTTTATAGCCTACAGTCTATTACTTCCTACCAGTAATGACTCTACCTTGTGTTTACTCTACTAGAAATGAATGACGGACCTCTTTCAAAGTCCTATACCGTGTCCGCCGCCCCCTCCGATCCGTCTCGGGATGTTAGAAGTATTAAGGTCTCAACCCTAATCTTACAGTTCTTACGGTTGTCTCTATATCAGCCTCAGGTCTCATGTTTGACCCTCTCCAAGGTCCCTCTCTCTCAGGATCTCTAGACGTCTCTCTTAAAGACCTCGTAAGTTGACTTATGACTAGTCTCGTTCTTATATTTCTTTACCGGGTACCGATATAATTTTCTAATGTTCTTTGTCATGGGTCTCATGTGTTTCGACACCTTTGTTATAGTCAGGTGTTATTGGTTTCACCTTTTGGAGTATGAAGTCCCTCTTAACCAATCTGATGATTCTTACTAGAATGGAGTCATCACCCTTTTTTACTTGATATCTGATTTTATGTTACGATCAGGTTGGATTGTTTCGAATTTTCGAAAGATTCTCCTAGTCTGACAAAAGTTCACCAAATTGACCCAGGGGTTTGTCTTCAGATCTTATAAATGTTGATACTTTTATTTGACTTGGGTTGTTTTATGTTCCGTTTTACAAACCGTAGGTCAGTTTATAATGGTCAGTACGTTTCTTCGGTCTTTTTATGATGGCTACGACTTGTCTTTTTAGTGAGTTAATTTTGACTTGGTCGTTACTCTGTCTTCTATCTCAGTCTTCTGTTCTTGTAATTTTGTCAACAACATTAACTAAGGTATACGAGTCCTTCGACCTTTTTACTAACTTGTATAATTCGTCTCTGTGATTTCTATATGTTTTCAGGGTTTATCTCGACGATCTCTGTTTTCGATATTATAGAATCTTCTCTCTGTGTGACATACCTTATCATCTTATAATTTATAACGTCTTCTTTTCTATTCCGTTGAATTTCTGAATATTTATTATTGAAACGTTTTACTTTATGTTCCTCTTTTTATAACTTTTTTTACTCATTGTATAGTCATTAAAATATTCAGTTGTTATATCAAAATAATTAAAATTCGTCGGTTTTTTTAACCTTAGATATCACCATACTCCACAAACTTCTTATTACCCGTTTTGAAAATGTTTCAACGACTTTTAGTACTCGGTGTTTACGTTTTTTGAGTTCATCAGAATTCGTGTTCCTTACACACCCTTTCATGTACTTCCTTTCACATTTAATTTAGTGAATTTTAGTTACTATTTCATTTTTAAGTTTACGTCAGTCTCTTTATACATGTAATACTTGTCTTGTCGACATTCCTACTGTCGTCTAAAAAGAGATTTTATTCTGTTCGTCCTCCTCTAGTCTCATTGAAACGAAGTGACAGTAAAAATCTTTTTAGATCTTACACAATGTGTTATTTTTGTATAAAAATTTTTTCACTTCTTTTTATAGAAAAACTCCTATCTTTTCGACTTAGTTGGTGGTTGACTGGAAGTTAATATCATAATTTCCTTCATGTAGTTCATCTTCCTTTTGTTATGGTCTACTTTTGGACTTCGATGTGTTTGATTCTATTCTGTAGTCTTTTACCATTGATGAACCCATTTATATTTCAACAACGAGACGGTGAACATAGAGAAGTTTTCTATTAAAGCACGAAATTCTTTTTTAGTATTGTAAACGTAATGTTTTCTTCTAATATACTGTTCTTGAGGTTCCGACATTAACTTCTTTGTCTTCATGTGACTAAATCCAAAAAATTATAAAATGTACTTTATTAACGTAAAATTATGTATGGTACTACTCAACTTAATTCAATATTGGAGATTTTGTTGGTCATTTTATTGTATTGATCAATATTCGTTGTTCAGTTGTTTACTCTTTTTTTTAATGAGTATTTTTATGTGTTTTTTAGGACCTCTAACTACCAACACTACCAACGTGTTGTTACACTTTTGTAAATTACAGTAACTTGATACGTGAATTTATATCAAGTTTTTCATTTAAAATACTATATATATATATATACATTATGATGTCATTCCGTTTTCCTTCATTGAAACTCAATACTGAAACTTAATCCTTTCCCAAAAAATTTATATTTGACTTTTGTATTAGGTTTTTTCTTTTTTTTAAAAACTATTTTAATTCACAAACAAGAAAATTTCCAGTCACAACTCAGTTCGATGTCTGACTTTTATTAAAGGATAATGTATAGACTATTTCTTCACCATGAACCTTATACATTTCTTGAGAATTCTAGGATATCATTCTTTCATTTGTTAATTCTCGATTTATAAACTCAATTTTAAAATGGTCTCTTTCATATAACCATTTTTTTCTTTTTTGTACTTTTCTACAAGTTGTAATAATCTGTAACCCTTTTAAGTTTATTTTTGGTGTTACTCGATTAAGGTGTGTGGACAATCTAACAGATTTTAACCGTTCCTATATCTCCTTGGCTTTGAGAGTATGGGACGAACACCCTTAAAGTTAAATATATTTACGAAAATTTTGTTAAACGGATAAAGAATTTTTCAATTTATATGTCACGAGTATACTATGTTTATAAGATTCATAAATGGATTCACTTTCGTATATAGGCATATTCTACATATGTGTTTACAAGAGTTACCGAAATAAATACCATTGGAGTTTGATCTTTTTAGATCAAAAAAGATCTAAGATTTTACTTCCACTGATTATATAAGTAATAGAACTAACACCTACCGAAGTACTCACATTGGTATTCACTATAGAATTTGACATACGAAATATTTGTGTACGTCAAATGACATGTAGTTAATGTCGAGTTGTTTTGACAATTTATATTAATAGGACACTATATAGGGTTTACTAAATAACTCAAAACCCCTTGAGGATTTAATCTGGTGACACCTTGTAGTAGTGAAATTACCATAGTACACTCGATGAAAAGTTGGATTAATGTAGTTCTTACGACGTACTTTTAAGTATTTTAGATGGATGACAGGAGTTCCTTAAACTTCACCGTGAGTTCTCTGGTACAACCCGACGTGGGGTGTCTGGATGTTCGGGACTTTATTGGGTCGGAGTCCTGTCTTCTTTTCTCGGGTCTCAGTCACTGTCTCCGTAGTCACCAAATAACCAATCCTCTAGTATGTGTAGAATTCTTTCAAGGACTTGTAGGACCATAAACCGTCTGTCTCCGTCCTGAACCGTCGTCAGTAACGATGACCTCCCTCTCCCTCCAATGGTCAATATCCTCTTTAACTACAGTTCAACCGAGTAACCAGTGGTCCCTTTAGTCGTCTCCACAGACGAGGAGTGTCGGGGGACGTAATTCTTGGTAGACCCTCGTCCATAAAGGGAAACTATTCGATCGTATCACCTCGGTAAGACTAAGTTTCTAATCTTGTCAGTGATCGACTCTGGTCCCCGTTCTACCCCCCTTTCCCCTTTCGTGTATCCGTCAATAACTAATCCGAGACACAAATTCTACCTTCTAGTCAGTACACTCATTCCATATCCACTTTATCCCTAACCAACTCGTCCCTTACTTGTCTCTTATCCTCTTGGTGGTAGAACTCATCGGACTATCATGTCTGGTCATAAGTAAATAAGGATACCTGTCTTCTCGGACCACCCGATGTCGGGTACCCCAGTGTTTCTCAGCCCGTGATGATTCGTTGTGTGTGTGTGTGTGTGTGTGTGTGTGTGTAAGTAAATAAGTGGATTCAGGTTAGAAAATGACCCACGACACCTAACTTTCTACTTATCCTTTATCATAAACCCCAGATGTTGACTAATCATATTGTCCACATAACATATATACATCATTATATACGTTTTCTACGGTTATCTCATGTAGTCTTTTATGAATCCGGTTGAACCGTCAGGTCGCTTCAGAAGGATCACACTATAGATTCGACTCTTAATTACCTCAGTCGGTCTGTTGATAACCCATCTAATGTCCGTGTAATGTATGTTTCCTTTATCATACATATCTAGTCTCCGATCTCTCTCTTACCTTAACCCCTCTTTATGTTCTCTAAGCCATACTGACACTCGATCTCTTACCCAAAATTCTCCTTGATTGTCACTACCTTTAGGTGATTCTCGAAAATAATCCCTTCATTATACACATTCTACATCATCCTTTTTTTTTTAGTGAGACGTTACTTATCATGACTTCCGTTATGATCTATGTCCTTCAGGTCAATCCTCGTATTGTATTATTAGTTTAAATTTTATTACCGCGACCTTTCATTCTATCACTTTCACCATAAATTCTATACTTATTAAACTCTCACTAAATAACCAAAGACAACACTCTTTGACTTAGTTTCTCATATTCTCCTCTTCAAAAATACCTTTTCTACCATTTAAACTAAGACTTATAAAACACATAAGGACGTTGTGAGATTATACATTATGTCCTTTTACCGAAGTTGTTATAGGTACTAAAGAAAAGAGTTTTTATTCTGGGACAACACTTATTGGAATTACAGTAACGAACAATTAGACCCGGTCATTATGAATGTTGGATGAAACCAATAAAAGGAATAACACGATATTTAAACTTTATAGAGTTTTAAATTTAATTTTGTATTTTTTTGTGTGTCATCAAATGACACTATTTGAAATTCAGGGAGACGATATTAAATTGATTTTGGAACTATTTAATCGTTCGATTTGAAAATTCAAGGAATTGAAATTTCTATGTTGACTTGATCGTTTTCTCGTTCCGTTTTAAAATTCGACGTGAGCTTTCCAACAAAAATTCCTTTGATCACGATCCTGAACCCCTAGATTGTTGATTAAGGCCCTAAATTACGTTTGACTTATATTCTGTAGGAGAAGTAATAAACCTTCCGGAATCTTTCCTGATTTCTCCAACTGTCAACGTTTGGGTTTATGAAGGACCTTCTTTGACTGGAATTATAAATCAAGTGTCCTAAGAGTGTCTAATTTAAGTTATTTTCACATCAAGTATTGTTTTTTATTTAGTGTTCTTTTACTTTGTGATATTTATTGTCACTCGTTTTTGTTGTCGTCTAAATGTAGGGGTTCATGAAGAGTATAGTCCTAATGGTCTATTTCTTGTAAATATGTATTTTACAATTCTCTTTATTTGTTAATTTAAAACCTTTTACTCATTTCTCGTTTCCAGATAGTTTTTGTTAGGACGTATAAACGTTTTTTCGTGAGGGTTTTCTTATAAAGACAATTTTGGTTATCTTATCCTAACTCCAAGTCTTTGTTTGAGTTGGTGTATAACTTTAGTCTATATACTATTTTCACTATAAAATTAGTGATCTCGTTTTCCCTATAGAAATTATTTCCCACCTTTTATATTTTAATCTATGTTCGGTACAGTTCGTGGTTCTTTTTCAAATTAACCTGGTCTCTATATTTATATTTTTCACTTTTATTCATTCCTAATCTTATTTTGTACCAACTTAAAAGGAATTAAAAATAAGTTATTTTATGACTATTTAATTTTTTAAGTAGATGTATTTGCAAATTTTTAATAATCTATCGTTTTTTTATTCGTTTCACTTTTTTCTTTACTGATTGACCCTCTTGCAAACATATTGTATTTAATACCTCATCTCGAAGTATAGAAATTTTCTTTACTTAAAAATTAACTACCTTTTTCCGGTCTTTATGGTTTTTTTCTATCCGTTTCCAGGTTTCATTGTGTAGTATTTCGGTCTATATTTTTACCGAGGATGTGTACGTTTTGTTCAGAAGAAACTTTCATGTCACTACTTTAGCGTCCGTCATTAAACCGTTAATAGAGTGTTTGGATGTACGAGTAAATAAGAAACTAGACCGTTAGAGTGATGTCCTTAAATTGGGTTTCTAATAAATGTCGTTATAATTGTACATAAACGTGTTACTGTAAGTGTTTGGTAATAAAAATTACCATTTTAAACCCTTTGTTGGATTTACAGGTTCTCCCCTTTAATCGATTCATTTGATTCTATATATGTGTGTTACCTCATTATGTATTGACTTGTTGTATTACTTCCTCTAGAACAGTTCGACTATGCCTCATTAACGTCCTTCATAAAATTCACTTCTTTCGTTTTTACGTTTTATAGTATATAGTATATATTATACGACACAAAACCATCCTTTCTTCCCCTTTTTTTATGCACATAGACGAATAAAAGTGTGTGTGTTTTCCTTGGTACACTTTCTTTTTGGTCTTCACTTATTTCCACTAATGAGTGTTCTCCACCTACATAAAACTCTATTTTCCCTATATCTTATCCCTGTAGGGACCACCAGGTCACCAATCCTGACAGGAAGATTATTTCCTCCGTCCCCAAACTAAGGAGGATTCCCTTGATCTTAGGGTGTACGTCTCCCCACACTGGTTCGTCAAATTTTTAATTTTTCTTAAAAAACTTTCTTTATATCACATCTCACTGTGAAACGACTCACATAAAAAATTTAATCACAACTATAAGTCTTCGTTCAAGTCAAGTCAAGTCAGCGAGTCAGCACAGGCTGTGGAACTCTGGGGTACCTAACGTCGTACGGTCCGGAGGGACAGGTAGTGTTTGAGGACCTCAAGTGAGTTTGAGTGTAGGTAACTCCACCACTACGGTAGGTCGGTAGAGTAGGAGGCAGCAGGGGAAGAGGAGGACGGGGGTTAAGGAGGGTCGTAGTCTCCGAAAAGGTTACTCAGTTGAGAAGAGTACTCCACCGGTTTCATGACCTCAAAGTCGAAATCGTAGTAAGGAAGGTTTCTTGTGGGTCCTGACTAGAGGAGATCTTACCTGACCAACCTAGAGGAACGTCAGGTTCCCTGAGAGTTCTCAGAAGAGGTTGTGGTGTCAAGTTTTCGTAGTTAAGAAACCGCGAGTCGAAAGAAGTGTCAGGTTGAGAGTTAGGTATGTACTGATGACCTTTTTGGTATCGGAAGTGATCTGTTTGGAAACAACCGTTTCATTACAGAGACGAAAACTTATACGATAGATCAAACAAGTATTGAAAGGAAGGTTCTTCATTCGCACAAAATTAAAGTACCGACGTCAGTGGTAGACGTCACTAAAACCTCGGGTCTTTTTATTTCAGACTGTGACAAAGGTGACAAAGGGGTAGATAAAGGGTACTTCACTACCCTGGTCTACGGTACTAGAAGCAAAAGACTTACAACTCAAATTCGGTTGAAAAAGTGAGAGGTGAAAGTGAAAGTAGTTCTCCGAAAACTCAAGGAGAAGCGAAAGACGGTATTCTCACCACAGTAGACGTATAGACTCCAATAACTATAAAGAGGACCTTTAGAACTAAGGTCGAACACGAAGGAGGTTGGGTCGCAAAGAGTACTACATAAGACGTATATTCAATTTATTCGTCCTACTGTTATATGTCGGAACTACATGAGGAAAAGGATAACCTTGGTCAGACAACAAGGTACAGGTCAAGATTGACAACGAAGGACTGGACGTATATCCAAAGAGTTCCCCGCCCAGTCCGCCAGACCATAAGGGTAGTGAAAGTCTTAAAAGGTGTCAAATAACACTAGGTGTATCAGTTTCCGAAACCGTATCAGTTATTTCGTCTTTATCTACAAAAAGACCTTGAGACAACGAACAAGTTACTAGGTTATCTACAACCGTTCAATCAATAGATGTATAATTTTTAGTTAGTTGTTTATAAACAACAATAAGTCAGTGAGTCAGGACAGGTCGAGAAACACTGGGGTAGCTGATGTCGTATGGTCCGAAGGGACTATCATTTCTTCTTTTTAATTTGATGCTTTTTCAATTTTTTTGTTGGGTGAAACAAAATATACTCATAATATTAAGTGACTCCCTATTTAGATGTTTTCTCTTTCATTACGTTCATTGGGTCTCATAAACAGACACCCTATCTACAAGTTTCTTAACCTTTTACAATTTGACAAAAATCATCTAAAGAAAAATATTACTATCTAAATTCCGTTAAGACTTTAGTAAATTCTACATAATTTAACTGGTTTTCCTGTTCACGTAGTCTCAACGACACCTACTTTTCTGTACGTTGATCCTTTACCTCTTCCCTTCTTTCTTGGAACCTCCTACCTAAGCTTACCCTCTATAACATTTGAGTTCTAAAGATTTTATAAACATACATACACATAAACGTTTATGTACATGTACACGGACGGACGATTCAGTGAGTCAGTACAGACTGAGAAACGTTGGGGTACCTGACATCGGACAGTCTGAAGAGAGATATACCCTACAGGATCCGTTCTTGGGACCTCACCTAACGGTACGAGAGAAGGTCCCCTAAAAGGACTGAGTCCCCAACTTGGGTCAATAGAATACAGAAGACGTAACCGTCCACCTAAGAAATGGCGATCACGGTGAACCCTTCGGGTATCTACACGTACGTATATACATTTATACACGTATATATACAAATATGTACGTACATAAAAGGTCATGATCATGATAAGTGACTTACCAAGAAAATCATTTCTGTGGAACTATTGTCACTCGTACGGATTACGGGGTTCTAACTAGAGATTATGATGATTTCCATTGGTCCTTAGGTGTCTCTTTATATACTGAGGTATCGACCAGGTCTCATTTATATTCGGATCTTGTAGAACACAGTCTTTCTACTCTTAATCAGTTTTTGAATACCTCCGTACAGAGTTTCTGTATCTTAGGGTATTACTTCGGAAGTTACCGGATTATACCGTGTTAAAATCGTTATCGTTGTTTTTAATACTTAAGTATTAAGTGTAACTATTATTTATTTACCACTTTTACTATCTATCTATCTATTTTTCCTCCCGAGAACGGGAGTCATCTTCCGACTCACGATGTAACACTTACACCTCTCATGACCTCCACCTTTTAGTAGAAAGACGTTGGTAGTATCATTTCTAGTCAAGTCCATTCGTAGTTACCTACGGTTTATACCCCTTTTATGACTACTTCTCGTCTTATACGTGTACCAGAATTTTGAAGGGAAGTACCCACCGAATAAGTAATGTTCTTTCTTTTTATCATTGACACGTGAACTCTATAGTCTGTTGTGGAACTGGCACACTCCCTCAATACATGTAGTGGTTACTCATCCATCTGTAGTACAGGGAAGTCCACACTATGGAGTCCTTCTGAGTCACAGTAAGTGTAGCATAAGACTGGTTCTTATATCAGTCCTATATGAGTACTCCTTTACGTTCCGTTTCTGGTTTACTCCCGACAAGATAATTTTTCTAATTTTCCATGAAGTAGGAAGTTTTTATAGTCGTTCTATTTATTTCCGAAACCTCTACAAGGTCTATACTTCACTGGAATGTTTGTGCTGTTGATGTACGTTATAGACTAGGATTTGAGTAAGAACATGACCTCCCTTTTTTGTGATTATTACCTGTAATAACCCAATTAACTATTTTAATTTTATATTTATCATCTAATCTAATTTATAAGTAATGATAATACATATGACTTCAACTATGTCATGTTGATGTATCCTTTTAAAGAATAATAACCTTTTAAGCATAAATTCATGAATCTTTTTCCGGTCATATACAAGTCAAATGAAAATTTAACAAGTCTTTATGTTTATACGTATCTATCTACCTATCTATCTGTCTACTATCTATTTATGTATATATGTTTCTATATATCTATGTATCTGTCTTTATATACGGTAAGAGTTTGTATATATACTCTTTTTATATATTATATATATATATATCCATATATTTTTCTTTAAAAATATAAACATATATTATGTTTAAAAGTATAAACATATATTTTTCTTTTTTCTCCTTCTCTACTATCTTCTCTTCCTTTCTCTTATTACTCTGTCTGTCTTTTACTCTATTTTACAATTGTTATCCTCTTAGACCCATTTTCTATATACTCAACTGAAAATAAAAAGGATAAGAACGTTAAAAGAAATTCAGACTTTAATAAAGGTTTATTTTTCATAATATTTTGAGAACTGAGACGTTCACTTTATAACCCTACTTGAATTTTATTTTAAATGGAGTAGTTTTTCTTTATTTGGTCGAACTTATAGTCTACTCCTTTGCGAAGGGCTATGTCCCATTCTCCACTCCAGTGACACCACCACAACCGACACCAACCACACCCGACTCCCACTGAGACGTCTAACCGAGGCCTACCCTTCTACTTCCTGTCGATAGTCTCGACTAAGTCCCAGGGGACATGTGATCGTTACGTCTTCGGGTGTCGGTTCAAGAATTCAAAAAGAGTGATATCACAAGAACGGTTCGAAAAGGAAAGACTGTTCGGGACGTCACAAGTCACTCCACGGTCTAAACAGGAACCCCCGGGGTCCTATGTAGGTATATCCCAATCAAACCGAAACTACTTAAAAGACCCCAACCGTTTCAATGAAGTCCGGGACTTATGGGACTAGAGTTATAAAGAAAGAAAAAGGTAATTCAAGGACCTTTCTCCCACTTTTTTGGTTTTATTTCTTAAGAAGCCTACGATTCCACCTCACCCACGACACCTGTGTGGAGTCTATGGACGTGGGTTTGGAGGTCCAGGGGGTAGTCACTTTCTTTATGAGGGAATTACGTGGTAGTCTCTGATAAAGAAACGTTTTGACTGCCGTGATAGTTTTAGCAACTCTTCTGTCCGACAGTCGGTCAGACAAAGTCAGAATTGGTCCGAGATAGTGAATGACTGACCTTCTACAATCCTTCCAATGAAAGGACATGGAATGAGGTGAATGGTCTTTCTCATATTTACAATATAACACTCCAAACTTACTCATTACGACACGTTGTGAATAGGGCTTTTCTATCTTTTCTAAATTGTGTAAATCAGTAAATCTAAATTATAGGAGAATCGATTTAGGAAATTGACCCCTCTCAAATCCGAGGAGAAAGTACCGACATAAGACTTAACATGGACAAATAATAAGAGAAATCAGACTAAGAAAGTCAAAGGGAGTATTTGAGATTTCAACTGATTCTATATAAGAACCAATTGTCAGAGATTGGGAACTTGGGTATAGGTGCGTAGGAGTTTGTGTACGTGCATGTACTCGATTTGACGTTTTTTGGTAGACTACGTGTTTTATCCCGGAAAAAGTCTAATTAGTCCTGATACGACAGAGACCAGTCTCTTGTGTCCCAATATCCGTCTTACTCTTCACTAAATTCTCCAGGTCTTCCGAGAGAACTAGGGTTCGTAAGTAGATTCTACGACTTTAGGGCCTATACAATCATTGTAAAATAATACTTCTAACTATAAATCAACTCAATTCCGTCCTTGTATAACCCTCTCTAAACACCGAGGACAACCCCAGGGTTAGTATTAAGACGGGACGGAATTGAAGAGACACTGGATCAAAGTAGGTGATATTTTCTCTTCTGGATGTAGTTACTGAGTCGTCTCAATGTGTCCATTTCTTGAAACCTTTTTTTTTGTACAATAATACGATATATTCATACTAGATCCAGAGGGGTCAATCATGATCACCATTTCTTGGTCGAACGGTTCCGTCCTCTTTTTTATATGTCTAAAAAAAAGTTCCTTGTTCAACAGTATATATGGTACTTCCCTTTTCTTTTACGTTACACTCTCTTTTTCATCCTACCTTCCACCACTCACATACACGCCCCTACGTCTCTATGCACCCAAACTGGCAGTCTTTTCCGAAGAGACTCCTCCTCCGTAAACTGAAGGGAGAACCTCCTCCGGAGTGATTCCTCTTCGGTAAATGACCCCGAGAGGTCCACCGTAATCATCATTTCTTTGGTAGACGGTTATTTTCTCTGTAGTCTCTGCATCCAAGGTAGGGATCCAGTCTTTCTAGGGGACCTCCTCCCGTACCGTTGGGTAAAGTAATGAGAACGGACCTCTCAGGGTACATACCTCCTCGGACCACCCGATAGTAGGTATCTCAGCGTTTCTCAGTCTGTGCTGACTTCACTGAATCGTACGTGCGCACGTGACTTTTACTCCTCCTCGACAGGTCTTTGTCCCCTGTCGGACGCACTTCTCAGATCTCACTTGTTACTGATAGGTCACCTGGACCGTATCACCCACTCGCACTCGTACCGGATGTCACTTCCGTCTTCAGTCTAGTACGTCCCTGGTCTACCCGTGTCCTCTTCAAGTTTAAACTGAAATACTCGGGAGACTTCAGTAACGTTCAGAACTCCGTTCTGTCATTGTATTAGGTTAAATGAAAAAGTCTGCGAGAGTGACTGACGGTATATTTTCATATAACCGGGTCTCCGTTCTGTCTTGTATCTGTCTGATTTGGGAGAGGATCCCCTAAACCGACGACATAAGAGACTTGACTTCTCTGGTGGGTCCGTCACCAGACAAACCAGTGGGTATGTTTTACGTAGGGAGACATGAAGTCCCTTGGTCAGGTTTCGGAGGACATGAAAAACCCGAACCTAGTAACTACAAGGTAACCCCGACCCTCCCTGTCGTTCAAAACTGAAAACTTATTACAGAACACGGAACATTTGTATACCGAAACTAGATAGACTTACCCTTAGAACCAGACAAATAGACTGTAGTAATAATGGTAGAGAAACCGTGAGCTCTACATTTAATACAAGACTGCTTAAAAAAGGAAAATTAAAATGTTAGTCGAACAAAATTATAAAATAATAATTATTCTAAACGAAAAGATAAGGTATTCACCTTTAAACTTCTTTCTTAAGGTTAAAATTTTTAGGAAAGGTATGACTCTAATTGATTTACGAGTTAACAAGCCGATTTAACGACTCCAAAACAACCAAACGAACAAACGTAAACTTTTTGACATACAAACTCATAGACCTAGATGCCGAAGGTAATTAATCAAACTGACAAAAAGGAAAAAAAAAAAAAAAAGGAAAAAAGGATAGTCCACAATGTGTCTATCCAAACTACATAACTCATAGATAACTAGGGATAAGACAGAGATTCGTCGACATACTTAAACCTGGAGACTCTAACAGTCGATAAAGTTGACACTGGTAAATTCAGGATTATTGGGTATCAAACCTACCATAACACATATGACCTCCTGTACCGTAACAAAGAAAAACAATAATAAAATACACAATCAACCCAAGAGAGTCATAGTCTCCGGTTCTACCTCAATCCTGATGTCTTCAACATAACCCCTTATCCTGGACACTTTCCTTCTCTCCTTCGTCTTTATCACACCACACAGTAGTGTGACCCACATCAGGCTACTTCAAGACGGTCAGGTCAAGGTCCGAAGTCTGGTTACTGACTAGGAATTTTCTCAGGATGTCAAACCCCGTCTTTATCGGTCTGGAACTTAGTGGTAGAACGAGTCAGTAACCGACTTTAAGAGGAGTTCTTCTCACACTGGAGCACACTTTTCGACTTCACCTGGGACTTCCGTATTTGTTAGACTACTACCCGTCGGTTGGTGTCAGGAACGACGACCCGTCGAGGAGAAAGTACCTTCCTCTTCGTCTCATGTGCAGAGAAACGGAAGGTGTCTCTTTCACGTAGGGAGGGACTCAGTCCCTTTGAACACAGGACACTTCAGGAGCAGACACGTGTACTCTCTTCTCGAGGAAGGAAGATGGATTTCGTCTGAACCTTCTCTCTCCAATTACCTTGTTTGATGTCAGGAATACTCACGACAACCGGATTCCCGGCGTTGACGAGTGAGAAGTGAGGTTATAGGTAAAATTACACGGGTGTAGGAGAAGATGGTGGAGACGACCAGAATAACCGACTGGACCAGCACACTAAGTTTGAGAGTAAAGACTCTCCAGACTCTAGGGAGAGTCGGTCCCACCAGAACGAACAAATAAGAGTCAGTGTCAATCCGTCCTTTCTTGATTTTTCGTGGGGTTCACCCAATGGACTCGAGGGGTACCTAAAGGGGGTGGTGACGGTCCCATGTTCTCGTCCGGTTGAAGAGAGGGTTGTTTTCACACATATCAGTTTAGATACTGAAACTGATACTTTTTAGTTTAGATACTAAAAGGGTCATTAGTACATACCTATACTCTCAACCTGATATTTCTTCCGAATCGGGACTTTTTAACCACGAAAACTTGGCACCATGACCTCTTCTGAGAACTCTCAGGGAACCTGTCGTTCCTCTAGTTTGGTCAGTTAGGATTTCCTTTAGTTAGGACTTATAAGTAACCTTCCTGACTACGACTTCGACTTCGAGGTTATAAAACCGGTGGACTACGTTCTCGGTTGATTGACCTTTTCCGGAATTAAGACCCTTTGTAACTTCCGTCCTCCTCTTCCCCTACTGTTTCCTACTCTACCAATCTACCGTAGTGACTAAGTTACGTACATTCAAACTCGTTTGAGTCCCCCTATCACTTCCTGTCCCTTCGGACCACACGACGTTAGGTACCCCAACGTTTCTCAACCTGTACCGAATCGTTGACTTGTTATCGTTAGAGAGACGACTAATCCTAGTGACGACTAATCCTAGTGAATGACGATCACTCAGGAGAAAACGGACGGTCAGGGAATCGTTTTCATTAGGTTCTACGGACCATCCCTATTCCTGAAGATTACGAAGTCAGTTCATCCTGGACGTATGTCTTCGTTCTTTGTGTTTCTGAGAGTCAGTTAAAGATCCTCAGTACCATTCACCCAGATGGAGAGTATACGGAACCAAGAGTTTAGGTGTATAGGAAAGATAACACTTGGATCACGGTGTATTTGGAACACTAAGAAACATTTATAACGTAGGACTTCTTGTTACAGGTCAAAAGTGTCCCAAAACTGAGACCCGACCATGACGTAGACACTGAAATCGTCCGGAAATGTTACGAGACACTCTGGTCGTAGAAGTCCTACCACACGAAACACTACAGTGATCACCTAAGGTTTCTGAACTTAGGGGAGGGTGTAGAGGTAGTGACATTTCACCCAAGAGACCAGTTTATGCTGGAACATACTCTAAGATGGGGAGACTTGGTTTATAAGATCTTCGGGTTTTTATCACCACAATAGACTCTGGGACGTTCGTCTTTTTCGTTTAAGTATGAAACTTATCTATAGATTAGGATAACCTAGATTAAATTGTTTAAATGGCGACTGACCAGTGAACTAGAGGAGTTTCTTATCCCTGTATAATCCCCGAAGTTTGACTAGAAACAACGTTTATCCAATCTATCAGTGTCCATCGTTATTTGACTGGAACCAGTTACCCTCTGACACGATAACTAAGGCATATATAATTACCGGACGTAGAGACGTAAGTACCGTAAAGTAAGTAGACAAGTAACACGGTTGTGACCTCATCAACAATTGACCGTTTATGGTCAACGGGTTCAATAAAAAAGTTAAACCGACAATTTACGGAGTGAGTACCATCTATGAAAGATCATCCGAAATTATATATTAAAATTCTTTATGAGAAGTTTGAACCACAGGAGAGATTATATGGGTAGGAGTGTGGAGATGAAGACTACAAAAACTAAGGTCAGAAAACCAAAAGTTCTAGACCTGGGAGACCGGTCCAGTAAGTTGTGACGAGTGCCTCAAAACCCAAAAAAAGGGGAGAGTGAAGATAGGGAGTTCCTGTACGACTTCTTCCGAATATTACATCGGTTGTAACTAAAAAAATTACTAATAAATAAATACAAACCGACACGACCCAGAAGTAAAGTACCCGAAAGGAAATCAACACCTCTTGTCCCCGATGAGATCAACGTCACACGTCCGAAAAGTAACGTTACCGAAGAGAACACCACTTTGAACCCGGGATCACACATCCACAGTCATCAACGACGTATACCCGAGTCATCAACGTGTAGTGTCCGAGGTCTCCCGTCCTAGTCGTCGACGTCGTGTACCTGGGTCAACGGGACGTTGTACATCCTAGAAGGGTCTGGTCCTAAGTTTGACCGTAGGGGACGTAACGTTCCGTTTCAGAGTTGGTGACCTGGTGGTCCCTTCAGTCTTCCACACCGGGTTCACCGTCTCAATGAACATAGTACCAGACTCAGGATACCTTTCCGAAAATAACGGGGCCTACGATGTTTTTGGGTTCTCGGTGACATAGTGGGTCATAACGTCCATATAGTTATAAAGATCCATAGATTACACAAAGGAGGTCTATGGTTTTTCAGGATGATCCTTAATATGTAAGGAGAAACATTTTCATTTGTGTCTCACGTTGTTAAAGAGAAAGTAAAATGTGTCCTACTAAGATGTACGGGGACCGGTCCTCTCAGGTTGTTTACGAGATGACTTCGCCGTCAAGGTACTTAATAATATCGTAAATAGAGGGTGGGAGAATCAGGGATACAGACCTTACGTACGGGAGGTCCCATAATCTGTAGGAATAGGAGTCACACTCAAAGACGTTCTACGGGTCTACCAGGTCTCTAGAAGTGTACTATAATGTCGTCTCTCGACGTTCTCAATCGTTTTCATAATGGTATCCCTTTTGTTATTTGTGTGTGTGTGTGTGTGTGTGTGTATGTATCAAAATACAAGATGTACTTACGTTTGATAAAGACTTTTGGGAAAGTGACAATTCTATCTTTTCTTGTGTGAACGGTTTAGTGATCTACGGGTAGTATATGGACACCGGTATAAATAGACAAGATCGTTTCTCTTAAGTGTATCGTCCATCGACGTTGTCCAACTCGGATGTTACCATTTATCTCAGTAAAAGGTCTTGGATACGTTTAAGACGTTCCCGATCTAATAACTCAATTCGTAACTGATAGTGGAATATTATAAATTGAACTTTGGGATTATTTACGGAAAAATAAACTAGAACTAAAGACTGAAGAACTAGTTCATGGGAATTTTAGATCAGGGTACACCTGACTGGACTAGGGACTTTCATGACCCCACTAGTCTGTAGGATGAAACGGGTCCTAACGAGACAAAAATCGTGTCTTTGAGGACGTAGGGTCCGATAAACGGTCAGAACCCGTTTGGTCCTGTAAACTAACGAGTTGTTGAAAGTGATAAAAAATGTTGAGGAGATTTTATTTTAGAGGAAGGAAATAGTACTGATCGTACAAAGGCTAATACAATACAACACTGTTGGGACAAGTAACCAGACCTCCGGTCTTAGCGTGTACCGTCAAAAATTTCCTTCGTTAAAAAATACCGAAAATCTCTTTTTCTAGAGAATAAAAGAGGGGACCATCTCTGTAAAAACGGACAATTCTTCCTCTTATGGACGAAGATGTCTGAGTTTAACAAGTCTCAGACACCTAAGAAGTCCCCTTAGTGGGTATACTGGAGACGGGTACACAGTGCCTAAATCCGAAAAGGTTGGTCCCGAACTTGAACCAGAATGGTCTGAATGGAAAATTTTTTTAACGAAAATAACCTCATATCAATTAAATGTTACGAAACAATCAAAGTCCATATGTCGTTTCACTTAGTCGATATGCACATGTATATAGAGGAGAAACGTGTCTGAACAGAAGCTACTTTTAAGTCGTCAGAAGCTTAAAGTCGAAGAGACTAACAATGTCTGACCTAAACTAGAGTACGAGACGAGTGGTAGTGTACTCTCCTCCCCTAAAAGAGTTCAACGGGTTCTCTGAGACCAAAAGTGCAAATCAAAAATCAACAAACGTAACAATTAACAGGAGTCACAGGATAATGGGTGTACGTCCGATAGGTACGTTGAATCAGTAAGTTATAGTAATAAGAAAAAAAATATATAAACATATTGTTTATATATCATCCATATAAAATATTTAATTATAAATATTTAAAGCTAATAATAATAAAGTAAAGTATTTGTGGTGGTTATGGAGACATATAAGTTTACGAATTTTAGTAAGATGATCGGACAAGAGGGTTCTGTGGTCACTACTTCAAAATTATAGATACAGTGGTGGAACGGGCTCCGGAAGACACGAGATGGACGGTGAGCCCCTCTCAGGAGGAATACGCACGAGGTCAGAGAATGGGAGTAGAAGCAAAGACGAAAGAGTCTTTTGAAGATCACGGTTGACACGTTCCCTTCCTCACAAGCTCTATCTTGATCCTCACTCCAGATAACGCCTCATCTCCTTATAGTGGATACTTTCCTTTTCCTTTCCTTCTCCGGACACGTCCCTTTGACGGTCTCACGTGACGACAGGACTGACATAGTCGGGTCCCTCCTCGAGACCTCGTTTCGAACGAGTGACCCTCTCAGGACGTATCTCAACTTATAGACAGAACACTTAAACCGAGTACCGACGGGACTCTTCTTGTACCGGAGTTGACGGTGACGAAACGAGATAGGAGCTAACTCCCAGTGTGGTTTCTTTGCTGGAACCGAACTTTTGACATTGTCTAGGGCTTCCATACAGACGTCCGTCGGTCGATTGACGTACGGAATGTCGAACAGTCTTTCAGACAAGAACTTCCCCTTAGACTCGTCGTGTAAAGGTATGGGTGGCATTTTTAGTAATTGTGGGTGTCAATTTTCCTTGGAACTTCTTAGAAACGAAAGGTGATTAATATTCTAAACGGTAATCAGACACATGGAGGTACTTTGTTTGTTTTTTGTTGTATGGGTCAGTAGTCTCTGGTAGTTAAAGTTAACGCACTGTAAAGTCTCCACAATTTTAGGTCTTTTTGTGTGTGACTTGTCTACTTTACACCATGAATGAAATGAAAAACAATTGGAAAGTCTCTTCCTTGACAAGAAGACACAACAATTGAGGAACTCAGAAGCCATGTCCTCAAATCAAGTTATAGTAGGACTTAACACTTTCTTCGGGTTGAGGTAAAGAAGAAAAAGATACAAGACGCCACGTGTACCTCTACTTTATTAGTCGTAGTGGGAGACTTTTTCTCGGAAGGACCTAGTGGAGTTCAACAAGTGTAACGAGGAGAAGTGCAGACGAGTCTTATGTATCGTGACTCTCTCATTTGTCTTTTTTTTATTTTATTTTAATGTCTTGTATTAGTTTCATTTTTTAACGTGTTTGTGAAGTGGTGACCCATAATTTTAATTGTGTCGGTAAAACCTTTTATCATTCCTCAAAGATATTCTCTACTTCGATGCATATGGGATGCTAGATCACGAGATAAGGGTCAATGGATCGGTTTGCTTTTATACGGTTTTCCGTCTATGTCCTTACTATATCGTCGTAATGGGTAGTATCGAGGTTTGACTTTCGTTAGGTCTAAATAGGAACTATCATCACATAAGTACAGTTACATACCGTATTGGTTATGTCATAACATTTGATTTTATTTCATTTTTAATTTTAATTTTATTTATTTATTTATTTTTCTATCATCTTATCCATTTGACTATTTTACATTTCGTAGTTACTTAATTTGGGGACTTTTTACACTGTTACACCTATTTAAGGTCCTTTGTATCTACATTTCTCCTGTACACACTATACTAAAATAAGTATTTTGTGTTTTCATCCTTTTACTTAAGTATCACAACCTTCAGTCCTATTAACAATCACAACTCTCTTTCTGTTTTCATCACTGGTTCTACATGGAACTTCTATTGTTTAAGACGAAATACCAACTAAGACAGAACTACACATGATATGAGTGAAACACTCCTGAACGGACCGTCAGGTTACCAATCCTGAGGTGAATGTGACATTCCCCCGCACCCGACTTAGGAATTAGTCCCTAGGTTCTGGGATGTTCGGACGACACACTACACCGAAAAATATTTTTCTTGAAGGGAGAAGTGAAACACTTTAAAATAGATCGACATGGAATTACTAAAGTATAAAACGGTATCTATATTTTTTTAGGATGAATGGGATTACTAAAGTATAAAACGATATCTACACATAAAATGAAATTATCCTTCAAATGTCACTTCGCTTTATTTACTTCGAGTATACTGATTCCGGTTTGAGACCACCGAGTCTACCATTTCGTAGATTCTAGACTATCTCGATCCATGGACTTCCCATCAACTGTCTACACACACTATAATAAAATGTAAAAGAGTGTACGGTTTTTTATAGGAATATTTTTCAGGTTTTTCTTGAAATTCCATCACTGTTCAGTCAAGATTCGAAAGGGGTAGGACAACGAATCACTAATCTCCAAGTAACTAACCTGTATTTTATTCACCAGTTCAACTTTCATTTTCATACTTTTTTAATAGTAAGTTCAAGATTGGTTTCCTTTCTACTATACTGACATAAATAATTTTATCTGAAATCCAGTTTGTTGTTTGATGTCTAATTTTTCCAGTAAAACTTAGTACTTGTAAAACCAATTCACCAATCTATACTTTAATTTTGAGATACCGACTTTTGTCTCGATTTTTATGTATTTCTTTTTTTTTGATGTTTCTTTAGGTGTAAATAGATTTTGTTTACTATCTCATAGATCTGATTTTATAGATGTCGTTTGATACTTTAGTACTGTCCTGTAATTTTAGAAGACATGACATTAAATTTTTTATGATGTATCGTTTGAAACCTCTCCGTTCATTTCCTTAAGACTCCTGTTTACTATTGAAATTGAATATATAATCTTTTTATTTCTGATTTATTCAATTGTTTGGTAGTTCAGACTTTTTTTATCGTTGTATTGAGGTTTATATCGTCTACCTTCTTATAAAAATTATTCTCAATTTTATTTGGTTTATCTTTCATGTCTATTTCAAGTCTCGAATGGTCAATTATGATTGGTTCTAAACCAAGAAACTTTTCTAATTATTCCAATGTTTTGAAATGGTTTAAATAAGGTATCACATTCGTGTTATCCATAATTTTACTTTTCACGACATCCGTAATTTCTCTGTTATTTCCTATTACACTTTTTTCCTATCGTAATTAAACTTTAAAATCTATTTTATGTGTATAATTATAGAACGTTTTCGTTTCGTTTAACTGTTTATCTTTCAGATTTTGAGAATCTTGATATTTTACTTATTTTAATGAGTAGTTTTTAAAAAAAGAAAGGTGTTTGAGGACCGGGTACATCGAAGTACTTTCTTAAGGTAGCTTATAAGTTTCTAGTGTATTAAGGTCAAAATAGGTTCGAGGAGTTCCTATCCTGACTTAAGTCAAGTCAAGTCAAGTCAGCGAGTCAGTACAGGTTGAGAAACACCGGGGTACTTGGTGTCGTGCGTTCCGGAGGGACAGGTAGTGGTTGAGTACCTCAAGTGGGTTTGGGTACAGGTAGCTCAACCACTGTGGTAGATTGGTATAGTAGGAGACAGTAGGGGAAGAGGAGGACGGGAGTTAGAAAGGGTCGTAGTCTCAGAAAAGGTTACAGTCGAGAAGCGTAGTCCACCGGTTTCATAACCTCAAAAGTCGAAGTCGTACTCAAGATTGTTACTCGTGGGTCCTGACTAGAGGAAATCCTTCCTGACCAACCTAGAGGGACGTCAGGTTCCCTGAGAGTTCTCAGAAGAGGTTGTGTTGTCAAGTTTTCGTAGTTAAGAAACCGTGAGTCGAAAGAAATATCAGGTTGAGAGTATAGGTATGTACTGATGACCTTTTTGGTATCGGAACTGATCTGCCTGGAACAACTGTTTCATTACAGAGACTAAAACTTATACGATAGATCCAACCAGTATTGAAAGGAAGGTTCCCCGTTTACAGAAAATTAAAGTACCGACGACAGTGGTAGACGTCACTAAAACCTCGAGTCTTTTTATTTCAGACTGTGACAAAGGGGTAGATAAAGGGTACTTCACTACCCTGGCCTACGGAACTAGAATCAAAAGACTTACAACTCGAAATTCGTTTGAAAAAGTGAGAGGAGAAAGTGAAAGTAGTTCTCCGAGAAATCAAGAAGAAGTGAAAGACGGTATTCCCACCACAGTAGACGTATAGACTCCACTAACTGTAAAGAGGACCGTTAGAACTAAGGTCGAACACGAAGGAGGTCGGGTCGTAAAGAGTACTACATGAGACGTATCTTCGATTTATTCGCCCCACTATTATATGTCCTAACTTAAGTACTCAAATCTTAATTTTAACATCTCTACGACAGAGGGGATTCGTATACTGTTAAAGTTGATTTTACGGTTGACATCAGAAACTCATTCAACACTTTGATTCAATTTTAACAATGTCTTCATATGTCACGACCCTTATTTGTTCTGTCAAATTTCTTCTTTAACACTCGGGACAGGATGGTCTATAGTTCTGTACACTACACACACACAAGTCAGTACGGACTAAGACTGAGAAACTCTGGGGTTCTCGATATTGGGTGGTCTGAGGAGACAGGTACCCTGGAAAGTCTGTTCTTATGACCTCGTCCAACGGTAAAGGAGGAGATTCCCTAGAAGGGTTGGGTCCCTAGTTTCGGTGCAGAGAATACGGAGGATGTAGCCGTCCGTCCAAGAAATGGTGATCGTGGTGGACCCTTCGGGGTAGTATTGTCTAATCAGTCTACATCCAAAGTACATAGACCTGGAAACAAAATACTGTCTATGATATCGTCTCGTTGACAATATTCCTACCTGAAAATCGTTTAACATAACCGTGTTAACTCATAGGTGCAACTTTTGAGTGTGATATGTTTTTGTTTAGACCTACTTTATTTATGTTAGTATTTCCTATTTCCATACTTTTTAAAATTTATATTATATCCTATCATAAACGTATTAAGTGTCGTCCCTTTTATAAAAATTTCGTCTACATTCTTTGTATTTGGTACATCTTTATAATGTTTGTAATAATATTTAAATTCTTTAAAACGAGTAGTTCTCTATATTTTTCCTACTCTTATGTTCGATGTTTCGTCTTTTACAAGATTTTATATAGGTTTTTTTTAGTGATGATAGGTTTTATCTGTTTCTTGATACTTAGTTATTCTGTTCGTTTGACTTAGTTATAAAGTGTTTCCTGCTGTAAAATTAATGTTCATTCATATGTTTCTTTCCGAATTGTAGTAATATGATACTTTTTACTTTTTATTTAGGTGTTTATATCCGATACCGTATGTGAAGTCCAACGGTTTTTATATTTATAGACTGTTATGGTTCACAACCCTATCTATCTTTAAGAGTAGATGGCGACCACTCTTATACTTAATATGAACTCTGGTACTTAATATGGTTATGAAATAGGTAAATCCTTTTAATGAACTTTAACAAATCATTTAAATATGTGTATGTAAGGAGTCAAGTCAAGTCAAGTCAAGTCAGTGAGTAAGCACAGACTGAGAAACGTTGGGATACTTAGCGTCGTGCGGTCCGGAGGGACAGGTAGTGGTTGAGGGCCTCAAGTGAGTCTGAGTGCAGGTAGCTCAGGCACTACGGTAGGTCGGTAGAGTAGGAGACAGCAGGGGAAGAGGAGGACGGAGGTTAGGGAGGGTCGTAGTTTCAGAAAGGGTTACTCAGTTGAGAAGCGTACTCCACCGGTTTCATGACCTCAAAGTCGAAATCGTAGTAAGGAAGTTTTCTTTAGGGTTCCAACTAGAGGAAGTCTTACCTGACCAACCTAAAGGAACGTCAGGTTCCCTGAGAGTTCTCAGAAAAGGTTGTGGTGTCAAGTTTGCGTAGTTAAGAAGCCGCGAGTCCGAAGAAGTGTCAGGTTGAGAGTGTAGGTATGTACTGGTGACCTTTTTGGTATCGGAACTGATCTGCCTGGAATCATCCGTATCATCACAGAGACGAAAACTTATACGATAGATCCAACCAGTATTGAAAGGAAGGTTCCTCATTCGCAGAAAATTAAAGTACCGACGTCAGTGGTAGACGTCACTAAAACCTCGGGGGTTTTTATTTCAGACTGCGACAAAAGGGTAGATAAAGGGTACTTCCCTACCCTGGCTTACGGTACTAGAAGTAAAAGACTTACAACTCGAAATTCGGTTGAAAAAGTGAGAGGAGAAAGTGAAAGTAGTTCTCCGAAAACTCAAGGAGAAGTGAAAGACGATATTCCCACCACAGTAGACGTATAGACTCAAATAACTATAAAGAGGACCGTTAGAACTAAGGTCGAACACAAAGGAGGTCAGACCATAAAGAGTACTACATGAGACGTATCTTCAATTTATTCGTCCCACTGTTATATGTCGGAACCACATGAGGAAAAGGATAAACTTTGGTCAGACAACAAGGTACAGGTCAAGATTGACAACGAAGGACCGGACGTATGTCTAAAGAGTTCTCCGTCCAGTCCACTAGATCATAGTATGTTAGGATCGATGGTCGTTAAGGTAAGGACCGTTATTACAAGCATTGTAGTGACAATATTAACAGTTTTTAATATTTGTAGTGTTTATTCGTAGTTTTTCTCTTACCTATTAAACACCATAAAAATTTTCCTGTTAATATCGATATATGGATTTGTACCTATTTAGTATGTATATTATAATTTACTTTCTGTATACCTTACTTTCTTGTACAAACTACACTAAGAGAAATATTTTAATAATATTCGTTCTCACATTTATTATAAATACTTTCTACGTATAGATCCGTCATTTTCGTAAAAAAAATATTTTCGTTTCTTTCCTAATAGTCTTTTCCGTCTTGTGAGTAATAAGTACCCCTTCCCCTACCCCCTCTCGGTGTAACTTCCCAGTGTCTCACTCAAAAAATTTAATGATATTTACAAAAGAATTGGACCTACCACTGTCGTGTCCCCCATTAAAATTATAATAATAAATTTTAAAGATATAAAATACGTAACAACCATATATGTTATATAAAGATTTTAATTTTTTTTTCTTTACACTTTTAAGATCCGTAAACTCAGAATTCTATTCTGAAACCGGAGAAGGAATTCTACCTGACAGTAGACTGTGGTATCGGTTGAAGGTTTCTCATTCAAGTCAGTTTTCTCAGTAAATAAAGGAGGAGTGTCGTAACAAACTGACCTAGTGAACCTGTGACGACGAAAGATCTCAGTGTCGGGAAACTAGTGACCCCCAGTTAATTCCACAGTTCTCTAATAATCTTGTAGTAAAATTGTTCTCGTCATTCCTACATATAAAGTGGGTTCGTCACACCCTTCAGTAAACGTCCGACAACAACAACAACAAAAAAAAATTTGTTTTACGTATAAATAGGTAGTCCTTGTTTAATTTAATAGTGGACCACTTTACTATTACGTTATAGATGTAAAGAGTTCCGAAAGGATTTATTTTGGTCGAAAAAGAACATACGTGGAAGACAAATGGTTTAGGAGGATCACTCACTTTAGGCAAGTCACCACAGAGTGAGAAACACTGGGGGTACCTGATATATCAGGTACCTTAAGAGGTCCAGTCTTATAACCTCACCCATCGTCAAGGGAAGAAGTTCCCTAGAAGGGTTGGGTTCCCAGTTTGGGTCCAGAGGATGTCTAAGAAATGGTGAGTTTATACCTTCTTTGACTTATGATTCACTACTGAAAGTCACTTAACGAGGAATAACTTGTCCCACCTAGTCGAATTTATATCAACAGAATCTTATTATGAAGTTTGAATAAAATATTATTAAAACTCAGTGAAGATTAATAACAAACGAATTCCAGACAAAACATACAAAAGTAAGTATATACTGAAAAACACTGAGTACCTGACATCGGGTGGTCGGAGGAGAGCGGTACTTTAAAAGGCTCGTTCTTATGACCTCACCCAACGATAAGGAAGAGGTCCCTAGAAGAAGGACTGGGTCCCTAGAAGAAGGACTGGGTCCCTAGTTGCTATGTAGAGAACACCGAGGACGTAGCCGGCCGTCTAAACAATGGTGACACGGTGGACCCTTCAAGGACAAAACATATTATGTGATACTTTTAAAGGTTCTCTCTCCCATGTGATAGGTATAACAAGAGATATAAGAGTCGAGAATCTTTGTTTCTGGATTGTGCCATTTATGAACAGCTTACTATTATTTCCTTTTGTTTACTTATATACTTACTTACTTGGAGCTTATATTGTTAGTGACCGAGGAAATGTATCGACGTCTAAGTCCTAAGTCGTTACAGGGAAAAGACTAACGAAAATGATAGTTTCATTAAAGAGTGTCTAAGTCACCGTACACTAAATTTTCTTTTGTACTAGTTTTCCTTACATTTAATTTACTTTTATCTACCATTCATAAACGGTAAAGTTGTGAGTTTACACTTTTTTATTTTATTTTTCTCTATAACCAGTCAAAACCGTTTCGACGTCCCGTTTCCACGAGATAATAACCCTCGTATTTAATACTTTTCTAAGAATTTTTCTTTAGGTGGTTTATCTGGTTTTTGGAGTTTAATACTTTTCTAAGAATTTTTCGTTAGGTGGTTTATCTGGTTTTTGGAAGTTTTAAAATAAAGGTTCGTAGATAGGAGTCAGTTATGATTTTCTACGTGTGTTTATTATCAACTTGTGACAAGTGACATCGTAACAAATATCGTCACTCTTTGAGTTCTGAAAGATTTATGGGGGTTAGTCCTTTGACCCAGTTATTAAGTCAGATATATTCAAGATATGTTAGAATACTCAGTAATTATAAATACGATATCTTTTTATGAATTACGGTATCCTTACGACATGATATGTAATAACTCAAAAATTTTTCCACTAACGTTTAGGTATATTAACCATAGTAGTGTAGAACCGTCTTTTTTACTTTAGTATGTACCTGTATTCTTTCCGAATTATATTCGGGATCTTCATATACACAGTAGTAATATCATGAATAGAATCTCTATTGTGATCCTCTTTAAAAATCAGAAAAAGGATAAAAGATGAAAAAATCTAACTTAAATATAAAGAAAACATTCTTCCTTTTCACCGTTTTAATCTCAAATTAATTTTTATTAATTTAAGATCATTGTATATCCATATTACAATCGGCGAGTCAGTACAGGTCGAGAAACTCTAGCATATCTGATATCAGGAGGTCCGAGGAGACAGGTCCCTTGTTTAGGTCCAGAGGACGTAACGTCCGTCTAAAAAAGAGTGAAATCGGTGGTCCCTTCAGGTCTACAACCATATTGTTATTCTTTTCTAACCTGTCTATATATCGTTTTAACTTATGGGGAATAGAGACCCATAGTCTAACACCCAATAAAAGAGAGGAAATTTACACTTACATAAAGATAAAAAAGACGTCATTAAGACGTTATTCTTTTTGGTATTATAATGTTATTTAAAATTAAATAATCTTTCTATATACCGTTTCTTATCGTAAATAAATAGAGACTCATATCATAAATCCTCAACATGTAAAAATTTAAAAACGAAAAATTTCTGAAAGGTCTGAAAATCTTACTTACTCTTATACGGAGATGACTTTCATTTCTTTTACAATAATCTTTCTTAAGAAACGGGAAATTCAATATCACCGTTCTTAGAGAATCTTATTGACTTAAGGGATCTTCTCAGTGAACCTACCAAGACTCTTCAACTGATCTGATATTTCTAGTTTCGTCGTTGAAGGGAGTATTTTTACCGTGAGTCTTTTTCCCCCCCCATTTAGGTATGGTTATATAAATAGTCTTGGATGTAGTTCATTTTAAAGGTGGGTTATGGTTGGATCTAAGTGTTACAAGGAAGATGTATACTTTCAGATCGATATAGACCGTAAATTTAAGTATTTTATTATAACTTTACTGTCTATTAAACTGGTTTTTTAAGTGTCTGTATTAATGAAATACGTAAGTATCGGAATAGGTCACGATTTCAGTTGTACATTTGGTTTGAAATTGGAATCGTGTCTGTTAAACGTTCTATGAAATAAACAATATCAGTGTAGAAACACCAACCCTTAATTGACACTTTTTCGGTAAATTTTAAAATTTTAAGACTCAAAATCTTTTAAGATTTTCTTAATATGAACATTATGACCAAGTGTGTCATTAATCAATACTAATTCATCCCGGATTTAGTTACTTTTGAATATAAATATTTTATAAATAATTATACGTTTCGTAAAAGTACAAATGAAATCAAGTCAAGTCAAGTCAGTGAGTAAGCACAGGCTGAGAAACCCTGGGGTACTTAGCGTCGTGCGGTTCGGAGGGACAGGTAGTGGTTGAGGGTCTCAAGTGAGTCTGAGTGTAAGTAGCTCAGGCACTACGGTAGGTCGGTAGAGTAGGAGCCAGCAGGGGAAAAAGAGGACGGGGGTTAGGGAGGGTCGTAGTTTCAGAAAAGGTTACTCAGTTGAGAAGCGTACTCCACCGGTTTCATGACCTAAAAGTCGAAGCCGTAGTAAGGGAGGTTTCCTTAGGGTCCCAACTAGAGGAAGTCTTACCTGACCAACCTAGAGGAACGTTTGGTTTCCTGAGAGTTCTCAGAAGAGGTTGTGGTGTCAAGTTTGCGTAGTTAAGAAGCCACGAGTCGGAAGAAGTGTCAGGTTTAGAGTGTAGGTATGTACTGGTGTCCCTTTTGGTATCGGAACTGATCTACCTTGAATCAGTCGTTTCATTACAGAGACGAAAACTTATACGATAGATCCAACCAGTATAGAAAGGAAGGTTCCTCATTCGCAGAAAATTAAAGTACCGACGTTAGTGGTGGACGTCACTAAAACCTCGGGGGTTTTTATTTCAGACTGTGACAAAGGTGACAAAGGGATAGATAAAAGGTACTTCACTACCCTGGTCTACGGTACTAGAAGCAAAAGACTTACAGCTCGAAATTCGGTTGAAAAGGTGAGAGGAGAAAGTGAAAGTAGTTCTCCGAAAACTCAAGGAGAAGTGAAAGACGGGATTCCCACCACAGTAGACGTATAGACTCGAATAACTATAAAGAGGACCGTTAGAACTAAGGTCGAACACAAAGAAGGTCAGGTCACAAAGAGTACTACATGAGACGTATCTTCAATTTATTCGTCCCACTGTTATATGTCGGAACTGCATGAGGAAAAGGATAAACCTTGGTCAGACAAAAAAGTACAGGTCAAGATAGACAACGAAGGAATGGACGTATGTCTAAAGAGTTCTCCTTCTAATCCACCAGACCATAAGGGTAGAGAAAGTCTTAAAAGGTGTCAACTAACACTAGGTGTGTCAGTTTCCGAAACCATATCAGTGTTTCGTTTTTATCTACAAAAAGACCTTGAGAGAACGAAAAAGGTACTAGGTCGTCTACAACCGTTAAACTAGAGACCAAGGAGACGGAAAAGATTCTGGTCGAACTTGTAGTCCTTCAAGTACCAAGTGTATAACGACTTCGGACCGAACCTCTTAAAACTCGTAATGAAATGATCACACACTCTACTCACGTTAACACACCATTAAACTCGTAAGAAACCGTAACGGGGAGAAACCCTAACCTTACTTTTGACTGGAAAAGGTCAGGAGACCGGTGACGACTCAAAAGGTTTAAACAACCGTATAACTCACGTCGTGAAAGTGTCGTAGTAGAAAGTCCTAAACTTTATCGAGTTGACCTTAAGGTAGTGGGGGTGATCGAAACAAACATCACCACGAAAGATTCCGGGTGAACTGAAGTGTAAGGTTCTACAGACCGAGATCTACTCACTAGTGTGGTAGTACTAATAGACCCAGTACTTCTAGGAAAAACATGTCAAGAAGACACATAAGAACGGTAGAAAAGAATTATAGAAGACCAAGACAATCCAGGTATGGTAAAGACAGGAAATAGCTCGGGTAGAAACGTACTTTACAAGGGAGCCATAGAGATTAAAAGAACTTCTCTCGAGATCAGAAAGGGTAAGACAACAAAAGGAGATAAAGAAACGTAACAAGCGACTTCTTCCGAAAGAATAGAGAAGAACGATAAGAAACCTTGCGACGTAAGTCTACGAATGTAGAAAGAAAACAGGAACCGAAAAACGAAGAGAAGAAAAATGTCGATAAACATTCCGAAGGGGTCTGTCGGTAAAACGAAAAACGTAAAGAAAAGGTACCACTACCAGAACTAGGGACAGAGGACATGTTACAGTGCTTGGAGTACAAATGAATAAACTAATGTTACGACACTTCGTCGACTTAGGACTTTACAATCTAAAGGGTCTTAGTTTGTCTTAAATTCACCATTTCGTTCCGAAACTTGAAACTAGTAGACTGAGGTTATACAAATATGGTGTTTTAAGAGAAGGTAAAAACTTAGTAACTTCTAGCAACTGTTATTTGTTACATAACTGATACTTTCACTTCGGGTATAACTGACACCAACCACCACCAAATCAGCGAGTCAACACAGGTTGGGAAACTATGGGGTACCTAACATCGGGTGGTGTGAGGAGACAGGTACCCTAAAAGTCCGTTTTTATGACGTCACCGATCGATAAAGGAAGAGATCCCCCAGAAGGAGTCGGTCCGTACTTGAACCCAAAGGACGTAACGTCCGTCCAAGGATAGTTGACTCGGTGGTCCCTTCGGTTTCTAGGGAGGAACAGAACTCAACCAATTTACACAGTCTACTACAGAATGAGGTATGAAGAAGAATTGTAGAGAAATGTCTCCGACTTCTCTACAGGACAACAGTTTGGTACTAACTTAATAAATCAGTCACGTCAGCGAGTCAGCACGGACTGAGAAACGTTGGGGTGTAGTACAAAGATAACTGACTTTAACGTTGACTACTCCGAAACCACATTAACCTTTATAAAAACGAACAAACAAACGAACAAAGTAACGTCGTTCTTAGACCCTTCTTCACCCGTCGACATTCGTCTTCGGTCATTGGACCTTCCTCTTTTCCTACGTGTTGTGTGACGACTCATAAAGACCCCACACTGTTCCATTCCTTCCCCCAGACCCCCTTCCCAAAGTACACCCTCGTACTATTGTAGTGTCTTCATCGACAAACACAATATGGTACAAGTTTTATTGTAATTTTCGGGTGTATGGTGTCCGATTGAACGGTCATTAGACTCTATCTTCACGTAATTAGGTCAATGAAAGGACCGTGGGGTTTGGTGAATGATGGATGTACGAAAATCTTCGAGTTTATAGAGGTCCCGATTTTACTATTTTACACGGGGTCTTATTTGTTCAGAGTGTAATCCCGTGACACTCAGAGGTCCCCTCCAGAAATACCGGTGTCCGGTACGAAGGAATACTTTTCCTTATTTGGTCAAGGATCTAATATGTGAAAAAGGAAGAGACTGGACAACAAATTGTTTTTTCTATTTTGTATTTCTATTTTGGAAAAAGGGGTAAGTACTCCATTGTCAACAACGATAGGAGTGTGTGTTAGAAAGACGGTAGGATTCTAAACATCTACTGGGTTCACACCTACATATGTTAAAGTCTACTGACATAAACATTTGTGGTAACATAATCTATAACTCTCACAATCCATGATACATCCCTATTTAATTTTAAGGTCTTAACCTTCTTTTTTTACAACTTTTCGGTAAACCAGGTCTAAAAGGAAGAACGTCTACTCATCGATTTTATAAATTTTTACTAGAACTAGATAGGAAAATTTTTATGTCCTAATTTTTTCTGAGACTCAATGTTTCTCTGATTTAGAAATTACAAGAATAGTGTTCTTCTTTTCGACATACCACTATCTACCACCTGAATAACACAACTAGTAAGACTTTATATATACTATGTATATAATTTAGTAACTAAATATGGACTTTGTTTATATTACAAGATACAGTTAATGTAAAGTTATCCTTTTTCTTTCACCTCTTTTTCTGGATTTTTACTCTACCGATTAGTAAACACAAAACGGATGATTACAGTTAGTCAAACATCACTATTAGACGTAAAACTACTTTTAGTCTGAACAGACCAGAATCCTCCTTTTCAGTGGTACTACCTACCTAACACTTACCGATAGGAGATCAACTGATAAAATTTAAATTTTGTATTTGTTCTAATAGTTCACTAGTGTATTTCACTGTTGACCTTATCGAGTGCAAGAGAAAGAATCAAAATGTTAGTCCTACGGTAGTAGTAAACAAAGATTTGATGACAAGTTTAACATTACACGTGAGTTGTCTCCAACCTCTGTGTTTAGGCTACCTTTTCTTGTAGTTCTAAGACGTGGTAGTGTGTTAACAAAGTTTCATTTGTACAACCACTCAGGTGTTGTCCTCAAGAGGTTTCATTTAAGGCGTAATAAAATCTTATGTCATGTTACAGATATCCCAAAAGGTCTACCACGATCACCATTTCTTAGGTGGACGGTTACGTCGTGTGCATTCTCTGATTCTCTGCACGCAAGCTAGGGATCCGACCCTCCTAGGGGACCTCCTCACGGACCGTTGGTGAGATCATAAAAACGGACCTCTTAGGGTGTCTGTCTGTCCGGACCACTGATGTCAGGTATCCCATTGTTTCTCAACTTGTGCTGACTACACTGAATCGTGTGTGCTTGTTACGGATATTTCCTTATTTACAAATATCATTTATTCTTTTATTGATTAAACTTCGCATTTCATATAAATAATAATTTCATTTTGTTATTGACGACGTTTATAAATCTTGAATGCTTCATACAAAAGTCCCTTCTGTGTAACATAGTGACTTGAGAAAAAATCGTAACGAACAAGAGTCATTATCGTTTTCTCTTTCGTTATAAAACAGTCAAAATATTAACAAGACCATCATCGACATCTGTTACGTGGGGGAATCACGACTGGAGACCCGTCTGTCGAGAGTGACGGGTGCAACGTGTGAAGGTTCCATAGCCACGTCTATAAATGGGGAGACTACAAGATATTTGGAGGGGTAAAACACTTGGGGTCACTTTACTTGATACATACCTGAGGTCCTCAACCACTACCCGTCCCTCCGAACCGCACGACACCAAGTACCCCAGCGTTTCTCAACCTGTGCTGACTCGCTGACTTGACTTGACTTGACTACCACTTTCATCGTGTCCACAACACCTGTCTCGAACCTAAATGCAAAGTTAGTGAACTAAGCTTCTCGTTAGATTAAAAAACTTGTTAAGTGTAAAAGGCATAGGACGTTAATGCGGAGACAGTTTGTAATTCAAAGACAGATTTATACCTACATAAAGATACGGGGAATAAATAAAGTTAGTCAGTCATTCAGATAAGGATACAGTTACGACCAACCGAATTAGTTACCAAGATATTGATGGGACCATAGTTCATCTTGTCCACTGTCAGTACTAAAAAAAGGGGAAGTTTAAACAGGACCTAAAATAACTAGGGTTAAAAGAAGTAATTTTTAAAATCCTATTCGGACAGACAAAGGTAACTCTGTGTATAACTCTAAAAAATAACTTTAAACAATCTTAAACAGTCTGAAATAAAACCCCCCGAGGTTTTAGTGACGTCTACCACTAATGTCGGTACTTTAATTTTCTTTAAACGGGGAACCTTCTTTTCAATACTGGTTGGATCTATCGTATAAGTTTTCGTCTCTGTAATGAAACGACTGATTCCAGGCAGATCAGTTCCGATACCAAAAAGGTCACCAGTACATACCTACACTCTGAACCTGACACTTCTTTCGACTCTCGACTTCTTAACTACGAAAACTTGACACCACAACCTCTTCTGAGAACTCTCAGGGAACCTGACGTTCCTTTAGGTTGGTCAGGTAGGATTTCCTCTAGTCGGGACCCTAAAGAAACCTTCCTTACTACGACTTCGACTTTGAGGTCATGAAACCGGTGGAGTACGTTTCTCAACTAAGTAACCTTTTCTGAAACTACGACCCGCCCTAACCCCCGTCCTCTTCTTCCCCTACTGTCTCCTACTCTACCGACCTACCGTAGTGACTGAGCTACCTGCACTCAGACTCACTTGAGGCCCTCAACCACTACCTGTCCCTCCGGACCGTACGACGTTAAGTACCGCAGTGTTTCTCAACCTGTGCTGACTCGCTGACTTGACTTGACTTGACTATCTAGTGAAATCGTCCTTAATTATGTTTTAATACAAAAGGGGGAATGTACTTAAGTGATATAGAGAGGAAAACAAAGATAATTGTAGAAAGTTTGTATAAAAGATAAAGAGGTATTTGCGTACCGATAGAAAAAGAACTTATCTAAAAATCTACGGTATATAAAAAAGTGAACATTGGAAGATTACGAATCAAAGTAAATATATCACGTTAAATAAAACCACGTAGTCAAAATATAACACGTTATAATGGTTCAAGAGAATAATTAAGATCATGGTATAATCATTTTAGAATTTTAAAACATACATTTGTTAATATATTAGTCACTCATTATACGTTCAAAAAGGAAGAATCAGTCACAAAAGGGGAAAATTAATAAAAAACCAAATACATACAAATATATAGACGAACAGAATACCGAGACCGATCTGAGAGGATTTATTACAGTCTATCTTTACCACGATAACTTTTAAGTATAGTACAAGGACTAACATAAATTACCCTTACAGAAATTGTAAAGAGGTAATTAGTATTACAATCGTCTTCAAAAGTTTATTTACGGAAATAGTCTAAGTCAAGTTAGTGAGTCAGTACAGGTTGAGAAACGCTGGGGTACTTAGTGTCGTGCGGTCCGGATGGATAGTGGTTGAGGGTCTCAAGTGGGTTTGGGTACAGGTTCCTCAGCCACTACAGTAGGTTGGTAGAGTAGGAGACAGCAGGGGAAGAAGAGGACGGGAATCAGAAAGGGTTGTAGTCCCAGAAAAGTTTACTCAGTCGAGAAGGGTAGTCCATCGACTTCATAACCTCAAAGTCGAAGTTGTAGTTAGGATGGTTACTTGTGGGTCTTGACTAGAGGAAATCCTACCTGACCAATCTGGGGGAACGTCAGGTTCCCTGAGAGTTCTCAGAAGAGGTTTTGGTGTCAAGTTTTCGTAGTTAAGAAGTCGCGAGTCGAAAGAAGTATTAGGTTGAGAGTGTAGGTATGTACTGGTGACCTTTTTGGTATCGGAACTGATCTACCTGGAAACAACCGTTTCATTACAGAGACGAAAAGTTGTACGAGAGATCTAACCAGTATTGAAAGGAAGGTTCCTCATTTGCAGAAAATTAAAGCACCGACGTCAGTTGGTAGACGTCACTAAAACCTCCGGTCTTTTTATTTCAGTCGGTGACAAAGGGATAGAGAAACGGTACTTCACTACCCTGGCCTACGGTACTAGAAGTAAAAGACTTACAACTCGAAATTCGGTTGAAAAAATCAGAGAAAACGAAAGAAGTTCTCCGAGAAATCATGAAGAAGTGAAAGACGGTATTCCCACTACAGTAGACGTATAGACTCCACTAACTATAAAGAGGACCGTTAGAACTAAGGTCAAGCACGAAAGAGGTCGGGTCGTAAAGAGTACTACATGAGATGTATATTCAATTTATTCGTCTCACTGTTATAATCCATTAACCAATAAGAACAAACAAATTTTCAAGAAAAACAACAAAATTCAGTACCCATCGATAAATACAATCTTCAAACCTTAATTGTATACGTGTAATAATATATGTTTTGACTATCAGTTGTTCGTGGATGACATATCGTGTCCCTTGAGGTGAGTTATAAGATATTATTTATATACCCTTTTAATAGACTTTTTCTTACCTATAGACATATATATATATAATATATATTATATATATATATATATTGACTTAGTAAAACGACATGTGGACTTTGATTGTGTTGAAATAATTAGTCGTTGTGAAGTTACATTTATTTAAAAAAATTTACGAGTTAATATATACAGGGACAACTTGTGTTTCAAGAATAATTTGATACTTAAAGTTATTCTAAATTTTACGGTTTACGATTAAAATACTTGATCTGAATACACAAATAAGATAATGATTAATTGTCATTAAATAAGTCTGTTTTATATAAAATTAACCGTCAATATTGTGTACATCGTCGTAAGAAGAGGTCATTAGGTGAATGTTTTGAAAAGACTAAATGAAAATAGATATTATAATAGTCAAAAAGAATATATAATAGACATCGAATAGACACCAAATCAGTGATTCAGCACAGACTGAGAACGTTGTGGTACCTGACATCGGGTGGTCCGAGGAGACAGGTACCCTAAAGGGTCCGTTCTTATGACCTCACTTAACATTAAAGGAAGAAGTCCCTTAGAAGGACTGGGTCCTTAGTTTGGTTCCAGACGACGTAACGTCCGTTTAAGAAATGGCTGACTCGATACTCCCTTCCGGAACATGGAATAATGAATTCCGTAATACGAAAAAGAACATAGTCAAGTCAAGTTAAGTCAACATTTCAGCACAGGTTGAAAGACTTTGGGGTACTTGGTGCCGTGCGGTCCGGAGTGACAGGTAGTGGTTGAGGGCCTCAAGTGAGTCTGAGTGCAGGTAGCTCAGTCACTATGATAGGTCGGTAGAGTAGGAGACAGCAAGGGAAAAGGAGAACGGGGGTTAGGGAGGGTCGTAGTCTCAGAAAAGGTTACTCAGTTGAGAAGCGCACTCCACCGGTTTCATGACTTCGAAGTCGAAATCGTAGTAAAGAAGGTTTCTTTAGGGTCCCGACTAGAGGGAGTCTTACCTGACCAACCTAGAGGAACATCAGGTTCCCTGGGAGTCCTCAGAAGAGGTTATGGTGTCAAGTTTTCGTAGTTAAGAAACAGCGAGTCGGAAGAAGTGTCAGGTTGAGAGTGTAGGTATGTACTGATGACCTTTTTGGTATCGGAACTGATCTGTCTGGAATCAGACGTTTCATTACAGAGACGAAAACTTATACGATAGATCCAACCAGTATTGAAAAGAAGGTTCCTCGTTCGCAGAAAAGAAAGTACCGACGTTAGTGGTAGACTTCACTAAAACCTCGGGGGGTCTTATTTCAGACTGTGACAAAGGTGATAAAAGGGTAGATAAAGGGTATTTCACTATCCTGACCTACGGTACTAGGAGCAAAAGACTTACAACTCGAAATTCGGTTGAAAAAGTGAGAGGAGAAAGTGAAAGTAGTTCTCCGAAAACTCAAGGAGAAGTGAAAGACAGTATTCCCACCACAGTAGACGTATAGACTCCACTGACTATAAAGAGGGCTGTTAGAACTAAGGTCGAACACAAAGAAGGTCAGGTCGCAAAGAGTACTACATGATACGTATCTTCGATTTATTCGTCCCACTGTTATATATCGAAACTGCATGAGGAAAAGGATAAACCTTGGTCAGACAACAAGGTACAGGTCAAGATTGACAACGAAGGACTGGACGTATGTCTAAAGAGTTCTCCGCCCAGTCCACCAGACCATAAGGGTAGAGAGAGTCTTAAAAGGTATCAAATAACACTAGGTATGTCAGTTTCCGAAACCGTATCAGTTATTTCGTTTTTATCTACAAAAAGACCTTGAGAGAACGAAAAAGGTACTAGGTCACCTACAACCGTTAAACCAGAGACCAAGGAGACGGAAAAGATTTTGGTCGAACTTGTAGTCCCTCAAGTGTCAAGTGCATAATACTTCGGACCGAACCTCTTAAAACTCGTAATGAAATGATCGTACACTCTATACACGTTAACACGCCATCAAACTCGTAAGAAACCGTAACGGAAAGAAACCCTAACCTTACTTTTGACTGGAAAAGGTCAGAACACCGGTGACGACTCAAAAGGTCTAAACGACCGTATAACTCACGTCGTGAAAGTGTCGTAGTAGAAAGTTCTAAACTTTATCGAGTTGACCTTAAGGTAGTGGAGGTGATCGAAACCAGCATCACTACGAAAGATTCCGGGTGAACTGAAGTGTAAGGTCCTACAGACCGAGATCCACTTACTAGTGTGGTAGCACTAATAGGCCCAGTACTTCTAGGAAAAACATGTCAAGAAGACACATAAGAACGGTGGAGAAGAATTATAGAAGACCAAGACAATCCAGGTCTGGTAAAGACAGGAAATAGCTCGGGTAGAAACGTACTTTACAAGGGAACCATAGAGATTAAAAGAACTCCACTAGAGATCAGAAAGGGTAAGACAACAAAAGGAGATAAAGAAACGTAACAAGCGACTTCTTCCGAAAGAATAGAGAAGATCGATAAGAAACCTGGAGACGTAAGTCTACGAATATAGAAAGGAAAAGAGGAAACGAAAAACGGAGAGAAGAAAAGTGTCGATAAACATTCCGGAGGGGTCTGTCGGTAAAACGAAAAAACGTAAAGAAAAGGTACCCCTACCAGAACTAGGGACAGAGGATATGTTATAGTGCTTGGAGTCAGGTATCAAATAATCCGTGAGATAATCTAGATCCGGGAATTTAGATAAAGAGTGAAGGTGACATATTAGTATTCCCTAAACTAAATCCAGTATGGACTTACCAGATCGCCAAAAGGGATGAAAGAAGTTAAATTCAGACTTAAACCATTATTCCTCAAGTACTAGACTCGGTGTCACTCGAGGACCAGAACAAAAACAACTGACATATCTCGAAGAGGTAGAAACCGACGTTTCTTATATTAGTTAGACTAAAGTCACAACTAGTAGACCACTACAGGTACACATCTCAGAAGAGAACACAACGACCTTCTCCCACAAACGATACTAGTCACGTAAAAGAACCGTTTTGAGATAATCAGAAACGGGACGAAGTAAGGTGTAAGGTTCCGGTTTAAACGGACAATGAGGTCCACAAAGAACTGAAGGATGAAAACGTAAGGTCAGGGGAATATTACTTTCCCTATAGAAAAAATCCACAATCAAGATTTTCCAGAACATCCAGAAGTATCTTGGCAAGTTGAAGTCGAAAAAGTCGTAATGACCAACCCCGTATCTGAACCTATTGACACTATAACTTACCAAACGGAACCTCTGCTTGTCTCTAGTAAACCGAGAAAAACTCTACGTAGGTTCATCACGTAAAACCTGAGAAAACAACTGTACTACCGATGAGGTAAAGAAGACTCCCTAAGGACGGGTGTCATCATCTATATTACCAGTAGACTCAATTTAAGTGGGTAGGGTCAGGTAAAATCAAACGACAAACTGGTGAAGGTTAAACAGAACTCAGTATCTGGACTGTAAGGTCCAAGGATACGTTATAACGAGAAGTGTCGTAACCTAGAACGGAGATAGTGGTCAGTGTAGGTGTTGACCCATAACAAAAACGAAACCGAGGTAGGGAAGAAAGAAAGATCTCAATAAAGAGGTGACTAGAGGTCATCGTATAACCCGTGGATGACTGGACCCCTCAAGGAGAAAGTCATAGGATAGTAAAACGGAAAAGGATGACAAGTACCCTAAGAGTTCCGTTCTTATGACTTCACCAAATGGTAAGGGAAGAGGTCACCTGGTGTAAGACAGTCTGGAGAGGTGGTACTGGGCGGACAGAACCCAACGGGGCGTCCGTACCGAATCAAAGTAACTCAATCTGTTTCGACACCAGGATCGCACTAGTCTAACTGATCAAAAGACCTCATACCAAAGTCACACAGAGGGGAGACTACGGGAGAACATTGTCGATAGTAGAATGAACCGGTTTTAACAGTATATAATAAAAGTAATTTTTTAAAAAAAAGACTCAAGATTATTAGTTTTTTTCGATACATATATGAAAAGACTTAGAAGACTCCAGTAACATCTTAAAAGAGAAAAGTGGAAATTGACACCACTTATTATTATTAATTAAAAGGTTATACTTTAGTTGAAACGTCAGGGATAGTACCATATAGATATTTAAAGGTCTAGTCCAAACGTCTATAAGTTCTACGTGTTAGGATTTATAGTATGGAAACAGTTACAGAAGGGAAGATGAAAGAAACAAAGTTATGGTTTCAATATTATCATTATATTTTAACAAACTCTTCTGAAGGAATAAAAAGATATAACACTTTTTGAATATGTTTGAAACCTTCGTCGATAAGAAATTTACAATTATTTTGTACAAATACTGGGAGACTCGAACCAACGAGTATTGAAAAGGTTCCTCATTCGCAGAAAATTAAAGTACCGACGTCAGTGGTAGACGTCACTAAAACCTCGGGGGGTCTTATTTCAGACTGTGACAAAGGTGACAAAGGGATAGATAAAGGGTACTTCACTACCCTGACCTACGGTACTAGAAGCAAAAGACTTACAACTCGAAATTCGGTTGAAAAAGTGAGAGGGGAAAGTGAAAGAAACGAAAGACGGTATTCCCATCAAAGTAGACGTTAGACTCCAATAACTATAAAGAGGGTCGTTAGAACTAAGGTCGAACACAAAGAAGGTCAGGTCGCAAAGAGTACTACATGAGACGTATATTCAATTTATTCGTCTCACTGTTATATGTCGGAACTGCATGAGGAAAAGGATAAACCTGAAACGGTTGATTCCAGACAGATCAGTTCCGATACCAAAAAGGTCACCAGTACATACCTACACTCTGAACCTGACACTTCTTCCGACTCGCGACTTCTTAACTACGAAAACTTGACGTCGCAATCTCTTCTGAGAACTCTCAGGGAACCTAACGTTCCTCTAGGTTGGTCAGGTAAGACTTCCTCTAGTTGGAACCCTAAAGAAACATTCCTTACTACGATTTGGACTTTGAGGTCATGAAACCGGTGGAGTACGCTTCTCAACTGAGTAACCTTTTCTGAAACTACGACCCTGTTTAACCCTCGTCCTCCTCTTCCCCTACTGTCTCCTACTCTGCCGACCTATCGTAGTGACTGAGCTACCTGTGCTCAGACTCACTTGAGGCTCTCAACCACTACCTGTCGCTCCGGACCGTCCGACACTAAGTACCCCAACGTTCCTCAGCCTGTGATGACTCGCTGACTTGACTTGACTTGACTTGACTCGAACCATAGAAAAACTCCTATCCAAAACTAATAGTTAATATAAATAAATTACCCATATCATGGTAATTTAAATAGTTAATAAAATAACTCATGAAAGAAAAAGTTATTTAATAGATACAAAATTTTACATAACAGTATTCCAACAAGTATAAAATAATAAATTAAAGATGAGGTCGATTTATCTATAAGGAGGAAAAGAAAAAAGAGGTCAAGAAAAAACCAAATGACAACTTTATTTGTAATGTCTATAATTGACTTCAATAGACATAAAGGTAAGGACCAGGGTAAGGGAAGACGAGACGATCTCTGTTAGTGATAATACCCACTAACCAGGTACATAAAAATACATAAAAAATGTAACCGTTTAAATTAAAAAAGTTTGACTCCATTTTATGTGTATTATACTTTAAATGGTTTGACATATAAAGTCACCATAATTCATGTAAGTGTGATGATAGGATGGTAGTGGTAATAAGTAGAGTTTTTGAGGGTAGAATATGTTGACGTTGGGGTGTGGGTAATTTACTATTGAGCGGTAAAGGAAGGAAGGTAAGGACCGTTGGTGGTAAGATGAAAGACTGATACTTACACATGTAAGGTGAACAAGCAAACATTATAATAAATCGGTATGGAAGAGAAAAAGAGTTAGTAAAACGGTGTCTTAGTAGTATAAAAGTCATAAATCTTGATCAAAACCAAACATGTAGCGGTAAAGGACAAATAAAACATAAAATTATAACCTATAACTAAAGAATAAATAAAATAAACTCAAGTAAGAACAAATTGAAGATTTCAATTCACAAATAAATTAATTGAATTTGGGAAAGAAGAAAAAGTTATATACACATATCTCCGACACGTAAAATTTCTTGACAAAAAATATATAGTGTGTTCACTGAAACATAAAAAAACGAAGTCATCAAAATTACGACTAAAAAAATTTTACACCTACGTATAAAAAATAATACATACTAAAAATAGGTGTTTCAACCCCACCTTTATTTAAAGAATAAGAAATAAAGATTAAATTAAATACCTGTTTTTTCGTTATACCAAGTTTGTGTAAGATACTCTACACAACTCTTATCGAAAAGTCGAATAATTCGATGGTTCAAAGTATTTGTAAGACCATACAAAGTTCTCTAACAAATAAAACGTAAACAATTACATGTAGGATATATATATGGGTAATCTGGTCGGAACCATTAACACAGTTAACTTAGAAGTATGTAAATGACTAAGACAGTTAAAAAGGATTGTCATTGACTCTTTCCATAATACCAAAATTATAGAGAATAGTCCTACACCCGGAATCCTTCGTAATGATGTTTGTTTCAATCCTCTTGATTACCTTAAGGTCGACTCCATGAAGTTTAGAATTTTCTACTACGACAACTTCACGACTTGAGTTATACGGTCGTTTAAACCTTTTGAGTCGTCACCGGTGTCCTGAACTTTTCCAGTCAAAAGGAAGGTTAGGGTTTCTTCCCGTTACGGTTTCTTACAAACTTGATTACGTGTCAACACGAGTAAAGTGTACGATCGTTCCGGTATGAGTTTTATGAAGTTCGATCCGAAGTTGTCATTCACTTAGTTTTTGAAGGTCTACATGTTCGACATAAATATTTTCCGTCTCCTTGGTCTCAAGTTCAACGGTCGTAGGAAACCTAGTATCCTTTTTTTGTTTTCTTAAGTTCTTTTTATAAACGAAGTAACTGATGTGATTTCGGAAACCGACACATCTAGTACTGTTTGACACCTTTAAACAATTCTTTAACCTTATGGTCTGATGGAATGGATGGAGGACTCTTTGGACATACGTTCAGTTCTTCGTTGTCAATCTTGACCTGTACCTTGTTACCCGACCAAGGTTTAACCCTTTCCTTATACAGTTTAAACATATAACAGTGGGACGAATAAATTGAATATAGGTCTCATGTAGTACACTTTACGTCGTGACCTTCTTCGTGTTCGACCTGAGTTCTAACGGCCCTCTTTATAGTTATTGGAGTCTATACGTCTACTGTGGTAGGATTACCGTCTTTCACTTCTCCTTGATTTTTCGGAGAACTACTTCCACTTTATCCTCTCACTTTTTTAACCGTTGTAAGTTTTTTGATTCTAGTACTGTAGGTCGGGGTAGTGAAGTACCGTTTATCTACCCCTTTGTTACCTTTGTCACTGTCCTAAATAATAGAACCCGAGGTTTTAGTACCGCCTGACACTGACGTCAGTACTTTAATTTTCTGTGAACAAGGAACCTGTTTTTCGATACTGTTTCGATGTGTCACATAATTTTTCGTCTCTGTTGTGAAACGACTGTTTCCAGATATATAGGTTTCGATACCAAAAAGGGTCATCAGGACATACTTATACTCTCAACCTGGAATTTCTTTCGACTCTCGATTTCTTAACTACGAAAGTTTGACACCATAACCTCTTCTGAGAACTCTCAGGGAACCTGTCGTTCCTCTAGTTTCGACAGTTAGGACTTCCTTTAACTTGGACTTATAAGTGACCTTCTTGACTACGACTTCGGGGTCATGAAACCGGTGGACTGCACTTCTCGGTTGAGTAACCTTTTCTGAGACTACGACCCATTCTGACTCCCGTCCTCCTCTTCACCCTCCGTCTCCTACTCTAACAACCTACCGTAGTAGTTGAGTTACCTGTACTCAAACTCGTTTGAGGTCCTCTATGACTTCCTGTCCCTTCGGACCACACGACGTCAGGTACCCCACTGTTTCTCATCCCGTACTGACTCACTGACTTGTTATTGTCGTGTACTTATAAATATTTATTTGAGTGTGTATATCTCTATATAAACAACAAATAATAAATCAGTAATTCAGCACAGACTGAGAAACTCTGGGGTACCTGATATCGGACGGTCCGAGGAGACAGGTGTACCAAAGGCTCCGTTCTTCTGACCTCGTCCAACGATAAGTGAGGAGGTCCTCTAGAAGGACTGGATTCCTAACTTGGGTCCAGAAAAGTGACGACTCAGTGACCTTTTCAGGGGTATATCTATATATGAGTATATTTATATACTTTCATTTTCACAATCAGTGAGTCAGCGCGTGTTGAAAAACGTTAGGGTACCTGATATCGGTGGTCCGAGGACACAGGTACCTCAAAAGGTCCGTTCTTAGGACCTCACCCACCGGTGGAGGAGGAGGTCTACTAGAAACGTTGGGTTCCTGACTTCGTAACGTCCTCTCTCTCTGTCTCTATATACATCTATATCTATATACTCCCTGAAGGGGTCACCGAGTCACCATTTCTTAGGTAGACGTTACGTCCTCTGTGTCCTCAACGTCCAAGTTAGGGACCCAGTCTTTCCCAGGATGGGGGGACCTCCTCCCATACCGTTAGATGAGGTCATAGGAAGGGATCTCTTAAGGTGGCTATCTCCTCGGACCACCCGATGTCAGGAATCCCAGTGTTTCTCAACCTGTGCTGACTTCATTGAATGCCTCTTCCGTTACCGTTGGGTGAGGTCATGAGAACTGACCGTACTGACTCGTTGAAGTGAAAGTGAAAAGTGAAAGTACGTAACCTCTTCCTTTACCGTTGGGTGAGGTCATAAGAATGGACCTCTTAGGGTCCCTGCCGTCCCGGACCACCCGACGACAGATGCCCCAGTGTGTCTCAACCTGTGTTGACTTCGCTGAATCGTCGGGTCTTCATTGAATCGTGTGTACGTATCTATATACTTCCAATATATATACTCATAATATATAATGTTTATATATATTTTATTTATATACTTCCAATATATATATATATAAACATTAATATATATAAAAAAGGAGTTGATGACTGTCTCAATATAAGACTATTTGGGAAGAATTTAAGTTTTACATACATTATGTACATTGTATGTCTGGTAGTATTGAAAAGGTCTGGATAGAATTTGTACGAGTCTTGTGTCTATAATCGGATATCAACCCGTTTTAGATTGTGTCTCGGATAAAATATTAATTCACAACTTATAGAGTACATTAAATAACGTTCAACATGACCTTCACTTTTTTCTTATAAATATACCCATGTCTTAACAACATTCACATAACCCACAAATAGAAGTACTAACGGGTCAACTGACTCTTGACATCGAGTGGTAAAGACAGGTCACACCCCTTTCACGACATGGTGTATAACGACCGGACCTTTTTTAAGTTTGCAGTTTCATCTCAGAGATCATTTACGTATAACGAAAAAGTGTAGTGAAAGTGTGGTGGTATTTCTCGTTTTAAACATTCCAATACTGAGTGAGAGATCAAGAGAGATATATGTTTAAAAATCTAAAAAATTCCGGTAAGAGGATTATACGAAAATATTCGTATGAAAACTAAAGTGTAAAATACTGGAATTGATATAATTTATACAAGTAAATTTGGAATATAAGTTAATAAAATTACAAACTATATAAACACTCAGACTACGATATCAGACAGTAAAGACGATTGGGAGTGAGCACCATGGACAGAGAGTTCTAAAAATAAAAGTGTAGTGTTTAGTCATTTTAGAATGACGTCCTAAAGAATCCAATTCTTTCATAAAAAGATATATATTATTAAAATAAATAACGTGTTCGTATTCTAGTAATAGTTGAAACCTAGTATAAATTGATTTTGTTCAAGAATTAAAAAACATGGTACATGTATCACATTTATATTCACGGTTTGATTATCTTTCTTACCCGAAGGGTCCACCGCGATCACCATTTCTTAGGTGGACGATTACGTCCTGTATTCTCTATCGTGTAGAGATACAGGACCCAGTCCTTCTAAGGGACCTTCTCCCGTACCGTTGGATGAGGTCATAAGAACGGACCCTTTAGGGTACCTGTCTCCTCGGATCTCCCGATGTTAGGTGTCCTAGAGTTTCTGAGTCTGTGCTGAATCACTGATTCGTGTTACACTGCTTGTCTAATAACAATCCTAAAGAGTTCTCTGTCAATATCAGGAAAGTAGTCCTTGTTCAGTCTGTTTAAAAGAGGGAAACAAGAAAAGAGACCAGAGAAGAAAGTGATTCCCATATTGTGTCACTAAATGTCGTCCCTACGAAAATGAAGGAGTCTCATAAAAACATGTACACATCTCGTCGTCGTCGTCGTCTCGGTCAAACCTCTTCCGTCACCGTGGGGTGAGGTCATGAGAACGGACCTTTTAGGTACCTGCCTCCTCGGACCATCCGACGTCAGGTACCCCAACGATTCTCAGTCTGTGCTGACTCGCTGAAGTGAAAGTGAAAAGAGAAAGTACGTAACCTCTTCCTTTACCGTTGGGTGAGGTCATAAGAACGGACCTCTTAGGGTCCCTGCCGCCTCGGACCACCCGACGACAGATACCCCAGCGTGTCTCAGCCTGTACTGACTTCGCTGAATCGTCGTCGTCGTCTCGGTCAAAAACAACCTTACGATAACTGTAAATGACCCTTCTCGGGTTCTTATCTTATAATCTATGAGACATTATTTGTCTTCTTATGTCGTGTTGTTTTTAAGTGATGAGTTTCTAAAAATCTTTTAACAAATCTTAATAGACTAGGATCGTACATTGAAACCTCTTCCGTCACCGTGGTGAGGTCATGAGAACGGACCTTTTAGGGTACCTGTCTCCTCGGACCACCCGGCGTTAGGTATCCCAACGATTCTCAGCCTGTGCTGACTCGCTGAAGTGAAAGTGAAAAGTGAAACTACGTAACCTCTTCCTTTACCGTTGGGTGGGGTCACAAGAACGGACCTCTTAGGGTCCCTGCCCCCTCGGACCACCCGACGACAGATACCCCACCGTGTCTCAGTCTGTGCTGACTTCGTTGAATCGTCGTCATCGTCGTCGTCGTATATTGAATTAATATGTATATTTGGATTTCCTAAAAAAAAGTGACAAAATTTGACAAAAGCATAAAAACACCCTGGGTCAAAAGTGTAATTAGTAATAAAATGAAACAATTCTTGAAGTGGTTCTTACTCAGTAAAGTCTTTTAGTAATGGGTATCTTTAAGACAAGTACTCGGATCTCATTAAACATAGTTAGTGTCAACATTGAAAGTTCAATGGATCTCATTGAACATAAATCAGTGTCGACATTGAAAATGTCACTCAATTATCCATTGACATTCATTGACTACTGAAAAAATACTGAAGGTCATATCGAAATAAGTATCAGATACATCAATTTATGTAGAATTAAATAACAGTAAACAAAAGAGAAATAAAGAACAGATAAAAAAACAGATCCTACTAAAAATAAAACATTAAAATTAAAATATAACCTCATATCAACTGATTATTACACGATTAAAGTTCACATCCGAAAAGACCACTGAGTCACTATTTTTAAACGGACGGTCACATCCTCTGAACCCAAATTAGGGACCGAGTCCTTCTAGAGAACCTCTTCCTTTACCGTTGGGTGAGGTCATAAGGACGGACCCTCTAGGGTTCCAGTCTCCTCGGACCGTCACTACGTCAATATTTATATGTACATAGATAAGCCTCTTCCGTTACCGTGGGGTGAGGTCATGAGAACGGACATTTTAGGGTACCTGCCTCCTCGGACCATCCGACTTCAGGTACCCCAACGATTCTCAGTCTGTGCTGACTTGATGAAGTGAAAGTGAAAAATGAAAGTACGTAACCTCTTCCTTTACCGTTGGGTGAAGTCACAAGAACGGACCTCTTAGGGTCCCTGTCCCCTCGGACCACCCGACGACAGATACCCCAGCGTGTCTCAACCTGTGCTGACTTCGCTGAATCGTCGTCGCCGTCGTAAGAAGAAAAATCTAATACATTCAATATTCTAATTAAATAAAGTCCTATTGTTTCCCCTAATATTTGATCCCCTTTTTTTTCTACATCAAAGACTATCAAAACACTTAGTGACTTCGTCGAGAAGTCCCCGAAGGTCTACATATATCCACTAAATCTAAGATGAAGGGTGGACCTTTTAGGTTTCGAATTTTTGTTTCGAGATTCAGTAATTCCCACCGTTATTTAGTGACCTAATTACAAGGACAAAACAAAGAGAAGAGGTTTACACACAATCGGTAAGTCGGTACAGACTGAGAAACGTTGGGGGACTTGACATCGGGCAGTCCGAGGAGACAGGTACCCTAAGAGGTCCGTTCTTATGACCTTACTCAACGGGACGGGAGGAGGTCCCCTAGAAGGACTGGGTCCCTGACTTGGGATCAGAGAATACAGAAGACGTAACCGTCCGCCCAAGAAATGGTGATCGTGGTGGACCCTTCCTCAAAGGAATTTTCGAACAGTCTAGTTGGTATGTAAATCTATTTAGTGGTTAAATTAAACCCGGAGGGTCCACCACGATCACCATTTCTTAGACGGTCGGTTAAGTCATCTACATTCTTTTAACCCAACCTGGTATCCAGTCCTTCTCGGGGACCTCCTCCCGTACCGTTGAGTGAGGTCATAAGAACGGACCTCTTAGAGTACCTGTCTCTCAGACCGTCCAATGTCAGGTACTCAAATGTTTCTTAGTCTGTGCTGACTCGAGTGTGTTTGTGTGTATAAATTCAATCCTAAAGGTAGAAAATCACTCTACCGTCACAGAGAAACAGAATGTTCTAATAAGGAAAACAGTTTCGTTTTACATATAAATTTGTGAAGTATTTTATATTCCAGAATTTATTCACTTTCATTAACTATCACTATTACAGGGACATCGAATTACTAAATGTGCTCCTAGGAGTTCTTGTTTTGAGCTCTTTTGATATTTTACGTTCAAAGGAATAGACCCTATGAGTGGTAATTTACCAGAGGGTCGAAACTTGGACATGGGAGAAGGTGTATCGGTATGTTATGACACTTTTCATAACTTATAATCGTTCTCTTTGTTGACTAAAACTCCTTTTTACCTAATGAAGCACAATTTCTGTAAGCTTACCCTTGTTTTCTAGAACCTGATCCAGACTCCTTTATATCTAAAAAAAGACTACTGGTCTTCATGACTTTCAAGTCAGTAACGACAGTCCGACTCTCAAAAGGTGGACCAGGGGAGGACATACTTCACTAAAACCGAAGAAAAGGTGGACCAAGGAGTGAGGTGTAGAAGAGACGACGGACACCACGGTTAAAGACAATTGGAGTCGTCTTCCTAGAAGATAACAATTTACTATCGGTAGAGACCCTAAGTCTTTACCTCTCCATCTTCCCAGAAAGTCCTGTTCTAACTCACTTAGTATTAGTCAAGAAAAAACATTTAATTAAAAAGTCAAGTCAAGTCAACGAGTCAGTACAGGTTGAGAAACACTGGGGTTCCTGGCGTCGTCCGGTCCGGAGGGATAGGTAGTGGTTGACGACCTCAAATGACTTTGAGTACAGGTAACTCAGTCACTGAGATAGGTTGGTAGAGTTGTAGCCAGTAGGGGAAGAGGAGGACGGGAGTTAGAAAGGGTCGTAATCCCAGAAAAGTTTACTCAGTTGAGAAACGTAGTCCATCAGTTTCATAACTTCAAAGTCGAAATCGTAGTCAGGAAGGTTACTTGTGAGTCCTGACTAGAAGGAATCCTACCTGACCAACCTAGAGGAACGTCAGGTTCCCTGAGAGTTCTCAGAAGAGGTTGTGGTGTCAAGTTTTCGTAGTTAAGAAACCACGAGTCGAAGGAAATATAAGGTTGAGAGTGTAGGTATGTACTGATGACCTTTTTGGTATCGGAACTGATCTACCTGGAAACAACCGTTTCATTACAAAGACGAAAAATTATACGACAGATACTGGTTATACAGAACCAGTATTGAAAGAAAGGTTTCTCATTCGTAGAAAATTAAAGTACCGACGTCAGTGGTAGACGTCACTAAAACCTCTGGGTTTTTGATTTCAGTCGGTGATGAAGGTGACAAAGGGGTAGATAGACGGTACTTCACTACCCTGGTCTACGGTAATAGAATCAGAAGACTTACAACTCGAAATTCGGTTGAAAAAGTTAGAAGAGAAAGTGAAAGTAGTTCTCCGAGAAATCAAGAAGAAGTGAAAGACGGTATTCCCACCACAGTAGACGTATAGACTCTACTAACTATAAAGAGGGTCGTTAGAACTAAGGTCGGACACGAAGTAGGACGGGTCGCAAAGAGTACTACATGAGACGTATATTCAATTTATTTGTCCCACTGTTATATGTCGGAATTACATGAGGAAAGGACTAAACCTTCAACAAGGTACAGGTCAAAATTGAACGAAGAAATGGACACAACTGGTCACAACGAAGAACTGGACGTATGTCTAACGAGTTCTCCGTTCAGTCCATCACACCATGAGGGGAGAGAAAGTCTTAAAAGGTGTCAAATAACACTAGGTGTGTTTCCGAAGCCGTATCAGTTATTTCGTCTTTTTCTACAAAAAGACCTTAAGAGAACGAAAAAACTACTAGGTCGTCTTCAACCGTTAAACTAGAGACCAAAAAGATGGAAAAGATTTTGGCCGAACTTGTAGACCTTCAAGTGCCAAGTGCATAACGTCTTCGACCTAACCTCTTAAAACTCGTGATGTGATGATAGCACACTCTACTTATGTTAACACGACATCAAACTCGTAAGAAATCGTAACGGAAAGAATTCCTAACATTACTTTTGGCTGGAAAAGGTCAGGACACCGGTGACGACTCAAAAGGTTTAAACGACCGTATAACTCACGTCGTGAAAGTGTCGTAGTAGAAAATCCTAACCTTTGTCGCACTGATCTTAAGGTAGTGGAGGTGATCGAAACAAACATCACTATACAGGATTCCGGTGAACTGAAGTGTAAGGTCCTACAGACCGAGATCCACTCACTAGTGTGGTAACACTAATAGACCCAGTACTTATAGAAAAAACATGCCAAGAAGACATATAAGAACGGTGGAGAAGAATTATCGAAGACGAAAACAATCCAGGTATGGTAAAGACAGGAAATAGCTCGGTTAGAAACTTACTTTAAAAGGGAACCATAGAGATTAAAAGAACTTCTCTAGAGATCAGAAAGGGTAAGATATTAAAGGGACATAAAGAAACGTGACTAGTGACTCCTTCCGAAAGAATAGAGAGGAATGATAAGAAACCTTGAGAAGTAAGTTTACCCATATAGAAAGGAAAAGAGGAAACGAAAGTGAGGAGAAGAAAAGTGTCGATAAACATTCCGGAGGACTATGTCGATAAAACGAAAAAAACGTAAAGAAAAAGAACCCCTACCAGAACTAGGGACAGAGGACATGTTACAGTACTTGGAGACAGGTATCAAGTAGTCGGTGAGATTGTCTAGATCAGCGAATTTAGATAAAGAGTGAGTTTAGATAAAGAGTGAAGGCGACATATTAATAACCTCATCTTAACGGATTTTACAACACAATTAAAGAAGACGTCTTGTTTTACTTAGTATATATATATATAGGGGAGGGAAAACCCGAAGGAAGGGTAAGTCCAGTGAGATTACGTAAGTGATCTTAAGGGATATGATATGTCATACAAGAGTAATCAATGGATAAAATATACATCATAGTTATCTCCCTCTAACCCTAGCTGTGTCTTAGAGAAGAAATTTCCGACTTATTTAGAAACCTCTAGTCATCCTAATTGGAGTACCTCAAGTAACCAAGTTATATACTATACCCTATATTACCTACTAATGTCTTCCTAGAGATCTACCTAGTGAACACACCCTTCCCTCTTCTTACGAAGTCTTATTTTAATAGTAGTTTCCTACTTCGTCGTAGCTTGTATCTACGACCGTCGAGAGGTATGTTCACATGTCGTACCTCCCTCCGATTAAGATTTATCAACCCAACCCCTCTCTGAAACGTCTGTTCGACCTACCTGTTCCCAATTGTCGACCCTTCGATCTCATTATCTTCCCTTCCGTATCTCTACCTCTAACCGTGGGTGTGATCCTTACTGCCTTCAAATTCCCCAGTATTAGAATGTAAGACAACAACAACAAAGAAAAAAAAGTTCTTCCTTTAATTCCAGTTTCTGGATTTCATGAATTAGGTTTAAAAGTGTTACTCAATCCCTGTTTTAATCGGGTTCTTGAGTTCCGAGGTCTGGGGTGTCGTCAATGTGGTAGAGGGGTTTCAAATGGTTCATACGACAATCTCCTTCAAGTTACGAGACTCTATATTTTAGGACGAGTTGAAAATGAGTAGTTTATGGTGTTTTTACTGTTGTAAGAGTAACGGTCGATCGGGTCGCTCCGTTTTCAGGGTCAGGAAAGAAGGTCCTCACACCCACCCGGTCCTTGTTAGTGTCACTGACGTCTCTACGACACTTCGCTCCTTATGGAAACTGAATGAGTAGCATCGACGACGGCTCCTCGGGGTGTCACAACCGAGGAGAGGACCTTTTGAACTATTGATCAAGATACCCGGACTGAAGTGACTAACGTGTAGATTAATAACCGGTTATTTGATCTGGTGGTAAGAACTTCGAGGAGTCAAAAGGTACAATCGTCGTGTATTCCGGACTTTGTATCTAAATTCTTCCAAAATAACGAGAGGTAAACTCCTAAATATCGTTGTGTTTTCTTTTAAACTCTTCTACATAGAAGGACCAAGTTTCAGTGGGTGTACTCCTAGGTTCCTACTTTTTCGTCCTTTACCCCAGAACGGTTCGTCTGTTTTACTCTTCCTAAGATTAGGTGTTGTGAATTTTGTACCGATTTATAGTAATTACATTACAACTTCAGTCTGTGTTTTCTCATGTCTGGTATGATAAGGAAAACATCTTACTGAATTTTTTTCTGTCTCGACTAGAAAGAACAATCCTCAGACCTCTCAGACCTCTCTAGAAAGAGAACAATCCTCTTTCCTCACCCATAATAGAAAAGATCCCAATCACTGACACTCCCGTGGTCTCCTGAAGACCCCTCGTACATTTAAAGACACAGCCCTAGACTCTTAACGAAAGTATTCGTACAAGTACTTTAAAACAGATTGATACAATACTAAACAAGTGAAAATACATATGTCATATACAATTAGAAAGTGAGTTATTGCGGTGTTTATTATTGTTGACCTACTCTCTCAAGATCAGATTTAAAAATAATTGTTCCTCCTTTCATTATAATGACAATGTTTAAGGAGAAAAATTAAAATGAAGAAATAGACAACCTTAATCCCAATATCTTGTTCTCCTCTTTTATTTCCCTCTTTGAGACATGTATACATTCAGTAAGAATAAACAGAACCTGACCAATTTGTTCACACATACGAGATTTTACCTCATGGGTTCCCGTTGGAAATTTCCATATTTAACTTTAGTTAAGTTTAGTTAGGACGTTTATAAGTAACGTGAGATAATATACGTATCTCGAAGGGTCCCCTGAGTAATCCATTTTTTAGACGGACGTTGTATCCTCTATATTCTCTATGTCCAAGTCAGGGACCCAACTCTTCTAGGGGATCTCCTCCTTTATCGTTGGGAGAGGTCATAAGAACGGACCTCTTCCGATACCTGTATCCTCGGACCACTCGATGTTAGGTGTCCCAGCGTTTCTCAGTCTACACTGACTTCGTTGAATCGTGCGTACGACAATGTAAGTACTTTGTCTCTTAAGGTGATATCCGTCAAGGATCGGTCACTTTCTTAGATAACAGTCGAATCTAAAGTTTGTTCTCTATGGACAAGGGGGGTCTTTTCTCCAATTTTAAGAGAAGGAAAATGATGTCCCGCCGTCGTTTCTGTTTAATTTCCTTTTTTTTTGTTTTGTCTCTTAAGTCTAACTTCGTTCCATGGTATCCGACTTCTTCCTCTTCAGACTATCTATCACCTTATGACCTTTGATTTCTTTGAGACGAATGGTTATTTCGTGTATTGTCATTTGAAACTTATTCATATATACATCCGAAGTTAAAAGTTTTCGTTATAGGATGTATTTAACCTTAAACTGTACGTGTTATATCCTGTGTTTCGTCCCATAAAATAGTAAATAAACAAGATGTACTTTGTGACCCTTATGTCACATTCATTTTGTCTACTTCAGAGACAAGAATGACTCGAACGTTGAGATCACACTTATAATCTTTGTCTCTCTCATGGAAACTTATGCATCCATTTGTCCATTATATCATTTACCATTACGTACGATACCACTTTTTCTTTAGTCTCATTCTGGTTTTTCACGATTTCCTCCTCGAACGGTAAAATTTACGTCACTAATACCTCCGGGAGTTAGGATCCCACTGCAAGTTCCTTTCACTCCTTCACTTTCTCGACGTATACACCCTGTTCTCACAAGGGCCAGTTCCTTGTTCGTTCACGTTTCTAGGACTCCGTCCACATATGAACCACAAGTTACTTGTTGTTTTAGGAATCCCATCTCGTTCATTCCGTCTCGTATGAACCTCTCCTCTAACATCTATCGTCTTCGGTTTAGTGTTCTAGGAACATCTACGAACATCTGGTAACTGATTCTCTTCACCTCTTGAGGACTTCCAGAAACTCTTCTACCTTCTGTATTACATTGAATTTCCCCTTAAAACCGATGACCCACATCTCCTCTTTTTTTGTGTTCATTCTTTTGGGTACTCCTTCAAGACTGTTCTTGTGTCTCCTCTTTATCGAGTCCCACTGTCGTGACTCTTTTCACTCCCGGTCCGTCTGAAAACCACACAAAACTTCCGTCTCCACTGTCCTATAAGACTACCTAATTTATACTCCATACTCTTTCTTCTTAGTTTCTCCTACGATTCCCAAAACCTGTCTAGCGAAAAACTCTCTGGACTTTATCAACACTCCACACTACACCGTTTTAAATTTTAAATAAATTTTAGTACTTCGGTCTATTCTAATGAACTTTTCGGTCGTATCTATCTTTTCTTTAGACTCTCGGTTCAGGACCCAGTCTGTAGTTCGTAGAGTCTGTAGTTTTCCTACTCTTGTGTAGTTCTCCCGGACTATTTCTCTCTAGTGACTCCAGTCTTCTGGTTTTCCTAGTCTTCTTTCAGTTTCACACAGAGTTCCACCTCCCCCATCGGTCGGAGTGAGTTACGACGATTAACACGAAAGTCCTGGATCGGTAATCTTATGACGTTTCAGTGAACACAGGAATTTCTTCTCGGCAAGTTACTACCCGAAACCCTTACCAAGTTCTTACTCGTTCTCTTATCTTTAGTCTCCATGTCTCCTACCCGTTGAGAAAACTTCTCAAAATAACTCTTCTGTTAAACTATTTCATTATTTACTCAAGAAACAGGTTTCGGTAGAAACTACACCACCAGGTCTTCTACGTGGTGAATCTAGAGAACGATGGTCCTATTACTCGTCGAGGACGACGACTTGGAGACCTAGATTGTGGGACACACGTGGTTCTAGTGCAAGTGGTCCCGACAAAGTCTGTTACTCCTTTATACCACCCCTGGTCTGAGAACACCAGAGAAGTGGTCGTACCGTCTGTGAAAGAATCTAGACTCGACATTAAACTATGAGAAGGAATGGTGTGAGAAGAACCCGAAGGGTCAACCGGGATCACCATTTCTTAGACGAACGGTTACGTCCTCGGCGTCCTCTGTGACCCAGTTCTTCTAGGAGACCCCTTCCCTAACTGTTGAGGGAGGTCATAACAACGGACCTTTTAGGGTACCTACCTCCCCGGATCGTCTGATGTCAGGTACCCGAGAGTTTCCCCCTGTGTTGACTCGTGCGTACGTGTGTCGGTGGGATAGGAGGATCGAAGGAAAGGAAAGGGTGTCCAGTCTGGACTTGATCCCAGACTTAAAGTGGGACGCGTGATGACGACGGAGGTGAAAGTACATTTGAGTTACTAAAGAAAACTGAACGTTCCTGAACTTGATTGTGTTATCGATTCAACGATTTTAAATTTCGAAATCTGAGTCCGTTAGGTCGAAGACTTCAAGATGAGGTATAAAATTATGGCAATGACCGTCTTACTACAGAAACTCGTCGGTTACCCTTTGAAGTGTTAATTAGTCTTATCTCACTGAGAGTACCAAAAGATATTTCTCCTAGATCTCTTAAAAGAAAATACACTTACATGTACACATACACGTATATTCAAATCATTTCTAACATCAGAAAAATTTCATACATAAACCAAAATAAATTAACCAAATGTTACAACACAATTAAAGACAACATGTCGTTTCACTAAGTCAATATGTAAATATACGTAAGAAAAAAATATAATAAAAGGTTATACCGAATAGTATATATGAGAGAAACACAAGTTGAGGTACCTGGGGCGGTTTCGAGGAAACAGGTACCTCAAAAGGTCCGTTCTTATGACCTTACCCAACGGTAAAAGATGAGGTCCACTAGAAGGACTGGGTCCCTAATTCGGGTCTAGAGACACGGAGGACTTAACCGTCCGTCTAAGAGATGGTGAGACGGTGGACCCTTCGGGGATACCAAATAACGTCGTATAACTTATATCGAGGGACACACTATGTCATCCTGAAACAACGAATAGGTGAGGTAAATATTAGTAAATATAAAATTATAAACATTTATATATTTATATCTCAAACGTAACGTAACGTAACGTAATAATAACAAAATTATTAAGAGTTACTTAGAAAGGGACAGAAAAATTAACAGATTTAAATTCTAGGAGGGATTCTTAATAAAATAGACATATGTATTTAACCCATCAAGAGTTGATCTTTACTGGGGGTTCTGAGCGACTATACAAGTTGTTTATAAAGAGTTCACACATGATATATATTCCGTAACCCGACTCTGTTCCACTTGTTTTGTCTGTGTTCCGGACGGTGGTACGTCGTCCGTGACCTCAGGTCTCTCCTATTTTGTTTCTAAGAGTAGAGTGGTTAACAATCGATATACTATATTGTGACTTCTACTCTGTTATCCAAAATTTGGTCTGTTTGGATCCAAATATCTAACCAGGATAATGAATAGTCATCACACTGAATTCTATTGAATATATTCGAGAGATTTAGAATAATATAGGAGACACTTTTCTCCCATAAGTAGAATAAGATACATGTGTCAGTATTCTTAATTTCCTTTATTTCACATACCTCTAACTTTTGGTGTTAGTATCTTTTGATTGGTTAGACTAGTGTACCTGGTGTCGGAACAGATTGAGTCATTTTGACTCAGTACGACACATCCTGTTGGGTTCTTAGTACCCAGTACCACCTCTCAAGACTGTTTTACACCAGGTGACCTCTTTCCTTACCGTTTGGTGAAGTCATAAGAACGGAACTCTTGGGGTACTTGTCATCCTTTTCCGTTTTTCTATCCTGTGACTTTCTACTTGAGGGGTCCAACCATCCACGGGTTATACGATGACCTCTAGTCACCTCTTTATTGAGGTCTTTCTTACTTCTCTACCTCGGTTTCGTTTTTGTTGTGGGTCGACACCGTAACTGACCACTATCTTCGTTTCAGACTACGACATTTCTCGTTATAACGTATCCTTGGACCTTACAGTCCAGGTACTTAGTTCCGTTTAACCTTCACCAGTTTGTCCCCTACCGTTCTTACTTGTAGTTGTAAAATCCTTAGTCGCTTGATTTTATTTTACCTTACCACTTAAATTGAGTCTACTGGCTGGTAATATAGATGATGACACCCGTTCTTAGGGAATCCTATTTACCTCATCGGTAGTGTCAGTTGTTTTCTCAGACTTTACGTCATGAACCCATGTTTTACCGTCTTATCAGAAACAAATAAACGTTCCGTTTGGTGAGTTATAGTGTCAATAGGTTCAGAGACGGGACTGGTCATTGCGACTTCTTCGACTTCAACTTGCCAAGATACTTCTGGATGTTCTGGAAGATCTTAATTGTAGGGGTTTTCTACAGGAAAATTAACTTCCCCTGATTTTATGTTTTCGTCCTTCAGTTCTTTGTGGACCTCATTGTCCGTTTAAACCGGGACTTCATGTCTTATTTCGTCCCGTTTCCGATTTTCTCAAAACGGTTCTCTTGTGTGACCAGTATCGTTTGTGGGAGAAGGTTGTTGTGTTGTCTTCTGAGATGTGTACCTATAGTGGTCTATCTACCAGTTATGACTTTAGTCTAACTAATATAAGAAACGTCGGTTTCTACCTCTTCGAGATATGTCAGTTATTTTTGTTCTGGTCCTCGAGTGACACCGAGTCTAGTACTTGCGGAATAACGGTTTAAGTTTAATTTTAACTTCTGTCATCCCTTTTATTGATCTGGTAAGTGCATACTGGGTTTAGTTTACGGAATACTAATATGTCACCTTCACTCTTTATCTGAGTTCCTTACTCTAGACAATCTGTTTCACGGACTACTTGATACCTGTCTCCAAGTACTGTAACATGTCCTCTGTCCTTAGTTCTGGTACGGGTTCTTTTTCTTTACGTTTTTACTTTTTGCCGACAGACTCCTCTGGAATGTTTATCGACACGTTTCTTCTCTTCGTTTTCGTTTCCTCTTTTCCTTTCTATATGGGTAAACTTACGTCTCAAGGTTTCTTATCGTTCCTCTCCATTCTTTCGGAAGAAGTCACTAGTTACGTTTCTTTGTCTCCTTTTGTTGTCTTATCCTTCTGATCTCTAGAGAAGTTCTTTTAATCTCTATGGTTCCCTTGTAAAGTACGTTTCTACCCGAGTTATTTCCTGTCTTTGCGATACCTGGATTGTCTTCGTCTTTTATAATGTTTCTCCACCGTTCTTATGTGTCGTCCTGATATGTCATTTCTGGAAGTGGTCTATACTAGTGAGTGGATCTCGGTCTGTAGGACCTTACATTTCAGTTCACTCGGAATCCTTCGTAGAGATATGTGTTTAGATGACCTCTATTACTTGAAGGTCACCTCGACAAAAGTTAGGATTTTCTACTACGACACTTTCACGAGTAAGTTATAAGGTCGTTTAAACCTTTTGAGTCGTCACCGGCGTCCTGACCTTTTCCAGTCAAAAGTAAGGTCAGGGTTTCTTTCCGTTCCGGTTTCTTACGAGTTTGATAGCTTGTCAACGTGAGTAGAGTGAACGATCGTTCCATTACGAGTTTTAAGAGGTTCAGTCTGAAGTTGTTATGTACTTGACACTTGAAGGTCTACAAGTTCGACCAAAATCTTTTCCGTCTCCTTGGTCTCTAGTTTAACGGTTGTAGGTAACCTAGTAGCTTTTCCGTTCTCTCAAGGTCTTTTTGTAGACAAAAACGAAATAACTGATACGGTTTCGGAAACTGACACACGTAGTGTTATTTGACACCTTTTAAGACTTTCACTACCCTTATGGTCTGGTGGACTGAACGGAGAACTCTTTAGACATACGTCTAGTCCTTTGTTGTCAATCTAGACCTGTACCTTGTTGTCTGACCAAGGTTTATCCTTTTCCTCATGCAGTTCCGACATATAACTGTGGGACGAATAAATTGAATATACGTCTCATGTAGTACTCTTTGCGACCCGACAAACTTCGTTTCCAACCTTTATTCTAACGACCCTCTTCATAGTTATTGGAGTCTATACGTCTACTGTGGTGGAATCCCGTCTTTCACTTCTTGATTTCTCGGGGAACTACTTTCAGTTTCTCCTCTCACTTTTTCAACGAATTTCGAGTTGTACGTCTTTTGCTTCTAGTACCGTAGACAAGAGTAGTGAAGTACCGTTTATCTACCCCTTTATCACCTTTGTCACCGACCGAAATAAAACCCCCCGAGGTTTTAGTGACGTCTACCACTGATGTCGGTACTTTAATTTTCTACGAATGAGGAAACTTCCTTTCAATACTGGTTGGATCTGTCGTTTAATTTTTCGTCTCTGTAATGAAACAGTTGTTTCCAGGTAGATCAGTTCCGATACTAAAAAGGTCATCAGTACATACCTACACTCTCAACTTGATATTTCTTTCGACTCGTGACTTCTTAACTACGAAAACTTGACACCACAACCTTTTCCGAGAACTCTCAGGGAACCTGACGTTCCTCTAGGTTGGTCAGGTAGGATTTCCTTTAGTCAGGACTTATAAATAACCTTCCTGACTACAACTTCGACTTTGAGGTTATGAAACCGGTGGACTACACTTCTCGACTGAGTAAACTTTTCTGGCACTACGACCCTTTCTATCTCCCACTCTCCTCTTCCGTTACTGTCTCCTACTCTACCAACCTACCGTAGTGACTGAGTTACCTGTACTCAAACTCATTTGAGGACCTCAACGACTACCTGTCCCGTCGGACCATACGGTGTCAGGTACCCTAGTGTTTCTCGACCTGTACTGATTCACCGACTTGACTTGACTTCTCCTAAAATCCCGAAGAGTACATCGAGTCCATCATTTCTTAGATGTATGTTACTTCTTCTGAGTCCAAACTAGAGACCCAACCCTTGTAGGGGACCTCTTCCCTTACCGTTAGGTGAGGTCACAAGAACTGACCTTTTAAGGTACCTGTCTCCTCACATCACCCAATGTCAGGTATCTCAGTGTTTCTCAACCTGTACTGACTCTTTGATTGTGTGTGTTATCCTAAAACCCTCTATCTTCTCCAGACATTTACGTCACCAGTAAAAGTCCAGACAATAATAGTCTGGATTTTAGAAAAAGTCTCTCACACACGAGATTACAGTTAAATCATAATTTAGAGTAGAAGTGTTTTCGGAGGTATTTACTACGTTTATTACGACAGTCAAATACTGTCCCAGGGCCGTGGGTGGACATGTGAGTGATGAATGAGGTGGTGGAGTAGCGACTCGGTCTTAGACCCCGTTATTGGATATTATGATGGTTCTAATAGTCCCATGAAGGGAGAGAAAAAAGGGGAAGGTAACAAACTGCAAATTGACAAAATGAGTAAATGTAAAACCCATTTGACCCATAAACTTTTCTTTTTCTTACTATAGAGAAGAAGTTTTTCCCTTTTTTTATCTTATTTAAACAAAATCGAAACTCTGTTTTAAATTCAATTTTTTAGTCTTTGATTAGTCGTTACGTGAACACAACCCTTGATTTTAACCTGAATAATAATAAGAAAGAGAAAACAGACGTCTATCAAGATCAAGATCAAGTCAGCGAGTCAACACAGGCTGAGAAACGCTGGGGTACTTAGCGTCGTGCGGTCCGGAGGGATAGGTAGTGGTAGAGGGCCCCAAGTAAGTCTGAGTACAGGTAACTCAGTCACTACGGTAGGTCGGTAGAGTAGGAGACAGTAGGGGAAGAGGAGGACAGGGGTTAGGGAAGGTCGTAGTCTCAGAAAAGGTTACTCAGTTGAGAAGTGTACTCCACAGGTTTCATAACCTCGAAGTCGAAATCGTAGTAAGGAAGGTTTCTTTAGGGTCCCAACTAGAGGAAGTCTTACCTGACCAAACTAGAGGAACGTCAGGTTCTCTGGGAGTTCTCAGAAGAGGTTGTGGTGTCAAGTTTGCGTAGTCAAGAAACCACGAGTCGGAAGAAGTGTCAGGTTGAGAGTGTAGGTGCGTACTGGTGTCCTTTTTGGTATCGGAAGCGATCTACCTGGAATCAGCCGTTTCATTACAGAGACGAAAAGTTATACGATAGATTCAACCAGTATTGAAAAGAAGGTTCCTCATTTGCAGAAAATTAAAGTACCGACGTCAGTGGTAGACGTCACTAAGACCTCGGGTTTTTTTATTTCAGACTGTGACAAAGACAAAGGGGTAGGTAAAAGGTACTTCACTACCCTGGTCTACGGTTCTAGAAGCAAAAGACTTACAACTCGAAATTCGGTTGAAAAAGTGAGAGGAGAAAGTGAAAGTAGTTCTCCGAAAAATCGAGGAGAAGTGAAAGACGGGATTCCCACCACAGTAGACGTATAGACTCCACTAACTATAAAGAGGGCCGTTAGAACTAAGGTCGAACACAAAGAAGGTCAGGTCACAAAGAGTACTACATGAGACGTATCTTGAATTTATTCGTCCCACTGGTATATGTCGGCACTGTATGAGGAAAAGGATAAACCTTGGTTAGACAACAAGGTACAGGTCAAGATTGACAACGAAGGACTGGACATATATCTAAAGAGTTCTCCGTCCAGTCCACCAGACCATAAGGGTAGAGAGAGTCTTAAAAGGTGTCAAATAACACTAGGTATGTCAGTTTCCGAAACCGTCGGTTATTTTGTCTTTATCCACAAAAAGACCTTGAGAGAACGAAAAAGGTACTAGGTCACCTACAACCGTTAAACTAGAGACCAAGGAGACGGAAAAGATTTTGGTCGAACATGTAGTCCCTCAAGTGCCAAGTGCATAACGACTTCAGACCGAACCTCTTAAAACTCGTAATGAAATGATCGTACACTCTACTCACGTTAACACGCCATCAAGTTCGTAAGAAACCGTAACGGAAAGAAACCTTAACCTTACTTTTGACTGGAAAAGGTCAGGACACCGATGACGACTCAAAAGGTTTAAACGACCTTATAACTTACTCGTGAAAGTGTCGTAGTAGAAAGTCCTAAACTTTGTCGAGTTGACCTGAAGGTAGTGGAGGTGATCGAAACAAGCATCACTACGAAAGATTCCGGGTGAACTAAGGTGTAAGGTTCTACAGACCGAGATCTACTCACTAGTGTAGTAGTACTAATAGACCCAGCACTTCTAGAAAAAGCATGACAAGAAGACACATAAGAACGGTGGAGAAGAATTATAGAAGACGAAGACAATCCAGGTCTGGTAAAGAAAGGAAATAGTTCGGGTAGAAACGTACTTTACAAGGGAACCATAGAGATTAAAAGAACTCCACTAGAGATCAGAAAGGGTAAGACAACAAAAGGAGATAAAGAAACGTAACTAGTGACTTCTTCAGAAAGAATAGAGAAGAACGATAAGAAACCTTGAGACGTAAGTCTACGAATAGAGAAAGGAAAGAGGAAACGAAAAACGGAGAGAAGAAAAGTGTCGATAAACATTCCGGATGGGTCTGTCGGTAAAACGAAAAAACGTAAAGAAAAGGTACCCCTACCAGAACTAGGGACAGAGGACATGTTACAGTACTTGGAGTAAGGTATCAAGTAGTCCGTGACATAGATAGTCTAGATCTGGGAAATTAGATAAAGAGTGAAGGTGACATATTAGTATTCCCTAAACTAAATCCAGTATGGACTTACCAGATCGCCAAAAGGGATGAAAGAAGTTAAAGTCAGACTTAAACCGTTATTCCTCAAGTACTAGACTCGGTGTCAGTCGAGGACCAGAACAAAAACAACTGACATATCTCGAAGAGGTAGAAACCGACGTTTCTTATATTAGTTAGACTAAAACCACAACTGGTAGACCACTACAAGTACACATCTCAGAAGAGAACACAACAACCTTCTCTCACAAACGATACTGGTCACGTAAAAGAACCGTTTTGAGATAATCAGAAACGGGACGAAGTAAGACGTAAGGTTCCGGTTTAAACGGACAATGAGGTCCACAAAGAACTGAAGGATGAAAACGTAAGGTCAGGGGACATTACTTTTCCTGTAGAAAACCCCACAATCAAGATTTTCTAGAACATCCAGAAGTATTTTGACAAGTTGAACAAAGAAGGTGTAATGACCAACCCCGTATCTGAACCTATTGACACTATAACTTACCAAACGGAACCTCTGCTTGTCTCTAGTAAGACAGTAAAAACTCTAACGTAGGTTCATGACGTAAAGCCTGAGAAAAAACTGACACTACCGATGAGGTAAAGAAGATTACCTAAGGACGGGTGTCATCATCTACATTACCAGTAGACTCAATTTAAGTAGGTAAGGTCAGGTAAAATCAAGCGACTAAGGATCTTACAGCTGCAAGCGAGAACGACAGAGAACAAACTGGTGAAAGTTAAACGGAACTAAGTACCTGGACTGTAAAGTCCAAGGATACGTTATAACGAGAAATGTCGTGACCTAGAACGAAGATAGTGGTCAGTGTAGGTGTTGACCCATAACAAAAACGAAACCGAGGTAGGGAAGTAAGAAAGACCTCAATAAAGAGGTGACTAGAGGTCATCGTATAACCCGTGGATAGTCGGACCCCTCAAGTAGAAAGTCACAGGATAGTAAAACGGAAAAGGATGACAGGTACCCCAAGAGTTCCGTTCTTATGACTTCACCGAACGGTAAGGGAAGAGGTCACCTAGTGTAAGACAGTCCGGAGAGGTGGTGCTGGGCAGGCAGAACCCAACGGGGTGTCCGTACCGAACCAAAGTAACTCAATCTGTTCCGACACCGGGATGACACTAATCTAACTGATCAAAGACACTCATACCAAAGTCACACAGACGGGAGACTACGGGAGAACGTTGTAAACGGTAGAATGAACTCAAAGAGAATGGAACCCGCACCCCATAGAGAAGTGCCGACGAGGTCGTTTCGTGTCGGCGACAAGGAATGGAACCTACTCCCCATAGAGGAATGGCGGCGGCAAGGACTGGAAGTTGTACCCTATCGAGGAGATCCGGGAGGACACGGACGCGTCGGTGGTGAGACGTCTATGGACCTTGATCTTTCAAAAGACTATAAAGGACAGGAAAGGCTCATTATTAGAACAAAATCTACATTAAAGGTTCCACCTGTCTGTTAAAAACTGTAGAGGGGAATAGGTTGAGGTAACAGTGAGAAATTGTTTGTTTAAAATTTTTTGTGACCTCTTTTTGTGTAGTCCTTTTACCATCAAATAAATACTTTTTGTATATAAAAGAAAGAACATTCACAACAAAAGTTCAATCTTAAAGTTGACTTTTCACAGCAAAAGGTCACCCCTCTTCATAAGTGTCTGAGAGTGGTTAATTTCTCTACCGTATGTCTACGGAAGTAAACCATTTACTTCTTTCACCCAGACTATCCAAAAAAAAGAAAAAGGAAAACGAGATATAGAAGAAAAGGAAGGTCAAAATAACTCTATATTAACCGTTTGTCATAACACACTCAAATTCAACATTTTGTATTACTAGAATAAATGTGTGTAGTACTTTACTAAAGGTGTTATTCAAATCACTTGTAAGTAGTAGAGTCTGTGTTTTAATTTCTTTATCTTTTTTTACACTACTCAGGAGAATCCGAAATGAGAGAGTAGTTGAAAGTACATATTATATATCCTTACAATTAATATAAATAATAAAATATGTAACATAGGGGTCAAAATAAATACAATATTAATCTTCAATTGAAAACTACGGGAAGAAGATTAATAGGAAGGGAGTTGGGGGACAGAGACCATTAGTGTTTAGACTAGAGAAAAGGATACTCAACAATGAAAAGAAACATACAAAAACTTTTAATTAACTGGACGTTGTGAAATGATCAAGGGTCATATACTGTAACGCTAGAAAAGTTACGTAAAGTTTTACTACTGGTGACTTCACATCAATATAATACAGTGGTTTGTATAATGAATCAATAACTGATATAAGGGGTGTGTTATGTAAAGTGTAGATACTGAGGAAATAAAACGTTGACCTTCAAACATGGGGAATCAGAAGTAGGGAGTGGATAAAGAGAGGAAGGTGGGGATAAAGAATACCATTAGTTGACAAACTGAGACATAGATATTAAGACAAGACAAGACAATAAACAAGAAAATAAAAAATCCAAGGTGTACATTCAATTTTGGATGTCACATACGGAAATAGATAAAGTGTATAAAGTGAATCGAGTTATGGGAGACACAGACAAATATAACAGTGTTTACTGTTACAGTAATTAAAAATACCGACATTTATATATATATATTTGTATATTTATGAGTATATATATATGTGTGTGTGTGTGTGTGTGTGTGGTGTAGTAGGTATAGATAAGTAGATAGTTACCAGTGAATGAACCCAACGAAGGTATAGAATCGGTAACATTTATTACGACGTCACTTGTATCTTGTATCTTTTTGTATTTATAAAAGATTAATCACAAAAACGTAAAAGTCTATTTAAGGGTCCACACCTTAACGACCTAGTATACCATCAAGATAAAAATCAAAAAACTCTTTAGAGATATAACAAAAAGCCTCAAGGACGTTATTAAATGTAAGGGTGTTGTCACATGTTCAAAAGGAAAAAGAGGTTCAGGAGTGGTCGTTAAAAATATAGATAAATCTAGAAGATGAGTGAAAAACTTACCCAATAATAAAAAAAATATAATTCGTCGTAGATATAATCCGACGTAAAATATAATTCGATAAACATATAAAAACTCTAATTGGGGAACAGTCAACGTAGTAAACGTTTATAAAAGAGGGTAAGACTCTCGACAGAAAAAGAAAACAAATACCAAAGGGAACGACATGGTTTCGAAATAAAAAAATTAAAAATAAAAATGAAATAAAAAGAAATGTTATGACATAACCAAAACGGTATGTAACTGTACTTAGGTGGTGCTCACATGTGCTCAAAGGTTTGTACTTGGGGGGAGGACGGAGGGTGGGGTATAGTAGAGAGACCTAGTAGGGGTACACGGTTTCGAAATTTCACATTATCTAAGGTAAACGAAAAACGAAAATAAAAGTAATGAGATTCTCCACTTAGTTTGTTTTAGAACGACAGTTTAAATACAGTTTCTCACAAGACGAATATAAAAGGAGATTCTCAAAATATTACAGACCGGAATGCAAATCTAGAAATTAGGTAAAACTAGAATAAAAACACATACCACAATCCCTCACGAGATTTAAGTAAAAAATTGTACATCGACAGATCAAAAGGGTCGTGGTGGATAACTTCTCTGACAGAAAAGAGGTAAAATATAAGAGCAGTATCTAATCCACTGGTATCCACGTACTCAAATAGAGACCCGAAAGATAGGACTATGTAACTAGATATAAAATAAAGAAAAAGAACAAAATAACGATCTTGATCCTGAAGGTTATGTTATAACTTAATTTCACTACTGTTACCACTAAGACTATGCTCCGCACCCGAATAGTATATTCCGCTAATAATATAACTCCTTACAAGGGAGACATGGGTGAAACAAGTCTCACAAATAACGGTTTCTTACAACTTAAAACAGTTATCGGAAAAGACGTAGATAACTCTACTGGTACACAAGAAGTTGAACAATTACACCATCTAGTGCGACTAACTAAACGACTGTAACTTGGTAAGAACGTAGGGACCCTATTTAAGGTGAACGTCCAAAAGACTGAGAAAATTATATAATAACTTAAGTCAAATTATTGTAAAACAAATCCTAAAAACGTAGACACACTTAACCACAGTAACCGGACATTTAAAAGAAAAAATACTACAGAAATAAACTATAACCATAGTCCTAATACGACCGGAGTATCGTACTCAAACCTTCGGAAGGAAGGAGTCGTTAAAAAACCTTATAATACTATTCTTATCGGCAATACAGAAGAGATTTATAAACCGTTTTAAGTAGAAACTTCGAGAGACCGGACCTGAAAACAAACAACCCTCCAAAAAATAATGACTAAATTAAAGTCACGACCATTAACCAGACAAGTATACAAGACAAAGAAGGACCAAGTCAGAATCCTCAAAAATGTCTAGATCTTTAAACAAATACAGATTCAACAGGTACAATTTATTAAAGAGTATTATTATAGAATACTTAGAAACACCACAGTTAACGTTGAAGAGGTAAAATTAAAGACTAAATAACTAAACCCGTGAGAAAAAAGAGAATTATATAGACCGATAACTAGTTAAAACAAATACAACGTTTCTTGGTTGTACCCATCTGGATCTCCCATACTACGAATCACTTTATTTAATCTATCTTTTTTTTTTATGATATACAATACTGAATAGTCACCTTAGATTTTCTTCTTTTACTTACGTATATTGTTTCGTTTCTGTCTAAGTTCAAACCAAACCATTTGTTTAAGTGTACTAACTTCCCCTGTACTTGTTAATTGACCACTTGTTTATGTAAACACTAATGTCCTCCATTTTTAGGAATACTTGAAGTCTACTTTGACCCACTTCTCGGTCGTTGACTCATTCCGGACTTACTTCATTCCCTCGTTTGGAGTGGTCCTACACCCCACCTCTCCTCCGGGTCAGTGACGTGTCGTTGACGTGCACCACACCCCCGTCCCGTCGACATAGTATGACAGGGAGAAGAGGGGGTCGGCGAATGTATCAGGAAGAAGAGTGGAGTATCGTAAGCTATATAAGTCAGAGTCTTTTGTGAATGTCGAGGAGTTTTCGTCTTAACTACGATACCCTCGAACCTAATAAAACAAAAATATTAGGGTTTATAGGAGACAATTTGATTCTTAGTGTATAGGTTTTTAGACGTTGTCATGTTTGTGTCAAATTTGTGTCACAATTTGTCATGTTTGTGTCACAAATTTGAGATGTCGGTCTATTTTATGAAAGATTCGATAAGGTCAAATCTGGTCTTTTACACTATAAACCCGTAAATATTACACATACACACACACACACACACGTGCGCACTCGTATCCTTTCTCTCTTTTTGACCTTCCCTTCCTCCCTCCCTTCTTCTCTAATATTAAGTCTGGTGTCGCCGAAACGTACAATGTCTACTTCATTAAACAAATATTAACGAGCCTTCTCTATAAATGGGTTCCTTCAATATCGTTGTAACTCTGCGGTCAGACTGAAAGTTCAAATCCCAGACAACTTTGTTCAGGACTGTCGGTTCGACTCTACCACAACCTCTCGTACAGGTGCACTAAAAGATGTAAGACTAAGTGACGTGACCCGTGGTCGGATTGGGTCTACAGGTTGGGGACGAATGTCAGACGTAAAGACCCCGAAACATTTTTCTTTATGTCGTTTGGGTATCGGTCTCAGTGAAACTAGTCTCTCAGACTCTAGAGAATCTGACTTAACTACTGGTACTAAAAATTAACTCTTAATACCATGAGACCTTTTAACCCGTTACGTAGAAGAAAGACTATAAAGGAGGCAGGTACCCTAAAAGGTCCGTTCTCATGACCGTACCCAACGGTAGCGGAAGAGGTTGATGGGTCTTAATTAAAATATAGGTCCCGAAGGGACCACCGAGTCAACCATATCTTAGGTGGATGTTACGTCCTCTCACGGACGGTACACCCTTTGGACCCAAGATAGGGACCAAGTCCTTCTAGGGGACCTCTTCCTTTACCGTTAGGTAAGGTCTTAAGAACGGACTCTTTGGGGTACTTGTCTCCTCGGAGCGTCCGATATCAGGTACCCCAGTGTTCTCTGTTGAACCACTAATTTGGTAGTGGTCGTGGTCTCAAAATATAGGTAAAATACGAGAAATAAGTCCCTTAGACGACTGAAGTTTTAAAGTGAGATTATATTTTTATCTTCACTAGAAAGGGTTATAGAACCTCGACGGAGTTACCGTCGAAAACGAGACTTTTTATTCCAAATACTCGAGTCACGTTAACGGGACAATCTATTTCAGAACTGGTAGGGTGACCTGAGGATCCGAACTCGTATAAAAGACATCTGGACACTCTCCTGGAGTCTGATCCGTTGTACACTGAGTGGGTGTTAAATGGGTGTGAAGTGACCTTATCTCTCACGGGTAACGATAAGGAAGTTCGATACGGATCCTCATAGAGAGATGGTGGGAGGTTGAACATCGACGTTGACGTCGAAGAGGTCAAGAAGTGGTCTGACCACGAGAGAGAGGAAAGACACTGTAAAAACAAAGAAAGTTTCAATCCTTACTGAGGAAAGAGTCTCTTTCTGGAATATAACTACCAGAAGGAAAGTTACTGTACCCTTAAAGTTCATGGTTGTTTATTTGTTACGACTCTTCCCAGGAATAACGGGAAAATCAAGGTCTGTGTCCTTTCTAGAAAGTCAGTGAACGGGATGAGAGTGGGAACCGAATTTCTACTCCTAGGTCAATAGACTTGTAAAACTAAAATAGAAACGTATATTTCGTCAAGTGAAATAGAAACACTTATTTATTGTCCCTCTCCACTGACGATGGACGTCGTTTCGGGTGGTACTGTTCTCACAAAACTAGAAAATTAGTTAAATGAATGTTGTCTATGTCATTACTGGTGTTTAAAGGAAAGTAAACCTGGAGAATTTTCATTCGTGAAAAGAAGTTTTTAAGAAATTATCTTTGTGACTTTTTGTCGCTTGTGGGAAATTTTTCCTTTAAAAGTTTACCTAAAACGTCTATAGGGTATAAAAAAAATTGGGGACCAACTTTTATGCATTAAATAGAAGAGTTCTTTGTTCTCATTAACGAACTCTATTGTTTACTGGGATGAGATATAACGAGATTAAAGGGAACTTTTCTTTTCTTTATAATGTACTATAACAGTTTTATAGGGGGATTTTCGTTAATTGGGGTTCTCATTGGATATTGTTACTTCTACTCGTACATACCGTCCCATCTGGTGGAACAGAGGGAGTGACACCTCAAGGTTAAGAACTCACCAGGGGTGGCATAGTAACGGTCTGTACGATGATTGTGGTGTCGTGTTTCCGGTACACTCGACAGGTACCCTTCAAGTCCCCTTATTTTTAACGATGATGTACCTTCTATTTGATTTTAGGTTACAGAAGAGTGAAAGGACTGAACTTGTAATAAAAAATGGGGGTGTCGAGTACGTCGAGTTATAGTTTTGTGTTGGGTTAGTTTTTTATCCGTATTTTAGATTTGTCTGTAAAGAGGTTTCTTCTTTATGTCTATCGGTTCTCCGTGTACGTTTCTATGAGTTGTAGTGATTAATAATTAAGTTTAGTTTTGAAAACGCGACCGGTGTTTTAAACAAGTCTATAGTAGAGTGTAACCAATCTTACCTGTAGTAGATTTTTCAGATGTTTGTTATTTACGACCTCTCCCACACTTCTTTTCCCTTCGGAGGATGTGACAACCACCCTTACATTTAACCATGGTGGTGATACCTCTTGTTATACCACTAAGGAATTGTTTGATTTTTACCTCGATTACATACTAGGTCGTTAGGGTGAGGACCCGTACTTGGGTCACACACACGTCCGATTTAGTGAAGTCATGGCAGACTGAGAAACGCTGGGAAACCTGGCGTTGGGTGGTCCGAGGACACAGGTACGCTAAGAGGTCCGTTCTTATGACCCCACTCAACGGTGCGGGAGGAACTCCCCTAGAAGGACTGGGTCCCTAGCTTTGACGTAGAGAATTTAGAGGACGAAACCGTCCGTACAAGAAATGGTGATCGTGGTGGACTTTTCGGGTCATATGGGTCTCTTTCGGTATTGAGTTTTCCTATATACATGGGGTTATCAGTCAAGTCGTGACTAATGTTACTTTCTGTACCTTCAGTTCTGTACCTTCGGTAGAGTTACAGGTAGTTCTCTCTTTGTCTGTTTCTTCTCCATCTGTTTGTGTTACCTTATAAGTCAAGTCAAGTCAAGTCAACGAGTCAGCACAGGCTGAGAAACGCTGGGGTACTTAGCGTCGTGCGGTCCGGAGGGACAGGTAGTGGTTGAGGGCCTCAAGTGAGTCTGAGTGCAGGTAGCTCAGTCACTACGGTAGGTCGGTAGAGTAGGAGACAGCAGGGGAAGAGGAGGACAGGGGTTAGGGAGGGTCGTAGTCTCAGAAAAGGTTACTCAGTTGAGAAGCGTACTCCGCCGGTTTCATGACTTCAAAGTCGAAGTCGTAGTAAGGAAGGTTTCTTTAGGGTTCCTAAAGTCTTACCTGACCAACCTAGAGGAACGTCAGGTTCCCTGAGAGTTCTCAGAAGAGGTTGTGGTGTCAAGTTTTCGTAGTTAAGAAGCCGTGAGTCGAAAGAAGTGTCAGGTTGAGAGTGTAGGTATGTACTGGTGACCTTTTTGGTATCCGAACTGATCTACCTGGAAACAACCGTTTCATTACAGAGACGAAAAGTTATACGATAGATCCAACCAGTATTGAAAAGAAGGTTCCTCATTCGCAGAAAACTAAAGTAGTGACGTCAGTGGTAGACGCTTATAATGAACCGATAAATTTTTTTTTACTTTATTACAGTAAACGTCGGGTTTACCTACCTGGACCTCTAATAGTATGACTCACTCCATACAGTCTGTCTCTTTTTGTTTATATACTATAATAAATATAATAATACGTCTTAAATTTCTTAACCATTTTTTTTACCTGGATGAATGTTTTGTCATCAACTCAGTGTCCGATATCTTTTGTTTGAACTCCAATCGTCCCCAATTTAATCTCCCTCCCTATTTAACCCTCTAACTTTGACTGTATATGTATGATGATATATATCTTATCTATTAAATTTTCTTATGACGTATCATGTCCCTTGTGATAAGTTACGAGAAATTACTGAATGTACCCTTATCTTGAATTTTTTCTTACCTATATATACATACACATATTGACTGAGTGAAACGACATGTCGTCTTTGATTGTGTTATAACATTTAATTAACATGAGTTATTTTTATTTTGTTCATTTATTTATTAGTATACGATGTAAAAGTATAAAATTATACTCTTATAACATAAATATAGATAAAGATCTGACAAGATGACGAGACAAATAGAAAGAAGGTCATGAATTAGTAAAAACAATAACGTCGAAATATAAATGATGTTTCCTCTCGATAACAGAGACGACACCCTCACAACCCTAATGACATTTCATTTACGTTCTTGAGTCTTGGGATCCTGTCATCAATGTCGTCAGTGTTCGATTAACTTATACAAGTTTATATAAGACGGTTTTAACTTGTAAATTGAGTACTTATATTATAGTACTTTATATTAATTATATTATATAGGTCCACACAGAACTATTTAACTATGCGGTAGTGTTTACATTGTTTCGGGTATCTATGTTCGTACAATGTTATGATCTTTCAATTATACGTGAGATACTGATCTAGTATCCCTTCTTAGTGTACTAGTAGAGACATCTACTACCTTAATTTACAGTAAACTAAGTTACGATGTAAATAAAGCTCTCATATTAAAAGAATCATTTGATTGTATTAACTTCTACGTTTAGAGTTTGACTTTTCGTCGTCGTAAGAACGATCGGTTACGTGAACCTGTTTTATTGTCTTTTATGTCTTGTAAAATTTTCTAAGATAACAAAAACTAAAAGATTAAACAATTGAAAGGGTATATAGGAATAGTCAGAAAAGGAAAGTGGAAGGAATCTAAATGAAAAAAAAAAAAAAAAAAAAAAAACGTGGAAGAAGTCAAAAGAAATCCTCTTCCGTTACCGTGGAGTGAGGTCATGAGAACGGACCGTTTAGGGTGCCTACCTCCTCGGACCATCCGACGTCAGGTACCCCAGTGATTCTTAGTCTGTCCTGACTCGCTGAAGGGAAAGTGAAAAGTGAAAGTACGTAACCTCTTCCTTTACCGTTGAGTGAGGTCACAAGAACGGACCTCTTAGGGTCCCTACCCCCTCGGACCACCCGACGGCAGAGACGTCAGAGTGTCTCAGTCTGTGCTGACTTCGCTGAATCGTCGTCGTCACCATCGTCAAAAGAAATCACCTAACGAAAAGAAAGAAGAACTAACAAAACACTACAGTTAGAAACTCCGTACTTAAAAGAATATTCTTTTCAAGATCTACATAAGATTCAGAAATGGTGTAGAGTAGTTAAGATTGTGTGTGGAAAAGAAACTAGTAAAATTGTAAAAACTCTATCTTTAAACAGAGTATTAATAGTTGTCGTAGAATGGTAGTGGCACCGGTCCTTCGTCTCCACTATACCGACAGTATCGTGTTTGAACTGGTATGTAAATGATAAAAGTAATGAAATGAACTCTACGGTCGTGATGACCATTAGCGGTAATTTTACAGAAGTTTTCAAAGGGGATATTAAACCGTAACTTTATTTCATAATACCTACGTCTTATGCACCTTTATATAGTCGTCCCGTGTGTAAATGTAGTTACCATATGCAAAATTATAATCTGTTTCTTGACGTCAAGATATAAAAGAACGTTTCTTTGATGACTTATGTAATGACACAGATTCTTCTCTTACATAGAGGTTCATCTAATTTGAGACAATGTAAAACAAGGACTCTACGTACTTTTTCCTAACGGGTAGTTGTGATTTGTTTCTTGGTTTATTTCCCCTTTAACGGTTTAGGGAACCTTGTCTCCCTTCTTTAAAGTTTCGTTTCTCTCGACCATACAGAGCATGTACGTATTACGTCCTGTTAAAAGTTTTGTCGTTTATCGTTAAACTGGTTCTGAAGGACGACTAAAACTTGTCTTCGACGAATTTAAGACGAATGTATACTAGGTTAACTTTTTTTTTACTTTTGATACTCAAACTAGTTTATTCTTTATGACGACTTTATAGTCGTAAGAAACAGTACGGAAACTTAATATGGGTTTTCCGATTTCCACCCAATAGTAAATCGTTTTTGTTTTTCTATACACGTATCCTATATTTTCATCATTAATAACAAAATAGTATGAGACATATTGAAAACGATCGGTCTTAAACGGTACTATAAAACAATATTTAGTGTCTTACTATAGACTATTACTCTACAAGGAGGTTCTAGATAATCCGTTCATGTCTTTTTACCCTCTTGTTACCAACTCGACTACCTCTTGACCGATTTACAGTAGACCTTTTCATCACATCCACTCAGAATTTTCTCTTTATCCCCAAAAGGTCCTCCTACTTCTTCTCTGAAGTGATGTTTGGTCCCCTTCTCTTATTCTTTCTATATCTTCTTTTACTTGAGTAAACCTCTTTCTTTCTCAGTCACACCTTACCTCGAAGATGTACCGTTCCCTGTACAGACAAACCAGTATGGGAAGTTCAATGTAGTCCCACTAGGTAATGTATAATATACATCTAAGACCATCACCACGGAAAGTTCCTACTGTGTCGGAATTAGTGTGATAAACTCCACGACGGATTAAGACTAAGATAAGGAGATAAAGGGGGGTAGGGATAGTGTCTCGAACAACCTGTAGGTTCTTTATAAGATCTCGACTTTTATTTTAGTATATTAAAACATCGAAGTGGTAAGGGGAGTTCTTACGACTCTTGTGTCTTCCGGAGTTATGTACATAACTCACCACCGGAATAAACGGGTTTTAAAAGTACTCGAATCAACCGTTCCAAGTAACGGTTTGTAACCTACGCGATATAAATAAAGAAGAAGTCGAACGAACGAAAGGGTGATATACGTATGTGAGAGAGTCCAGGGAGGTGTCATGGAACGGGAAGAGGTATGAGGTACGAAGAGTTAAAGACGAACAGGGGAAGGGACGGTAAAGTATGTTTGGGTACATTACCACTCATCATTTACGTAATGTCAGTCGAAATTCCATTGTAAAGGAGACTCGTCACCGTGAAACCAATAGTCGAGTGAGCTAAAGATCCTCAATTTCTTTAAGATGTTGAGTAGACACGTTTTAGTAGTAACCACTCTAGTATAAATTTAGAAGAAATCCAGAAGAACCAAATTCGTTTTCGGTTCCTGTAATATGGAAGAGGGGTAATGGTGGTTTATTTACTTTTATTTTGTTTTGTCTTGAGTCAGGACCGAGTCTCCAATCTAACTTCGAGAATGTAATTGTCCTTTCTTTACAAACTATACACGTAATATTTATAGATCCTATTAATAAATAATACTGGACCCTTCAAAGTCAGATAGGTTAAGTTCTACTTTCTAGATAGGATAGGTTCTGACCTACATCTCCCCCATACCATACCTCTCTATGTCTGTCTGTCTGTCTGTCCACCTATATGTCTATTCCGTAACCGGTATTTTGTATCATAACGAAATCGAAATTCGTTTCCAGAACAAGTAAATTGTTGTTTATATCCGTTTTTTTAGAAGGTAGAAAAGATCTAAATGTAATAATAACTCTGATACCCATTACGGAAACGAAGTTTCTTTTACAAGACCAAGTGTCTTGATCCTAACTAGTGGTCGAACACGACCGGTTCCTCTCTATGACTTATGTCATTGGGACTAAATGGTACAGTAATTAAACCGTTGTCTTCTAATAAAAATTCCCTGACTTTCTTTCGATGGTAAAAAGAAGACGTAGAAATTTCGGTTACAAAAAACGAAGAACTTTCTCGTCGTCACAGTGTTTAAGGTAATGATATTATGTTTGAGATTCTCGACCGTCCCTACAATTTTCCGTGGATCAGGTTAGAGGAGTAAAATGCCTACTCCTTTTTATTTTTATAACAGAACAAGGTCTGAAATGTTGTGGGACCACTGTTTCGGTCCTGTCTTGGGTTCAAGACTGAAAAACGTTGATTAGACGACTTCTGTAGAATACCTGGTTCACGATAGATAGTCTCTGTAAAGTCAGCGGGTACGTCGGTGTCTGACCCGACGTCATTTTAAATTCTAACGAATTTTCCAGAGAAGGATGTCACCTACCTAAATCCCTGATGTTCATCTTTTTTTTATAACTCTATTCAATAAACCTATTTAAACACTAACTTAGACTCTGTATTCTTTCAGAATAGTGACGTGTTCCCGACGACTCAGTTCCATCAAGACTCTTTGTCTCTTCACTGGTCACAGACGTACGTAGAGACGTAAAAGGTCTACTCCTTTGACTCCGGACCCCTTTGGGGTTGTTTTGGTGTATCGGTTTCTTCTTCATCCAGGGTTCACTTCTGAGGAGAAAGGACCGGACGTAAGACGTTGGGTTTCGACCTCATTAACAGACTCCGTGAGTACTAAGTCACTCTTGCGGTCGAGTTAGTTATTTATTATGTCTCTCGACTCTCTAACTCCAGAGAGTCGTCAAGATGGTTCTAGATAATTCTCATTAAAATCGAGGGAGAACTTAACGTCAGGAAAAAAAGACTCAAGACGGTCTCCAAAAATAAAGTAAACAAGAACGTAAAACCTGTCGGAGGAAACAACCGACACCCTACCAAAAGTAATAGAGTAAAGTAAACCAAGAAAGTTAGACAAAGACACTAACCACACCCGACCTTTACCTGAGGTTTGTACGGACTTACCCTCCTTCCTCCTGAGAGAGTTGTCGAGTCGGACAGCAGGGGAACCTGTTCTCAGAACGTAGAGGTTGACCCTCGTGGGGGTACTTGGGGCCTGTAGACTGAAGACAAGAGCGAGGTCGGCGTGAGTAAGACAATAAACAACGTCCGGTACTCTATGAAGGATTGAGTCGTCTGTGAGAAGTCTGAATGAAACTCTTCTCCTCACGGACGACAAATATCCTAAGGTTAGTCAAATTTTGGGTGTGTTAGTTAGTCGGTCAGTTTGTTGTTGAGAATCAACCTGTCGATGATCCGTAAAACTGGTCAGTTTATTACTCGGGTCACCTTTGACACCAAGCCTCCCAGACCTTCATAAGGAGTGACTGAAGATGTCGGAACAAGGACGTACCTACCTATCCTAAGGAAGAGTCTGTTCCGTCTATGTAACTGGTTCCAGTACGTTGACGGGACCAAGTCTTCGACTGATCGCTATGATACATATTTTATCTATTGATTACTCTTGTTTAGGATAGGAAAGAGGTCACCTAGAAGAACTGGGTTCTTAGCTTGGTCCCAGAGGACGTAACGTCCACCTAAGAAATGGTCAACTCGATGGTCCCTTCGGGACATCGTGACCCTTGAGATGAATTACGTGACACCACTGGACTTACCCTTACTTCAAGTTTTCCCTCCCCTATATACGTATACATACCGACTAAGTAAAACGACATGTCATCTTTGATTGTGTTGTAACGTTTCATTGATATGAGGTTATTTCTAATTAAAATTTTTTCCTTGAACTTTGGTTTCGTTTCATACAGATGATGTGGTGTCATGAAAAAGTGTGTGTGTTAAAAGATTCTGTAGCGTTACGATTAGAGGTTTTGCCGTACGGCACTAAACGTGTCAGGTAATACTTTGTCGTGGATTGATATGGTGAAAGGACGATCGACGGGGGGTCTTAAGTTATACCTGACGTGAAACGTCCCCTTTCAACAGTGCTAAGGTCACTACTCTTTCCGTACGAAATCTTCAGGATTTTTTGACTGTCGGGGACGATTCGTACGGACTCGATGTGAAATAGAGAGACTCAATTTCGACCCATTGTATGGACAAGGACCGTCACTGAGTTGTCACGAATGTAAAGAAAGGAGTGGTGTCGTACTACCTTTGACACGACGAGATAAAGAAAGTCTCCTGCATAGAAAAATGTTGTTCTCGAGACCTTTATCAGACCGGTAAGATGACCACCTCCGAACATTCCGACGCTCCGACGACCTAAGACTTGACACGAAGGCCATCTTCACTTTATCATTCATTCACAATCAACGAGTCAGTATAGACTAAAAAATGTTAGGGTACCTGACATCAGGTGGTCCGAGGAGACAGGTACCTTAAGAGGTCCGTTCTCATGACCTCACTCATCGGTAAGAGAAGAGGTCCCCTAGAAGGACTGGGTCCCTAACTTGGGTCCAGAGAGTGTAACGTCCGTCTCAGAAATGGTAGACTCGGTGGACTCTTCGGATCTTCACCTTATTGGATAGGGTTTCGGTCTCGGAACCCTTTCAGACTCCGTCTCCTGACCACACCTGACTGAACTTTGAGACAAATGAACCTCACGATCACTCCAAAGACTTTCCTGATTTCCTCACGGGACCCACGACACTGACATGGGTAGATGGTATAAAATTGATTATTTCCTTTGTCTCTAAAGAAGTCTGAAAGTCTCGGAGAGATGCTAGTCCAAGACTAAATGAAGAATTATCCATCCTTAAGTTCAGTTCAGTGCCTTCAATATAATAACCTGATCCCGAAAAAGTTCGAGGTGTAACAAGTCATTCGACGAGTGGTAATACTGGGATATGTAGAATGACATCTGAGTTCTGAATTCTGGAATTCCTGTCATTATCTTCTATAGTTCATTGATTTACGGTACTACTTACCAAGGTCGTTATGTACGAACTTATTACACCCTTTTTTTCTTAACACACTTTGTTAAACCCACCCAAAAAAACAAACAACCCCCAAAAACTCACTCCGAAATAACTCTTGGGTCATACTTGGATCACATGTCCCTCCTCTCCTTTCACCTCTAAAGCCCGGAGTCCTTACTCGTACACTTCTCCCACACCCGAGGAGACCTGGAATCGACACGTCCCAGTGAGAGACGGGGACAGGGTCACGGCTGTCTCCGGTTCTCTGGACGGGCCTCCTACTGAAAGTGACAGGTCTCAACTGAAGAACGTTTTCTGTGAATTCCGTTAACATAAAAGTAAGACAGTTTTTATTTTCGAAGAACTTCTTCGAATGTTTCGGTGAAGTCTAGTTAACTTTCTTAACACAATGTACTGTTTACTTCCCTTCGTGGTAAAAGTGTATTTCTACATAACGTTGGTTCGCAGAGGGGACCCGTAATTAGAACATTAAGATAGTTTTTTGGTTGTCATTAATTGAAACGAGTCGTAATAAGAACGTATTTGGTTATAAAAGATATTGAGTACTAAATCAGTAAGAGATCCTAAAAAAATTTTAAATAAAATGAGAAAAAATTTATTCTAATTAAAATAAATAAATAAATAAAAATTAAAAATAAAAGTGAAATAAAATGAAATGTTATGACATAACCAAAACGGTATGTAACTGTACTTAGGTGGTACCCACATGTACGCAAGGGTTTGTACTTGGGGGGAGGGTGGAGGGAGGGGTATTGTAGAGAGACTCAGTAGTGGTACGTGGTCGGGGTTCGTACGACATATGACGTAGTCTGTATCTGACCGCTAAGCTAAGAATGTACTATCATATATACAAAGTTGCGGTAAGAGGGTTTAGTAGGGTGGGAGAGGGAGAGGGAGACTCAGGTTTTCAGACGATAAGTGTAGACACAGAAAAAACGACAGAACGTATGTCCCAACAGTAACGGTAGAAAGATTTAAGGTATACATATACAATCATATGACATAACCATAAAAAGAAAGACCGAATGAAGTGAGACATATTAGCCGAGGTCAAAGTAGGTAGAGTAGTCTTGACTAAGTTTACATAAGAAAAATTGTCGACTCATTATGAGGTAACACATATACATGCTTTCGAAAGAATAGGTAAGTAGACGACTACCTGTAGATCCAACAAAGGTACAGGACCGATAACATTTGTCACGACGCTACTTGTAACCCCATGTACACAGAGAAAGTTAAGACCAAAGGAGCCACACATACGGGTCTTCACCCTAACGACCCAGTATTCCATCAAGATAAACGTTAAAAAATTCCTTAGAGGTGTGACAAGAGGTATCACCGACATGATCAAACGTAAGGGTGGTTGTCACATCCTCCCAAGGGAAAAGAGGTGTGGGAGAGGTCGTAAATAACGAACGTCTAAAAACCTATCGTATGTAAGACTCACCACACTTCACCATGGAGTAACACCAAAACTAAACGTAAAGAGATTATTACTCACTACAACTCGTAGAAAAGTACAAACAATCGGTAGGCATACAGAAGAAACCTCTTTACGGATAAATCAAGAAACCGGGTAAAAAAACTAACCCAGTAAATAAAAAGACCTCAACTCGACGTCTTCAACGAACATATAAAAACTCTAATCAACAAACAGTCAACGAAGTAAACAATAACAAAAGAGGGTAAGTCTTCCGACAGAAAAGTGGAACGAATATCAAAGGAAACAACACGTATTCGAAAATTAAAATTAATCTGGGGTAAACAAATAAAAACGAAAATAAAGGTCATAAGACCCTCCACCTAGTATCTCCTAGGACGACACTAAATTCAGCCTCTCACAAAACGGATACAAGAAGAGATCCTCAAAATATCAAAGATCAGAATGTAAATCTAGAAATTAGGTAAAACTCACATAAAAACACACGCCACAATCTTTCACTAGATCAAAGTAAGAAAATGTTCACCAACTGGTCAAAAGGGTCGTGGTGAACAATTTCTCTAACAGAAATGAGGTAACATATAAGAACGGAGGAAACAGTTTCTATTCCACAGGTATACACACACCTAAATAGAGACCCGAAAGATAAAACAAGGTAACTAGATATACAGACAGAAACACGGTCATGGTATGACAGAACTACTGACACCGAAACATCATCTCGGACTTCAGTCCGTTCAACTAAAGAGGTCAAGGTAAGAAGAAAGAGTTCTAACGAAACCGTTGAGCTCCAAAAAACATAAAGGTATGTTTAGAACTTTAGTAAACAAGATCAAGACACTTTTTATAGTGACCATCGAACTATCCCTAACGTAACTTAAAATCTAACGAAACCCATCATATGAGTAAAAGTGATATAACTAAGAAGGTTAGGTACTTGTACCAATATAAAGAGGTAGATAATCACAGGAGAAACTAAAGAAAGTAGTCACAAAATATCAAAAGATATATATCCAGAAATCAAAGAAATCCATCTATATAAGGATTCATAAAATAAGAAAAGCAACGTTACCACTTACCTTAACAAAGGAATTAAAGAAAAAGATGAAAGAGTAATAAGCACATATCCTTACGTTCCCTAAAGACACACAACTAAAATATAGGACGTTGAAATGATATAAGTAACTAATCGAGATCATTAAAAGACCACCTCAGAAATCCCAAAAGGTACATCTCCTAGTACAGTAGACGTTTGTCACTCTCAAAATGAAGAAGAAAAGGTTAAACCTAAGGAAAATAAAGAAAAAGACGAGACTAACGACACCGGTTTTGAAGGTCTTGATATAACTTATCATCGTCACTTTCAACCGGGGGAACAGAACAAGGTCTGAAATCCCCTTTACGAAAGTTAAAAAGTGGTAACTCCTATTACAAACGACACCCAAACAGTATATATCGAAAATAATACAACTCCATACAAGGAAGATAAGGACGAAAGACCTCTCAAAAATAGTATTTACCTACAACTTAAAACAGTTTCCGGAAGAGACGTAGATAACTCTATTAGTATACCGAAAATAAAAAGTTAAACAATTACACCACTTAATGTAACTAACTAAACGCCTATAACTTATTAGGAACGTAGGGACCCTATTTCGGATGAACCAGTACCACATACTAGAAAAATTACGCAACAACCTAAGACTAACGATCTTAAAACAACTCCTAAAAACGTAGATACAAGTAGTCACTATAACCGGACATCAAAAGAAAAAAACACTGTAGAAACAGTCCAAAACCATAATCCCACTACCACCGGAGTATCTTACTCAAACCTTCAAATGGAAGGAGACGTTAAAAGACCTTCTCAAACTCCTCCTATCCACAATCGAGAAGAGCTTTAAAAACCATCTTAAGTCGACACTTCGGCAGACCTGGACCCGAAAACAAACGACCTTCTAAAGACTAATGTCAAAGTTAAAGGCACGAACACTACCCAGACAATTCTAAAAGATAAAGAAGGACCAAGTCAAAACCTTTTAACATGAAAAGATTCTTAAACAGGTAAAGAAGGTGCAACAGGTAAAATAACCGTATGTTGACGACTATCATCAGAGAATACTAGGAAACATAAAGACACAACAGACAACACTAGAGAGGTAAAAGTAAAGATTAAAATAACTAAACTAAAAAGAGAGAAACGAAGAACTACTCAGACCGATTACCAAACAATCAAAATAAATAGAAAAGTTTCTTGTTCGAAAACCAAAACAACTAAAAACGATACCAGAGAAAACAAAGAAAATGTAAATAAAGACGGGATTAAAAATTCTAAAGAAAGGAGGATAATTGAGACCCCAAGAGGTCAAGAAGGAAAGGATCAACGAAATCCACATCTCAATCCAATAAATAAACTGAAAAAAGAACAAAGAACTCCATACGGACATCACGATACTTGAAAGGAGAATCGTGACGAAAATATCACAAGGTGTCCAAAACCCAACAACACAAAAGTAAAAGTAATTAAAGATACGTATAAAACTAAAGAAAAAACTAAAGAAGACACTAAACAACCAATAAGTCTTCACACAACAAGTTGGAGGGTATACAACCTTAAAAATTATCAAAAAGAGGACATTAACTCTAATTAGAATTACGTAATACCAGTCTTTTCTACGAACCTTACTAAAGCTAAAAAAACTTAAATAGTTCAAATCTAAATACCGGGTCCTACACTAGATAGGACCTCTTCCAAGGTACTCGTGAACTCTTTTTTCCACTTTAAGTAACAAAACCCCACTTTAGAGGATATCTATAGTTAATCCAGATTGACCAGATTACATAGTAAATTTCAAACGTAAAGAAACAATTAAAAGACAAATCAACTAGACAGGTATCCACACTCACCCCATAATTTCAGAGGGTGATAATAACACAATAACAACTAAAGGGGAAAGTATGAACAATCGTAAACAGAATGTATAACACCACGAGGATATAACCCACGTATATACAAATATTAACAATATAGAAGAAGAACCTAACTAGGAAACTAGTAATACATCACCGGAAGAAACAGAGAAAAGTGTCGGAAACAAAATTTCAGATAAAATAGCCTATACTCATAACGGTGAGGACGAAATAAAACCAGAGATAAACGCACCTTATAGAAAAAGGTCGGGAAGTGAAAGTCAGACATACGCAGGGAACAAAACTCCACCCAGAGAACATTCGTCGTATATCTTCCCAGAACAAAAACATAGGTAAACCGGTCAGAAACGGAAAACCAACCCCGTAAGTTGGGTAAATACAAATTCCATTAATAACTATTCATACTAGGGCAATGGTAAATAAAAGAACAAAACCTAAACCCAAATATGTGGGAAAAACACAAAGGACAGATCTCTTATAGGAAATCTTAAACAACCTCTCGACCAAACCACCACGACTTAAGAGAGTCGAAAACGAACAGACATTTCGAAAACTAAAGAGGAAGCATAAACTTACTCTAGGAACGACCCATGTCATTAGACCCGACATCCAATAACAGAAAGTAGTGAAATTCATACAGAACGGTAAGGGAGGACCGGACTTCTCAAAGATGACTTTCTAGTCGACAATAGGAATACCCTTAGGGGAACACACAATAAAAAACAAAAAGGGAACGACGAAAATTATAAACAAGAAACACAAACTAGAAACAATTAAACTAATTATACACAGAACCCCACAAAGCGGAACCCAAATAGGATAAACCTTGAGAGACACAAAGAACCTGAACCCACTAATAAAGGAAGGGGTAAAATCCCTTCAAAAGTTGATAATAGAGGAGTTCCTAAAAGAGTACCAGAAAGAAAAACAGAAGAAGAAGACCCTGAGGATATTAAGCTTACAACCTCGTAAAGTATAACAGGGCCTCCAGAGACTCTAACAGGAGTAAAAAAAAATAAGTAAAAAGAACAAAGGAGAGACTAAGTAAATAAAGATGGTAAGATAGAAGATAAAGTGATTAGGATAGAAGACGGAGGCAATAAGACGATAAACAAGGGAGGTCTCACATAGACTAGAGTAAATAACGTAATAAGTAATATATAACTGAGAAAAAATAAAGAAGATCCAGGAACAATTTGGAAAGAACGTAGAAGAATTAGGAACAGAGGTCTGATAAATAGACACTAAGGTAAAATTAAAGTTCTAAAACCTAGTAAAAGTGATAGTTATAAGCCTTAAGAAAGAGTCCATCTAAGGGATGGAGAAGGAGAAAACAAATCAAACCACCCGTTGACAGGACAAGGAAATGGACGACTCATAAGGAGACAGAGAAGTACAACCAATATAACGACGCAAACCCCACCGGAAAAAAATATAAGACCATTAAACACCTCAAGAGAAATAATACCTCGAAGGAGTGACACCCACCCCAACATAGTCACCGAACAGATCCAAAGGACCAATCCCTCCGAACACAACCTCAAGACCACACACCTCGACCCAAAGAAGAGAGACCTCAGGTCACCTCACTGGTCATTACCCAATACTCTGCAGTTTCCAAAACCTCATTGAAACTCGACGGACATATAACTTCGAGTCCCCACACAAGGACACAACGACCTCTTAAACGCACCATACAGAACAAGACCTTGAACAACCGGGAACTCACCTCGAACCAAAGTCACATCATACCTCCGTTAACTACTCGAGGATAACGAATTACAAGGGACTTAAGTCCTCAAGAGACTACAAAAGTCCGAAACCTGAATTCGGAGGACGAAGACCAAAAGTCAAAATAAAAATGTCATCGGAGATCTGAAGAGGTAGATATGTCGTGACTACTATCTTGTAGATCCAATTTCTACTTTTCAAAGAGGTGTAACTCCCTGTGGGTCTCTCCAAGTGACAAAAACTTCTGTTACCAGACGAAAAGACCGACGGACTACAGGAGACGGTCGGAAGTCTTCAACAAAACACCTCAGACGAGTCGTAACTTTACAAGAAAACTCTTAAACACTCCCTCTTTCACCAGAAGGGTAGGATAAGGAGGCGGTAGAATCCTGGTGGGGGAGATAAAATGAGAAAATTCAACTTAATAACGTAGTGTTTACTTTCGCTCTAATTGTATACACTCCTGAAAACTCCCTCTGTATGCACTATACTTGACATTAAGAGGATTGATGGTTAATACTCTGAAACTCATTTTTCTTACAGTAAGAAACTACGAACTAAAAGACCTGTTAATGTACGTTATCTTATGAACGGACTATCCTTACTACCCTGTAATTCATTCTATTACATTTTTCGTGTACTGTATGCCATCGGTAAGTTATTTAATCTTCCTTACAGTAAGAATAGATTAAGATATTCATAAAGGGGATAAATACTCTCAACCCTTTCCTCGCAGTATTCTTAGAAAGTAATAAAAACAATCTATAGTTTTGTGTGGTTTCAGTGATACTAGTCTAGTTATACCATAACCATTTTCTTGTCTAAACATTTATCTTATTTATTAAGACTTCACCTTTTATGTCATATGTGTGTGTGTGTGTGTGTGTGTGTGTGTATATATATATATGTGTGTGTATATATAGTCAAGTCAAGTCGGTGAGTCAACACAGACTGAGAAACACTAGGGTACCTGACGTCGTGTGGTCCGACGGGACAGGTAGTGGTTGAGGGTGTCAAATGAGTTTGAGTACAGGTAACTCGGCCACTACGGTAGGTTGGTAGAGTAGGAGACAACGGGAGAAGAGGAGGACGGAAGTCAGAAAGGGTCATAGTCCCAGAAAAGTTTATTCAGTCAAGAAGCGTAGTCCACCGACTTAATAACCTCAAAGTCGAAGTTGTAGTCAGGAAGGTTACTTATAAGTCCTGACTAAAGGAAATCCTACCTGATATGTGTTACAATTTATAAGTAAATTAAAGTCATCTTTTTTTCAATCAAAAAAAAAAGATTCATAGATGTGTAAAACCAGAAGTAGATCTTCTTTTTGTACCTTGGGGTAATATAGTGGTCATTATAATTTTTTGGTTAGTGTTTACTTAATTTCTAAAGTTATGCTTTTTTTTTAAATTAGAAACATTCTTTATAAAACCTTTTATGACCATGTTACCTTGGATCGATTCAGAAAATGAGATTTTCGATATTTTATTACTACCTTTAACAATCGATATATTTTTAATTGTTGTTAGTATACTTTTTCCTACATGATGTCTCTCAGTTGTCTATGTCGTATCTAAACCTATTTTTCTTAAACATTGTTTCCTTCCATAATTATATGTATGGTTTGTTTTTACTAGTTTTTAAATTTCTTATCCATTATGTATTTTATACATTTATATTTTCGGTCATCTTCACAGTCAAAACATTCACTTTTCTACTAGTTTACGTGAGGATCAGTCTTTTTACGTTTAGTTTTCCTTATTACTCTATAATGAAATACAAATAGTCTTGTCGTTTTGACAAAATTTTGACATTTGTGACATTGTCTAAAAAGGTGATCTTACTTTCGAGGTGTCCGTTCACTATAAAAACAGTCAAAATAAGTGTCAGTATCGGACTCAGATTTTATCTATGACTCTTTTTATCGTCTACGAATAAGTTGTAAACACTTTACTCGTTGTTCGTCGATTGTTAAGATGGGATGAATGATATATGATTCGTGATTAACAAGACGTCCATAATTGAGTAAAGTAGAAGTGTTGTGAGAATTACTACATTCACGAAAAGAGGGTAAAATGTCTACACTTCAGACTCCATGTCTCACTGTGTCGATTATTCACCGTCTTGATCCTTATGTTGTGTCTCACAGACCGTGATCTAAAAGACATGGACTTGTGGTCCCACATAATAGGGAAGGGTGTAGATGAAACGACCAACCCGACACCCCTTTCTCGTATCGGACATAAAAAGATTCCCGACACCTTTAAATTAGAAATAATAAAGTTGGTCGAGAGTTCTATTGGGATTTTCCGTGTGTAAAGGGTATAAAGAACAGTCAACATCTTTACTTCAGGTTTTCCTTCCCATAGATACACATACATACCGACTAAGTGGAACTTGAAGTCATCTTGATTATGTTGTAACATTTCGTCGATATGAGGTTCTTCTTAATTAAAATTTTTTATTCACTTTATTTTAATATCACATGATTCAATTTTATTTTTTTCCGCTCGTATCGGAAAAAATACTACGTTAAACCGTTCTTAAAGTGGGGATTTTCGTTTTTATGGCTTTTCTTTCCTATATACGTTCCTACAAATAGTAGGGTAACAAGTCACTCATTTTAACTTTGTTTCCGTTACCGACTTACTAAATACCAATTATGTATCGTGTCTTGTCCCACTTCGATACTTTTCTCTTTTTGACCGTAATACTGTCAACTAAACCTAGTCACAGTTATTACTTCAAATCATTTTTTCGTTTGTTCTACGTCTTTATGTTTTTATTATACTAAGGGTAAAACAAATTTTGTATTTCTGTTTCAGGAATAGACACGGACACACACACACACACACACGCACACACACACAAATACACTAATGTAATGATCTCTTTATGAAGACCCAACAATGATACCCACCGGTCCCCGAATCTCGACCCATGACTGTACTCATCTTATTCCTCTCGTCTTTGATTCCATTTTACCCCTTTTAATCTAACATAAAAAATTTTACATAAACTAGTGTAAATACGTGAGTATATTTTATTACAAGTTGTTTTTATTAACTTTCACAGATAAATATAAACAATAAGGAAAAAAATTTCACCTAAGTAAAAGAGTAAAACTCAACATTCTCAACAAATATATAAGTCTTATGTTCAGGAAATAATTTACGTAAATCACTTTTGTAACAGAGGGTCAAACACCAAGTAGAAAATTAAAATAATTGTGATAGAAAACTTTTCACTTTCTAAATTCAAAACTATATTAGGTTTAATAGTGAGAAAGAGAAAATACAAATTCACGAAAAATACTCAACAGATTCTTTATAAACGGATCGGGGTGTCAGTGTTTCAAAAAGAGGATACGAAAGAACATTCTCACAAGAAAAACACAAATAAGTAAAGATCAATTATAAACATATACCAAACTGTATCCCTGATTGTATACGAATTTTTAGAAATCAGTAGTCCCCTTACCTTCGATTGTAGGGTGACTTTATGGAGATGTTTAGTTGTCTTACCGATTTTAAATTTTTCACCGTTACATTCATAATCATTCGTACTAGTCGTTGACCTTGAGAGTATGTAATAACTTCCCTTCATTTACAATATTGGTGAAATCTTTAAAACTGATAAAGAATAATCAAATGGTACACTAGGCGAATAGGATACAGGGTTGTCAGGGTGAAGATTAATAAATGTACTTCTCTATGTGTATTTTTGAATATTTCTTTAGAGAATGTCAAAATAAGTATCAAGGTTTGACCTCAATTGTTTGTAAAAGTAGTTGTTCCTTCACTTAATTTTTTTTTTTTTTTTGAACATGTACGTATCATGATGAGTAAAAAAATCAAAAAAATTAAAATAAATAAATAAATAAAAAATTAAAAATAAAAATGAAATAAAATGAAATGTTATGACATAACCAAAACGGTATGTAACTGTACTTAGGTGGTGCCTACATGTACGTGAGGGTTTGTACTTGGGGGGAGGGTGTAGGGAGGGGTATTGTAGGGAGACCCAGTAGTGGCACGTGGTCGGGGTTCGTACGACATAGGATGTAGTCTGTATCTGACCGCTAAACTAAGAATGTACTATCATATGTACAAAGTTACGGTAAGAGGGTTTAGTAGGGTGGGAGAGGGAGAGGGAGACTCAGGTTTTCAGGCAATATGTGTCGACACAGAAAAAAGGACAGAACGTATGTCCCAGCAGTAACGGTAGAAAGATATAAGGTATATATACACAATCATATGACGTAACCACAAAAAGAAAGACCGAATGAAGTGAGACATATTAGCCGAGGTCNAGACCGAATGAAGTGAGACATATTAACCGAGGTCAAAGTAGGTAGAGTAGTCTTGACTAAGTTTACATAAGAAAAATTGCCGACTCATTATGAGGTAACACATATACATGCTTTCGAAAGAATAGGTAAGTAGACGACTACCTGTAGATCCAACAAAGGTACAGGACCGATAATATTTGTCACGACACTACTTGTAACCCCATGTACACAGAGAAAGTTAAGACCAAAGGAGCCACACATACGGGTCGTCACCCTAACGACCCAGTATTCCGTCTAGATAAACGTTTAAAAATTCCTTAGAGGTGTGACAAGATCACCGACATGATCAAACGTAAGGGTGGTTGTCACATCCTCCCAAGGGAAAAGAGGTGTGGGAGAGGTCGTAAATAACGAACGTCTAAAAACCTAGCGTCTGTGAGACTGACCACACTTTACCATGGAGTAACACCAAAACTAAACGTAAAGAGATTATTACTCACTACAACTCGTAAAAAAGTACAAACAATCGGTAGGCATACAGAAGAAACCTCTTTACGGATAAATCAAGAAACCGGGTAAAAAATTAACCCAGCAAATAAAAAGACCTTAACTCGACGTATTCAACGAACATATAAAAACTCTAATCAACAAACAGTCAACGAAGTAAACGATAATAAAAGAGGGTAAGACTTCCGACAGAAAAGTGGAACGAATATAAAAGGAAACAACACGTCTTCGAAAATTAAAATTAATCTAGGGTAAACAAATAAAAACGAAAATAAAGGTCTTAAGACCCTCCACCTAGGATCTCCTAGGACGACACTAAATATGAGTAAAAAAAAGGAAAAAAAAATTTAAAAAAATAAAAAATTTAAAATTTTAGAAATTAAGAATGTACGCAAAGGTTCGTACTTGGGGGGAGGGTGGAGGGAGGGGTATTGTAGAGAGACCCAATAGGGGTACGTGGTCGGGGTTCGTACGACATAGGACGCAGTCTGTATCTGACCTCTAAGTTAAATATGAGTAAAAAAATTTTTGACGACTAAGTTCGTTATTATACCTACTTAGAGTTGTAGTACGACTTACTTCTTCAGTCTATATTTTTACATGTATACAATTTTACTGTTGTCGATCTTTGAAGATCAATGTTCTATTTATGACCTTTACATTACATGTTGTACTACTGATATTTATATTGGCGACATACTATGTCTCCTTTCAACATTTCTCTCATCGAGGATTCTCAAGAGTAGTGTTTCTTTTTGTAAAAAAAAGGACAAAAACCTAAACACATTCTATTATCTATAATTAATTTGAATGACACTAGCAGCAAAATGTCATATCCATTAGTTCACTAATATGACATACGTCACGATATACGGTCAATATAGAGTCTAACCTTTTTAATATATTTTCTTATTTTCGTATGTATAAAATACGGAGTAAATATACTTTAGTCCGGTCACCTCAATACATTCCCTCCCGACCCCTTTTTTACTGACGTCCAGGCGTTTACGCTTGAAAAACCTCACTATATTTTTACAGGAAATAGAACTGATCCTGTTACTTTGTGTGTACATATATAAACAGTGTGATAAACTTGACATGAGAATTCTACACAGATAAAATAATATACATTTAGTATAACCGAAGGGTACCTCGAGTTTACCATTTCTCAGACGAACGTTACGGTCTCTAGGTCAAAGGTAGGGACCCAACCCTTTTAGGGGACCTCTTCCTTTACCGTTGAGTGAGGTCACAAGAACGGACCTTTGAAGGTACCTGTCTCCTCGGATCACACGATGTCAGGTACCTCAGTGTCTCAACCTGTACTGACTTACTGATTGTGTGTCTTTAGTATAACCTTTTCCAGTCAAAAGTAACGTTAGGGTTTCTTTCCGTTATGGTTTCTTACAAATTTGATGGTGTTTTAACGTGAGTAGAGTGTGCGATCGTTTCATTACGAGTTATAAGAGATTCGATCCAAAGTTGTTATGTACTTAGATCTTGAAGGTCTACAAGTTCGACCTAAATCTTTTCCGTCTCTTTGGTCTTTAGTTTAACCGTTGTATCCAACCCGGTATCTTTTTCGTTCTCTTAAGGTCTTTTTGTAGATAAAGACGAAGTAACTGATGTGATTTCGAAAACTGACACACCTAGTGTTGTTTGACACCTTTTTAAAAATTCTCTACCCTTATGGTCTGGTGGAATGGACGGAAGACTCTTTGGACATACGTGTGTTCTTCAAGAACCAAGTACATGATAACTTTGGATCGAACCTCTTATAACTCGTAATGAAATGATCGTACACTCTACTCACGTTAACACGCTATCAAATTTGTAAGAAACCATAACGGAAAGAAACCCTAACGTTGGTTGGTGATCTTGGTCTGTACTTTGTTACCTGACCTGGGTTTAACCCTTTCCTCATACAGTTCCGACATATAACAGTGGGACAAATAAAGTGAATATACATCTCATGTAGTATGTTTTACGGTTCAACCTACTACGTGTTCGACCTTAGTTCTGACGATCCTCTTTATAGTTATTAGAGTCTAAGCGTCTACTGTGATGGGAATACCGTCCTTCACTTCTCCTTGATTTCTCGGAGAACTACTTCCACTTTCTCCTCTCACTTTTTCGACCGAATTTCGGGTTGTAATTTTTTTGCTTCTAGTACCGTTGACCAGGGTAGTGAAGAACCGTCTATTCACCTCTTTGTTACCTTCGTCACTGTCTAAAATAAAAGAACCCGAGGTTTTAGTTACGTCTATACTGACGTCGGTTCTTTAATTTTCTACGAACGAGGAACCGAGGAACCTTCTTGTCGATACTGTTTCGATCTGTTCAATAATTTTCCGATCTGTACTGAAACGGTTGTTTCCAGGTATATCAGTTCGATACCAAAAAGGACATTAGTACATACCTACACTCTTAACCTGGTACTTGTTCCGACTCGTGGTTTCTTGACTACGAAAACTTGACACCACAACCTCTTCCGAGAACTCTCAGGGAACCTGACGTTCCTCTAGTTTGGTCAGTTTGGATTTCCTTTAGTTAGGACTCATAAGTAACCTTCCTGAGTTACCTCGACTTTGAGGTTATAAACCGGTGGATTGTACTTCTCGACTGAGTAATCTTTTCTGGGACGACGACCCTTTCTAACTTCCGTCCTCCTCTTCCCCTACTGTCTCCTACTCTACAAACCTACCGTAGTGGGTGAGTTTCCTGTACTTACTAGTTCGAGACCCTCTACCACTTCCTGTCCCTTCGGACCGTACGACTTCAGATATCCTAGTGTTTCTTAGCCTGTGTTGTCTCGTTTACTTGTTGTTGGTGTTTATGAAGTTTTCATTTTTCCTCCTTTTATTTACTTAAAATTTTTATTTGATACGTTTATTTTAGGGGCTACCCTAGAAAAACGCAAGTGTTTCTGATAACACTAAGTGTGACTAAAAGTCTGAAGAGACTAAGAACGGTTTGAGAGTACTGATAATTCCTACTTAAGAAAAGGTTTACATAAGTTTTGTAGAGTAGGTTAAAAAATTTTCCCCTTAGGAGAAGAGGAGGTTTTTAAATCTGGGTAAATAAAAGACCCGTAAAAGGTATTTGATATTTACAGGTAGAACTCTTTAATGTTCCCACTCAAAGGACTCGATTATAGGTAAGACTCATCATCCTCATACAAACCGAATGTCCTTGTTGGTAACTGGTAACGATATATTAGGGATTGTACAAAATTACTTTATCCATCATGGGACAGTTCTTAAGCACTTTGACAGGGTCGGAGACTGAGAAATCTGAGAGAGCAATGGCTTATCGGGATCTTTTGGGTCACATCTGGGACGAGACACGGGGTCACCTCCGTCAGTCCAGTCTATTACTAGCCTCTCGTTACCGACGGGTAAGTTTAGTGAACATGTCGAAAAGTTTTTATGAAGAAGAGTCCGGGGTGGATTCCAATTATATAGTTTTATAAATTTCTGCTCCCAACCCATTACTATCAGTACTCGTCGGTGGTCACTCGTTAGTCTTAACCTTCAGTGGTAAACTTTGCCTCTCCCTCTTCATACAGTAAACGGTGAAAAAACTTCTGTGTATGGACCACCGTATTTTAGTAAAAATTTTCTCGTCTTTCGTACATGAGGTGTGACTCTTTTCTTTCTAATCATAAAATTTTTAATTCAATTTCTTCATTTTCATATTGGAGTCTTAAAAGAGAAGATTAAACTAACGTCAGTCGGTCTATGACTACGGGCTAAGAGTCTGGTCGTCACGAGGTCTTTTGTGTCAAAAACTCACCCACTGACTCAGACTGTGTAGGTCTGTAGTATTCTCCCGGTAATTTAAAGGAACCAAACGATAAATAAAGATGAAAGACGGTCCAGAGGTCGAGGGACCATCCCGACTCGGTCGATCACATAGTAAACAAACATAGGCGAAACAAAAGGATGGAAAATCAGTAGAGTAAGGAAGACCTTACATACGAGACCACCCTTTTTTTTTTTTTTTTTTTTTGTGGGATACAGGTAAACTTCGTTGTACCTACTTACACCTCTAATAGTATGATTCACTTCATTAAATCTGTGTGTTTCACCGACACGTCACGACCTCACCACCGACACACTACGACCTCTTCGACACTCCTCTATGTGGTACAGGTGCCAGTCTCTTTGGGATCGTTCTACCATCCGCGACCTCGCCGTCGACGTACCGGGACCTTGTCAACACTCCTCTATGGGGTGTGGGTTCCCGTTTCCTCTTCGGGAACGTTCTTCCATCCTCTCCGCTTAAGTACAAATCTGAGTTTGGGGTACGGACGGTCTCTACGAGACTCCCGAGTTTGTTTGGAACACGCATGGTCCTGGGTCTAACTCTGTCTTGACATAAATTGGTAGAGGGTACTTTCATGCCCAGTCGTCACCTGACGGTGTACCTGTCCCCGAGATCGATGTCGTCTGAACCCGCACCGTATTCGGGAGAACTTCCTCCAGTGGTAATTGGGGTGGTATCTCGACGGTCTTGAATGCGTCCTGACCCATTATCTGAGAACCTCCCGTGTTTGTTTTGGAACACACGTGGTCCTGGGTCCTCTTTTCTCATCACTGGGGTGTTCCCTTACTAGGTCTGATCGAACCCTCACAGGTCCTCAGAGGTCACCTCCACACCCAGCCACTACCGGACGACGTCTCAACGTCCGTCACTCAAATCGTCATGTTACTTCCTCCAGTGGTAATAGAAGTAATGGAGATGGTATCAAACCGGGGTCCATTTATTGTCCCTCCCTTGTGTCGATGTGGGTAGTTGTCTTTTCACCTAATATCTAAATGACTCGTACCGGGTCGGGTAGAGTTGTTCTGGGTCAAAGGGGGACAGTCAAAGAGGGTAGTCCTTCGAAGGTATCTGGAGAATAGGAAGAGCTAGTCTCCCGTCTGTCTGACTTTTTGTGTTAGTGTCTTTTGATTGTTTAGACTAGTGTACCTGGTATCGGAACAGATTGAGTTACTTTGATACTCGGTACGGTACATCCCGGTGGGTTCTGTCTGTCCAGTATCACCTCTCAAGTGACCTTTTCCCTTACCGTTTGCTTATGACTTACCGTTTGGTAAGTCATAAGAACGGAACACTTGGGGTACTTGTCATACTTTTCCGTTTTACTATCCTGTGACTTTCTACTCGAGGGGTCCGACTATCCACGGGTTATACGATGATCTCTAGTCACCTCTTTATTGAGGTCTTTGTTACTTCTCTACCTCGGTTTCGTTTTTGTTTTGGGTCGACACCTACACTGACCACTATCTTCGTTTAAGACTACGACTTTTCTCGTTATAAAGAATCCTTGGATCTTACAATCCAGGTACTTAGTTCCGTTTAACCTTCACCAGGTTATCCTCTACCGTTCTCACTTGTAGTTGTAAGATCCTTAGTCTCTTGATTTTACTTGATCTTACCCACTTAAATTGAGTCTACTGGTAACATAGATGATGACACCCGTTCTTTGGGAAACTTCTTTACCTCATCGGTAGTATCAGTTGTTCTCAGACTTTACGTCATGAACCAACGTTAGAGTTATTACTGTCTTACCAGAGACAAGTAAAGGTTCCGTTTGACAAGTTATAGTACCATTAGGTTCAGATACTGGACTGTTCATTACGACTTCTTCGATTTCAACTTACTAAGATACTTCTGAATGTTCTGAAAGATCTTAATTGTGGAGTTTTTCTACAAGAAAAGTAATATCCCCTGATTTTACGTTTTCGTCCTTCAGTTCTTTGTGGACCTCATTGTCCGTTTAAACCAGAACCTCATGTCTTATTTCGTCCCGTTTCCGATTATCTCAAAACGGTTCTCTTGTGTGACCAGTATCGTTTGTAGGAGAAGGTTGTTGTGTTCTCTTCTGAGATGTGTGCCTGTTGTGACACCAGGCACCAGTTGTGACTACCAGTTGTGGTTTTAGTCTAACTAATATAAGAAACGTCGGTCTCTACCTCTTTGACATATGTCAGTCGGTTTTGTTCTGGTACTCGACTGACACCGAGTCTAGTACTTTAGGAATAACGGTATAGTCTGAATTTAACTTCTTTCATCCCTTTTGGTGATCTGGTAAGTACATACTGGATTTAGTTTAGGTGATGTTAATATGTTACCTTTACTCTTTATCTAAGTTCCCTAATCTAGACTATCTGTCTCACGGACTACTTGATACCTACCTCCAAGTTCTGTAACATGTCCTCTGTCCCTAGTTCTGGTAGTGGTACCTTTTCTTCACACTTTTAGTTTTACCGACAGACTCCTCCGGAATGTTTATCGACACTTTTATTATCTTCACCTTTCGTTTCCTCTTTTCCTTTCTGTATCGGTAAACTTACATCTCAAAGTGTATTGTCGTTCCTCCCTATTCTTTAGGAAGGAGTCACTAGTCACGTTTCTTTATCTCCTTTTGTTATCTTACCCTTTCTGATCTCTAGAAAGGTTCTTTTAATCTCTATGGTTTCCTTACAAAGTACGTTTCTACCCGCGTCATTTACTGTCTTTACCATACCTGGATTGTCTTCGTCTTCTATAATTCTTCTCCACCGTTCTTATGTGTCTTCTTGACATGTTTTTTCTAGAAGTACTGGTTCCATTAGGGCTACCATACTAGTGAGTGGATCTCGGTCTGTAGGACCTTACACTTCAGTTCACCCGGAGTCCTTCGTAGTGATACTTGTTTCGATCACCTCCACTGCCTTAAGGTCAGCTCGACAAAGGTTAGGATTTTCTACTACGACACTTGCACAACGTGAGTTATACGGTCGTTTGAACCTTCTGAGTCGTCACCTGTGTCCTGACCTTTTCCAGTCAAAAATAAGATTACAGTTTTTTCCCGTTACGGTTCCTTACGAGTTTGATGGCGTGTTAACGTGAGTAGAGTGAACAATCATTTCATTACGAGTTTTAAGAGGTTCGGTTCGAAGTTATAATGTACTTGGTACTTGAAGGTCTACAAGTTCGACCAAAATCTTTTCCCTCTCCTTGGTCTCTAGTTTAATGGTGTAGGTGACCTAATAGCTTTTTCGTTCTCTCAAGGTCTTTTTTGTAGATGAAGACGAAATAACTGATACTGTTTCGGAAACTGATACACCTAGTGGTGTTTGACACCTTTTAAGACTTTCTCTACCCTTATGGTCTGGTGGACTGGACGGAGAACTCTTTAAACATACGTCCAGTCCTTCGTTGTTAATCTTGACCTGTACCTTGTTGTCTGACCAAGGTTTATCCCTTTCCTCATGCAATTCCGACATATAACAGTGGGACGAATAAATTGAATATACGTCTCATGTATTACTCTTTGCCACCCGACCTACTTCGTGTTCGACCTTAGTTCTGTCGACCCTCTTTATAGTTATTGGAGTCTATACGTCTCCTGTCATGGAAATACCGTCTTTTACTTCTTGATTTCTTGGAGAACTACTTCCACTTTCTCCTCTCACTTTTTCAACCGAATTTCGAGTTGTAAGTCTTTCGATTTTAGTACCGTAGGTCAGGGTAGTGAAGTACCCTTTATCTACCCCTTTGTCACCTTTGTCACTGTCTAAAATAAAACCCCCCGAGGTTTCAGTGACGTCTACTTTAATCTTCTACGGATGAGGAACCTTCTTTTAAAAAACTGGTTGGATCTGTCGTATAAGTTTTCGTCTCTGTAATGACACGGTTGTTTCCAGGTAGATCAGTTCCGATCCCAAAAAGGTCATCAGTACATACCTACACTCTCAACCTGATATTTCTTTCGACTCGTGGCTTCTCAATTATCAAAACTTGAAACCTGAACCTGACGTTCCTCTAGGTTGGTCAGGTAGGATTTCCTTTAGTCAGGACTTATCAGTAACCTTCCTGACTACAACTTCGAGTTTGAGGTTATGAAACCGGTGGTCTACACTTCTTAACTGAGTAAACTTTTTTGGGACTATGACCCTTTTTAACTTCCACCCTCCTCTTCCCCTGTTGTCTCCTACTCTACCAACTTACCGTAGTGGTTGAGTTACCTGACTTAAACTTATTTAATACCCTCCACCACTACCTGTCCCTCCGGACAGTACGACGTCAGGTACCACAACGTTTCTCCGCCTGTGCTGACTCGCTGATTTGACTTGACTTGACTTTCTATTTGTAGTGTATTATAGTGAAGATACCCTTTTGAAATTTTTACTACGTTTACTTGAATAAATGTTTTGTCTCTGTCTGAGTATCTGAATCTTTTGTTTGAATACCAATGGTTTCTCCTTTCCATCCACTTTCACTATTTAAGACTCAGACTCTAACTGTATATGTGTGAGAATATAAATTTTAGTTATAGGTTGTTTCTAGTCGACAATCGTGTCCGTTGAGACAAATAATAAGATATATTGTATTTACCCTTTTATTAAACTTTTTTTATCTATGTACACATATATATTGACTTATAGAAACGACATATAGACTTTGATTGTGTCGTAAATTAGTTGAAAAGAGGTGATATATTTTTTTCTAAAAAATTTTTGAATTTTTCATTTGTTTTTTGTACGGTTAAGAAGGAAATTTTGGACCGGATTTGAGGAGAATGTCCCTCGGAAGGTACTATATATCTCGGACGAGTGTACAACGGACCTCGAAATGATGAACTGCACACTAGATACTTCGTCGTGACAACGGTACTAGGTGGGATCTCGAACACTTTTTACGTCTTAGAATCCAGGGTGGAGTCTGAACATACTTGTAATACGAACGAATAAACGAGACAACGCAGACTAAGAAACACTGGGATCCTTGACATCGGATGGTCCGAGGAGACAGGTACCCTAAAGGGTCCGTTTTTATGACCTCACCGAATGGTAAAGGAAGAGACCCTTTAGAATCGTTCTTATGACCTCACCGAATGGTAAAGGAAGAGACCCCTTAGAATCAGGGACCCCTTGACTCCCTGACTTGGACGTAAAGGACACAGAAGACGTAACTTGTGACAATGGACGGTATAGTCATTTGTCTTCTATAATACCGGTAACTCTGTAGATAGAGACGTCGGTGGGAGTTTTCACGTCGGGCTCCCCTAAGTCCTATCTCTTTTCGTCCAATCCTCGGGATCTGTGAATTCCACGTATAGTTTCCTTACTGAGATACTGAATAAAGTAATTCGGGTCTGAGAGTGTAGAAGAGTATTTTTTTTTTTTCACGATTTAGTGATTGAACTCTATCAGACTATTATAAATATATGTAAATTTTGTATGTTGCGTGCTAAAATATGACCAAAACCTATCTACATACTTACATCTTTCATTGTTCACTTACCTACTTATATGTAGTTTGAGTGTCATCACTACCGAAGGTTTTATTCCCATTCTTTTTATACTAACCTGGTGCACTAGTCTTCTTTGAAGTGGACATAGACCCTGAGATAAATAGATTGATCTTTTACACATATTATTATCATACACACATGGAGTATTTAAAAGACACTCATAATTTATTTAATTATATCATTTCATAATATCATTACATGTTATATATAAAAGTCATTGGTCTATATAAGGTTATTTTATACATAATCTTAGAAATCAAGTCAAGTCAAGTCAAGTCAGTGAGTCAGCACAGGCTGAGAAACACTGGGATACTTAGTGTCGTGCGGTCCGGAGGGACAGGTAGTAGTTGAGGACCTCAAGTGAGTTTGAGTGCAGGTAGCTCAACCACTACGGTAGGTCGGTAGAGTAGGAGACAGTAGGGGAAGAGGAGGACGGGGGTTAGGGAGGGTCGTAGTCTCAGAAAAGGTTACTCAGTTGAGAAGTGTACTCCACCGGTTTCATGACCTCAAAGTCGAAGTCGTAGTAAAGAAGGTTCCTTGTGGGTAATCTTAGAATCCAATTTAATTTTAAGAGACGAACATACTAAACATTACTTATTTACTTACTATATACTCCCCTTTTTTCTTTTCTTAACGGTCTGTTGTGGGTCTGTCCAATTTGTTATTTTTTGGACACCACTACTCAAAAAACCCTCTAAGTTTGATAAGACGGGGAAGGACACTGACGATTAAATGACCAAAAATACCAATGACAAACTCTCGGAAAAGAAAATAGTAACAATATATAAACACTTTAGAGTTACTGGGGGATGGTCTGTTGGGAAACAACTTGAAGAATAACACCGGTTAATTTTTTTTTAAATTAACCTCAAGTCAACGAAATGTTACAACACAATCGAAGACGACATGTCGTATCACTCAGTTGATAGGTATATGTATATAGGGGGAAAAATCTAAGGAAAGTAAATCCACTGGTGTCTCACCACTCATCACAAGAGACTCCATATTCACCCATCTTCCGGCTTTATTTGTAAAGAGGTTTCTTCTGGTTCTCCGTATACTTTTACACGAGTTGTAGTGATTAATAATCTTTTTACATTCAGTTTTGACGTTTCTCGGTAACCAAAATTCCGGTGACGACTTTACTCTTCGTTTACACTTGTCCATTCACCTCTGTGGTGTTTTGATTGAAAAGAACGGTTCTTAGTACACAAAAAGAACTTACTTACAGGGAGTCTAATAACGTTTAAAACCAAGTAAAGGTCGTAAAACCTTTTACAACAACTAACAAAAGTCCTTCCTCGTGTAAAATTCTCTAGGAATGCGGTAGCGAGATCTTCTTGAGAAAAGTCTCTGACTAAAAAAAAAGAAAAAAAAAAAATCAATTTGTCTCGACTAATACTGTTAAGTAGTTGTTTCGGAACATGGAGTTGGTGGTAATTGTCTTAAAGGATTCACGCAACTCTCAACATTAAAAAAAAGAAATCACGATCATTAAACAGAGGACCGGAGATACGTTCGACTGTAAGATTGTACATATGATAGTACATTCTTAACTTAGCGGTCAGATACAGACTACGTCCTATGTCGTACGAACCTCGACCACGTACCCCTACTGGGTCTCTCTACAATACCCCTCCCTCCACCCTCCCCCCAAGTACAAACCCTTGCGTACATTCTTAATTTCTAAAATTTTAATTTTTTTATTATTATTATTTTTTATTTTGTAAAATTTAGAAATTTTTTTTATTTATTATTTTTTTATTTTAAGTCCATTTCTCCTAAGATTTTTTTAAAATACCTTATATCAACAATATATTATAACACCGTAAAAGACGACATGTCATTTCACTTAGTTGATATATATATAGATATATCGGAGTAAACCCCTAAGGGAAGGGTAAATCCAGTAGTGTCTCGTGACTCACCTCACGGACACGACATGTCATCTAAGAGTAATCAATGGATGTATTACGTTCAAAAACCTCGAGAGAAAGAAATTTCGATACAGTAGAGACCGTAAGTCGGGAAGCTTAAATTCGACAGACTTAAATCTAAATATAGAACAGGGAGTCAACTCTCATAAGACGAAATGAGCTCAAGGGAAGGACAGACGACAACGTCTTTTAAGAAAACACTTTTTTCGACTTTATTAACCCCTTAAATGGAGTAGTCAAAGGGAAGGGAAAACATAGTGTCAAGATATCAAAGATAACAGGTCACGGATTTATACATAAAATATAAAACAGGTCAAAGGACCAACAAATGTCATCCCCTCGTTCTGATCACAATCAGTGAGTGTTTTCCAGGGTTCACCTTCAGACAACCCCCCTTTTTTTTTTTACGAAGCACTTATAAAATACGAAAACGTGACAGTCGCGAAAGAACCCAATTTACTAATTTATTACTCGTACGGAATATTTAATCTCTATCGTTTAACGAGACCCCTCTAAAATTTTTTAAAAAAAGTCTCAAAAAACGAATGTAAGATAACCATTATTTTTGGACCCCTGGAAGTAAAAGAGTAGGGCATTTATTAAAAAAAATGTAAAGTCTCATCGTTTCCAGAGAGAGAAAGAGAGACAGAAAGGAAGAGAGACAGGGGTCTTTTACCGTTGTCTAAACGGTCAGTGGGAGATACTCAAAACGTAGAGTCTTATAGGTCTAGGGCGAGGACACCACGTCGGAACGTAAACGTCATGTAAGTAAGAAAGTGCAAGGTACCACTCCTTGACTGTGCCGTCATTTACGAGCCAAAACAAAAAAAGGGAATTTCTCTAAAACACAAAGAACAGTCCTATTTCCGTTCAACTATTTATGTCTGTGTTTTTGAATTGTTTCAGAGAAGTTAAAAAGACTACTATTTGCATCGTGTAAGAGTATAATTTTTACAAATGAAGATGTTATTTGTACCTTTAATACTTTTCTTCTATGACATTTGTAAAACTTTATAAAGACTCTCTCTTTGTCTCTTTCTAGTCATCCCTTTGTTTTACTCTTCTTCTCTTTCCTTTCTCCCTTTTCTTAACATTTTACCAATAATCAAAAAGTAGATCGTATTGTAATACTCATTAAAGGATACTACGATTTATTAGAAATCTTTCTTTGATAAATAATGAACTTATTATCAGGTAAATAATCTAGAAGTTATATAATTAATGAGTATGTGTATAGTAATCCGTAAATTCTATAGAGTTCGAAGTAGATAATGTTTATTATAAAGAATATACATTAAGGGATTGGTATAGAGACTAATGTTATATAAGAATCCTATGTAATATAAGAATCGTATAAACAAATCTTCAACTTTTTGACTTAGTTTACCATACTACTAATGAAAATATACAGTAAAACTGACCCAGTGCCACGTATCTATACACGAGGTCATCGTAAAACCTACAAAGATACTCCCAGAAAACTTATTCTCCTTATAAATTTAACCACCTGGACCTCATTTCGTCGACAAGAGGTGGCACATCCACCCGGAGTAGGTTAGTCAACCGTCGGAGTTATTTTGGCTTCTGACTGGAGAGAACTCGTTTTCTATGAAGACGGTCCTCTGTCGGAAATCTAAAGTCGACGTCGTAGTCGAGAAGGAACCCAGAAGTCAGGAGAAGGAATCTCCGAAAGTCTGAGTTTGGTGTCGTCTTCTAGAAGAGACACAGAAATCGGACAGTCAGGTAGGACCTCTAAAACCTGAGTGGGAGGAGGTGTTAGTGTGTTCGGTTAAGACATTTTATTTATTTGGGGAAAAGTGTGTAGATGTGTAGGAGGATCGAGACTAAGAGATCTCTTGAGGTAGATTATGTTTACCGTACTTGAAGAATTTCTCAGGTTTTGGTACGACTGTAGTGGTCTAATAAACCGTCACAAACACTCCCCGAAGAGAAAATAAAAATCCTCTTCCAAAACGGAGAAAGGACTATCAGGTACCTATTTTGAACGTACAGTTCTTGTGTCACTTCCTTCTTGGTTGAAGAACCGAGAATCGTTCTCTATGGAGATTCCAACATAATGGGAATGTAAGTTAAACAGAAATGTAAAACATGAGATCCTCTTATTCTCTCCGGAAGTAGTAAACAAAATAAATAAAAACAACAATAAAACTAAAATTCTCTCCGAAAGTAGTAAACAAAATAAATAAAAACAACAATAAAACTAAAGGTAACGTCATATATTTGTTTTGATGTGAAATTTTCGGTTCTAAAAGTTTTATTATACTATTGTTACTATATTTTAGTTACAGAATAATTACGACAAACTTTTGCTCAGGTAAAAAGAATTTCAAAATGTTAAACCCCTGTAAAGGAACGAATTCTAATCTCCAACCCTAAAATATATGTCTACGACCCAGTTCCACAGTTGACTGATCTGAAAGGGACCAAGGAAGAGAGTGACATATAGGAGACCCGTTGACAAGAAGGCTTACAGACGTAGTAGGTCCTCGGTCTTTCGTCGTTCTTCTTCGTACCTCTGTAGAAGGTCCAGTAAATGGTCCCCTTACCTAATTAAATTAAGGTAGAGACTGAACTTAGGTCCTTTTTTTCATGTATAGGGGAGGATTCAGTCGGAGTGTAAATTACACCTATTTATGATCGGTAAACTTCTCTTTAATAATCCTTTTGTTTTCAGGATACAGACCAGTCAGACAGTCAAGTCAGGCAGTACAGATTGAGAAACGCTGGGGTACCTGACGTCGTACGGTCCGAAGGGACAGGTAGTGGTTGAGGACCTCGAATGAGGTTGAGTACAGGAAGCTCAGTCGCTACGGTAGGTTCGTAGAGTGTGAGACAGTAAGAGAAGAGGACGGAAGTCACAAAGGACCGTAGTCCCAGAAAAGGTCACGCAGTCAAGAAGTGTAGTCCACCGGTTTTATAACCTCGAAGTCAAAGTCTTAGTCAGTAAGGCTACTTGTAAGTCCTAACGAAAGGAAATTCTAACTACTCAAACTTGAGGAACGTCAGGTTCTCTGAGAGTTCTTAGTAGAGGTTGTGGTATCAAGTTTTCGTAGTTAAGAAACCGTGAATCGAAAGAAATATCAGGTTGAGAGTGTTGGTATGCACTGATGACCTTTTTGATATCGAAACTGATATACCTGGAAACAACCATTTCACGACAGATTCAAACAGTATCGAAAAGAAAGTTCCTCGTACACAGACACAGACCATAGAGTGTGAATGACCGAGAAAGACCCGTAGATCAAGTCGGACGAGGTCTCTATCCTACATCTTAATAGACAAAGACTATACCGGGGTTCTTCTAGTAGTCGGAGGTTTTCATCTATTAATATAACTGTTTACACACACATACGTACGAGTCAGTGAGTCAGTACAGACTGAGAAACGTTGGGGTTCCTGATGTCGGGTGGTCCGAAGAGACATGTACCCCAAAGGGTTCGTTCTTGTGAACCCTCACTCAACGATAAAGGAAGAGGTCCCCTAGAAGGACTAGGTCTCTAACTTGAGTACTGAGGACTTAACCGTCTGACTAAAAAGTGATAACTCCGTGGAAACTTCGGGGTATAATCATTTCTCATTATACTTTTTGACGTACGATCGAGTTTCTCACCATATATCTATAGAAAAATAAATTTTCTTGGTTTTATTCTGTCACAATCTCTTGATATCTACGGGTAAAACCTAACCAATCCTAAGGACTAGGACCCCCTCAGATGGTGTACTTTTTATGGTCATAATTCAGTCTTGGTGTCATCACTTGTCCCATTACCTACTTTAGTACCTCTTCTTATAGTAATTAATAACTCTCTTAAAATTTGATGGGACGACAAAGAATAAGACGAATAACTCATTTTAAGTAGGTTAAGGAATAAGGAGGTCGACTTTATTATCTCTTCTTTTATAAAATAAAGAAAAATTGTAGTCAAGTTCGTTCCTTTTCTCTCAGTGTGACTTCTTTCTACTACCATCCCAGTATCTGACTAGGTATTAACAGATTCTTAGTTTAACATGTTTAAAGTGTCGGTTTGTACAGATCACCATCATTAATAAGTCTGTCTTCTAATTCCTTTGATATTCCTCGAGGTAAGTTCATCTCAGAGGAACGATGTCAGAGATACCTAAGAATGGTAGACTTCATGTAACGTACACTTTGACGACTAAAATTAGTAGTATCAGGAGGAGTACAACGGTAAAAGGTTTGTCTCCTGTATCAAAGAATGGTAACTCCAATATATATATATATATATATATATATATATATATATTTTAAAGATAACTTCCTATCAACTAAACTCCCGAAGGGACCACCGAGACTCCATTTCTTAAGTGGACAGTCACGTCCTCTCCGTCCAAGTTAGGGACCCAGTCCTTCTAGGGGACCTCTTCCTTTACCGTTGGGTAAGGTCATAAGAACGGGCCTCTTAGGTATCTGTCTCCTTGGACCGACCGATGTCAGATACCTCAGTATTTCTCAATCTGTACTGAATCACTGATTTGTTATTGTTATTGTTCATCAACTAAATATTATAGTATATTCAAAGTACATATTTCGTGTCTCTTAGTCAATATATATGTATTTTGTTGATATAAAAAAAGTCTAATAAAAGGGAATATCCAATAATGTTCGACAACTCATATAAAGGGAAACGATATACCATCCAGAAACAACTAATAGACAGAATTCAGTCAATATCAGGTTTCGAAAGGGTTATTTGTTCCTCGTCGAACTCCCATCCGTGGTATAGTATATATAGAAGTATAGAGATCACACAATCGTTCTTACCGAACCTATACCACCGACGAGTTATTTCTGACAAATCAACTTTTTTGTATTAGTTTTACACCCACAGGGTTTTCTTGATTACGAATGATACGGGGACTATCCTTGTCTTGGAAAAGGTTTGATAGAGATTGACTCCTAGTCTCACCATTCGTATTAATCAGGTCGATCAATTGTAGTCTCTACTTTAAGTTTCACTTCCACAAACTAAAGGTTTTAGTGAACTGAGAGGAGTCAACGTTCTCCCCGACTTACCCTTTTCATCCAACGGAATAGTGGTTGCGGGAGTGAGAAAGTTCAGGAAGAAGTCAGAATTAAATAAGAGGAAATAATTTTTTTCTTCATTGACAACTCTACAATTGTCTGTAGACATCTACAACTATGATCTGTACTAACGTCATTAATGTTTTCATAGTAAGTGGTAGACTTCACTCTCCACTTAAGTGTAAGTTTTCTCTCTTACACTCATTTTACTCTTGATTTTACATGTGTCTAAATCCAGTACAACAGTTATAATTACGACTAATCCCAATAAACTATCGATTGTGTCCCTTCTTTTATACATTTTAAACTAAACAGATACATTTTGATTAAGATTATACATAGATCTGAAGAGTCGTAAGTCAGATTAGCAGTACGTAAGGACCACCGAACCACCATTTCTTAAATGGATGGTTTCGTCCTCTGTCTCCAAGTTAGGGACCCAGTCCTTCTAGGGTATCTCTTCCTTTACCGTTGGGTAAGGTCATAAGAACGAACCCTTTGGGACACCTGTCTCTTCGGACCGTCTGATGTCAGGTACTTTAACGTTTTCTCAGTCTATAGTGAATCACTGATTGGTTGTTTAAAAATTTACACCAAAACTAATTGAACATACCCAAATAGACGGAGAACCTCGTTAGAACCGGGTTCTGACGAGACAGAAACCACAGAACGGGTAACTCGAACCTACCCGAATCTTCCCCCTTCAAACGAGTAATCCACTTCTAATTAAGCACAGTAGTTCTCTCCTTGGTAATCCTGATTTGAAGAGGAGTTAAAGACGACGGGAAAAGGAAAAGTTATGATTCTAAATTATAAAATGTATTTTTTCTTTTGTTTTAAGTTTTGTGTCCTGGATGACGTTCTGACAACTCTTTTAATGAGAAGTGAAACTTCCTTGTCAAGAAAGGGAAACAGACACAAAGACGAGAAACCTAGATCACAAATCAAGATTTTTTAGTTTGGTTAAAGTGTTTCGAAGTCTCCACACGAAAGTTGACAGACGACCGGAAAAATTTTTACTAAGAAGTCGTTCAATTTCGGAGTTTGTTTTCCTCTTTTGTGGGTATCTTTTTAGAATAAAATTCTAAATTTTTTTATTTATAATACAATTCTTAATTACACAGTAGAGTTCTATGTAGAGTTCTGAGTTGTTCTCAGAGTCTTCAATCTTTACACACGACTTAAGGAACGAGAATTTATTTGTCGGACAACTTTACCAATGAATGGACGAAGTAGTACTCCTATAATTTGAACATTTGGAAGTACCGTACAACGGAATAATTCTATATATAGATTTTCCATGTATAACCATTCCATAGTCTGGTTCTTTCAAGTGATACCGTATTATTTCTGTGGTACTATCCGATCTTAGTAAAATTATTGTCTGTTGTATTAAACGTTGTTTTAACTACAAGTAGTAAGTCATTTATGTTTTCGACATTGGATCTAATCATCTTTTAATATTTCGTCACGATCAAGTGTAGGAGAAACGAAAGAGTAAAGAAAGGGAAGAAAGAGGAAGGTGTTCTTTACTGACTTGGAATTATACACGATTCGTTGTATATTCACCAAACCACCGCTTCTGGACTTTTTTATTGTTTGGTTTCGGTGTGCAGTCGTTTACGGTCTCTCGTACTATTATCGAGACGGTTACTCTCACTTCGACCTATCTCGTGTCGGTAGAATCTTATTCGTTGTGACTATAATCATAGAAGTTCTTGTTCGTCGGAAATAACTTTTGTTGTACTGGACTTCCTTCATCTTCCGTACCTAATCCTTTTCTGTCTTTCAATTCGTCACTCTCCTTTCTCATCGGAACTTCCATTGAACTCTGGGGAACGGAATTCTTTTGTGTATGTATTGACATTTGATCTAGGGTATCCTACTCAGTTCACGGTATCTACAGTCAAAGAATAATAAATTGAGAAATGAGACTTCTTTTTTAAGTGAAAGTCCGTAAATATTACGTGTAGACTAATGAGAAGTCGGGAGACCACTTCTATGTGTTATTGAAACTTATAAGAGTACCACATTTAAACTTAGTAATCATTATTGCTCGTGTTACACAGATTAAAAAGAAGTTGGAGATGTGAGATTTTACTCCTGAAGTTTGTCACGCCTCTAAGGAATTTTCTCACCTTTATCTTAACGGTATGCTGGGTCGTTAGGGTGACGACCCCTATGTGTGGTTCCTTTGGTCTTAACTTTCTCTGTACATGTGGAGTTACAAGTATCACCGTGACTAATGTTATCTGTCCTGTACCTTCGTTGGATCTACAGATAGTCGTCTACTTACCTATTCTTTCGACACCATGTATATGTGTTACCTCATAATGAGTCGGTAATTTTTCTTACGTAAACTTAGTCAAGATTACTCCACCTACTTTGATTTCGGATAATATATGTCTCACTTTATTCAGTCTTTCTTTTTGTGGTTATGTCATAGTCAAGTCAAGTCAGCGAGTCAGCACAGGCTGAGAAACACTGGGGTACTTAACGTCGTGTGGTCCGGAGGGACAGGTAGTGGTTGAGGGCCTCAAGTGAGTCTAAGTGCAGGTAGCTCAGTCACTACGGTAGGTCGGTAGAGTAGGAGCCAGCAGGGGAAGAGGAGGACGGGGGTTAGGGAGGGTCGTAGTCTCAGAAAAGGTTACTCAGTTGAGAAGTGTACTTCACCGGTTTCCTGACCTCAAAGTCGAAATCGTAGTAAGGAAGGTTTCTTTAGGGTCCCGACTAGAGGAAGTCTCACATGACTGACCTGGAGGAACGTCAGGTTCCCTGAGAGTTCTCAGAAGAGGTTGTGGTGTCAAGTTTTCGTAGTTAAGAAGCCACGAGTCGGAAGAAGTGTCAGGTTGAGAGTGTAGGTATATACTGGTGACCTTTTTGGTATCGGAACTGATCTACCTGGAATCAGCCGTTTCATTACAGAGACGAAAACTTATACGATAGATCCAACCAGTATTGAAAAGAAGGTTCCTCATTCACAAAAAATTAAAGTATCGACGTCAGTGATTGTGTATATATATACCTTAAATCTTTCTACCATTACTACTAGGATATACACTCTATCGTTTTCTCTGTGTCTACATTTCTTGTCAGAAAGTCTGAGACACCCTCTTCCGCTCCCACCCTACTAAATTCTCTTATCGCAACTTTGTACATATAATAGTATACACTTTGTCTAACGGTTTCAAACTATGTACTCTATCCGACGAGTCCCGACTACGTGACCCTACTGGGACTCCCTACCCTACTCCTCCCTCCACCCTTACCCCAAGTCCTACCCCTTGTGTACATGTGGGTACCGACTAAGTACAGTTACATACCATTTTTAGTGATGTTATAACATTTCATTAATCGGAGATTAATTTTATTTATTTAATTTTTTTTATTTTACTCCTGAAGTGATGATTATTACTAGTGGGTGTTTCAGACAACTCTGAATTTGGTTCTGTTGATGACTGTCTTAAATTATCCCTTGGTTGATTAGTGAGAATCCTGACACCTAACTGAAGAGTCTACCGTCTACAAGTTTAAAACCCCCTGATGTTTGTTGTAAAAACTCGGTGAAAGGTACACTCCTTAGGACTACCATGTTCATTGTTCTTAGTGTGTTCGGGTCGAATTCGTTACTTTCCCTTTCTGTTTTAACGTTCCTAAACTATTATCGAATCTCTTCAGTTCTTTTCTATTCGGGTGGGACTCCTTTTCCTACTCTTAGTCCTTGACTTTTCAACATTCTGTAGGTCCGTCCAGAGAAAGATGGGCAGAGTCGAGAAAAGAGAATATTATAGACAAATGTAAAAAAAGAGGGTGTATAGTATCTGTGGTTGTAGAGGGTTTACGTGTATTATACACAGGTCGACGGATCTTTCTTTGACTGGAGACTAGAGAACGGATTAAGATTTAAAGACCTCTAAACAGGGATTTATCGGGTAGAATGAGTTCGGGGGTAAGGGGTAGATCACTTATCACTGGGTATCACCAATGTTGAAAGTCTATCGACGACTCAAGTGTCACGATAATGTACTATAAACCACCCCCCTCTCTGTCGGGAGTCTTTCAACCCGTACACAAGGTTCCGTCTACCGACCGGTTTGTTTTGTTGAGACTCTCTGGTGTTGACGAAATTTCATACTTAAATTGAAAAAGATACCTCGTGAATCGTGGTGGATGAGGAAGGTGGGGAGGTTACATTTATTCGGAACAATTTTGTATTAACCCAGTCTTTCAGTGAACGGACCAAAGGGGAACGACCTACGATATGAGACTTGACGTCAACGGGTACCTCAGGTGTGTAGATAGGTGCAGTCAAGTCAAGTCAAGTCAAGTCAGTAAGTCAGTACAGGCTGAGAAACGCTGGGGTACTTAACGTCGTGCGGTCCAGTGGGACAGGTAGTGGTTGATGGTCTCAAATGAGTCTGAGTGTAGGTAGCTCAGTCACTACGGTAGGTCGGCATTGGGGGTTTACCAAGTCCCGAACTGTGTCTTCCTATACACCTTTTATTGATTTCGTGTGATCCTATATTCTAACCACCTATTCTGTTTCTTAAATGACCCCCTTAGAAATCTCCGGTGGGTTATTGTCGGAAGTTCAGTTCAGTAGGGTTATATCGGTGGGTTCAGTAGGGTACATCTACACGTTGGATTCATTTTCCGAATAGAAATGATGTTTATATCGTAGTTAAATTCCCAGAGACGATTGATGGAGGTAGGTCTGACGGTTGTGATTTAGAAGGAGACAAATTTAAGATCTCACTGAAGACACAAATCCATTGAGGTCATACTAATATAAGTGGGTTATTGGAGTCTATACGTCTACTGTGGTGAGAATACCGTCTTTCACTTCTCCTCGATTTTTCGGAGAACTACTTTCACTTTCTCCTCTCACTTTTTCAACCGAATTTCGAGTTGTAAGTCTTTTACTTCTAGTACCGTAGACCAGGGTAGTGAAGTACCGTTTATCTACCCCTTTGCCTTTGTCACAGTCTGAAATAAAACCCCCCGAGGTTTTAGTGACGTCTACCACTGACGTCGGTACTTTAATTTTCTACGAATGAGGAACTTTCTTTTAAATACTGGTTGGATCTCTCATATAAGTTTTCGTCTCTGTAATGAAACGGTTGATTCCAGACGGATCAGTTCCGATACCAAAAAGGACACCAGTACATACCTACACTCTCAACCTGACACTTCTTCCAACTTGTGGTTTCTTAACTACGAAAACTTAACACCACAACCTCTTCTGAGAACTCTCAGGGAACCTGACGTTCCTCTAGGTTGGTCAGGTAAGACTTCCTCTAGTTGGGACCCTAAAGAAACCTTCCTTACTACGATTTCGACTTCGGGGTCATGAAACCGGTGGAGTACGCTTCTCAACTGAGTAACCTTTTCTGAGACTACGACCCTCCCTAACCCCTGTCCTCCTCTTCCCCTGCTGGGTCCTACTCTACCGACCTACCGTAGTACCTGAACTACCTACACTCAGACTCACTTGAGGACCTCAACCACTACCTGTCCCTCCGGACCACACGACGTTAAGTACCCCAGTGTTTCTCAACCTGTGCTGACTCGCTGACTTGACTTGACTTGACTTGACTTGACTTATTGTGATATTTTTATAGTAGAATCATTATTAAAGGTTGACGTAGAATGATTCCTTATACACTTCTAGAAATCGGTCAAGTCTGGAACTTCTGCAGAAGATAGGACACTATCAGTAGATTTACAGCACCGTGACACCGAAAGAATTGGGAAAGGACCCACTGGGACGATCGGATTGGGAGACGTGAAGGTCGGTCTTATAAGTGAACGGAGATAGACCCAAAGGGACCACCGAGTTACCATTTCTTAGGCGGACAGTTGGTCTTCCACTTCTAAGTTAGAGACGTAACCTTTCTAGGGGACTTCTTCCTTTACCGTTGGGTGAGGTTATAAGAACGGACCCTTTAGGGTACCTGTCTCCTTGAACCGACCGACGTCAGGTGTCCCAACATTTCTCGACCTGTACTGAATCGTTTACTCACACGTGAGTAGACCAAACGTGTGAGTCCGAACTTTAAACTTTACTTGTAAATTGTTTGTGTATTCCTCTTGGAGATCGTTTCTACATTAATTCCTCCGACCCCAAACGAAGTCGATTGACTCGTTCGGTATCCAATGGTCAAGAAATAACAGTCTCTTTTGGAAAAAGAGAGGATAGACCTATTGTGACGTCGAAAACGACAGAAATAACCTTTATAGGACAATAAAGATCGACCAACGGAGTTAGTACAAAACTTCGACACCACAGTCGTCTCTACAAAATAATGTGAGACATGTTCCACTTCTTTCAGAGTCTAACCATTTTAGACCTAGGAGAGTAACAAGTCAATGAACTCCCGGATCATTACAGGATATCGAAAGACATTATGCAGGGAAAACCTGATCTCTTTGGACCAATGAGTGGGATATTGATAAGGTACGGGAAAGTACACACCAGATGTAAAGAATGACGTGTAATGAAAAGGAGTCATTTGACCTTCTAGTGTGACTGATATTCCAATATCCATCATGGTTGGTTAATATTATGAAACCGGTCTTCCGTCCTATTACCTAGTGGACAGGGAAGGGAAGGAATTAGGGGGTACAAAGTTAGACAGATACAGTTCGATTGTGTAAGGTAGGGAAGATGTGTTTGCGGTTTATCAGTTGTGATTTTCCTCTTATTTTACCCCATTAAGAGAAAACCTTACGGTAGAAAGCCGTAAAGAGAGGGGTTTACAGAGTTCCAGAAAACCGTTTCCCTCAAACAAGGTTTTCCGACCGTGACACCATAGGATCAGACCCTAACGTTGTCAACAGATATCGTAAGAAGGAGTAAAGGACAACCCTTGTCGACACTCTCCGACAAATAATTTATTGACAAGGTTAAGATGTCGAGGGAGGGGTGGGGTGGAGATCCTTTGGTAAACCGTAAAGTTCCAATCTATGGTACTTCCGACAGGTAACTATACAATTATCTTTTTCGACTCAAATGAACTTTCCTTTTCTATTAAACAAAGACAATAGGAGTTAATAATACTCGTGACAATTTTTCCATTCATACCTGGAGGTTTACTATATTACTACATGTTGTTACGAAGTTGAAAGAGCCATTCTTTAAAAATGAGAATAAAGAATCCCGGTTACGTGTGAACTTATGTCCCCTCGGTCTATTTACCTCTGACTTTCTATCTTCTCTGTCACTGTAAACGGAAGAAGGGAAAAGTCTCTTTGTTGTGGATTCTTTACACCTTGTTTGGATCCTAGCTTAGACTTCGGTGTTTATTGAGTTGGTTCACAGAGAGATCTCTGTGTCCGTTTAAACGTGTAACGAAATACTTCCGAAAATAGATATTTACACTCTCAGGTAAACTTTTACCAGAGATTAACGAGTCCCTTGTACCGACTTCGGTAAAAGAGATTTTGTAGGGGACGTGTCTTAGGCGTTCCTCGAGGTAAAACTTAAAACTTAATTTGAATTATAAAACTTAGTCTTAGAAGAAGAGTTACCCCGATTACAGGAGTTTTCCGTGTGACTAGTCAGAGCAACAAAGCATGTACAATATACGCGAGAAGTACTCAAAGGAACATTTTCTCGAACCTCTATCTACCTCCCTTTTCGTTTGTTCCTTCTCTACCTTAACTTTCGTTATTTTGATTGTAACATCAAATTTAGTACAACATAGTGATATTGTACACTTATACACTTCAGCGAGCCAGCACAGACTGAGAAACGCTGGGGTACCTGACATCGGATGGTCCGAAGAGACAGGTACCCTAAAAGGTCCGTTCTTATGACCTCACCCAATGGTAAAGGAAGAGGTCCCCTAGAAGGGTTGGGTCCCTAACTTGGGTCCAGAAGGCGTAACCTCCGTCCGTGAAATTGGAGACTCGGTGGTCCCTTCGGAATAAAGTATCGGACTCTTGTCACGGACCGTATGTCACCGGTGATTCAAACAACTGACTTACTTACTCTAAGAGTTTGTTAGTTATTAATCCCTCTAGTCAAATCAAAACAGATTGTAGGTTACGTCTCTTTAGAACCTCTCTTCTTACTCGAGACTACATCTTTAGAACGTAAGGCTTTTTCCCTTTTCAAGAACTACAAATTTACAAGATTTCTCCACCTCTTTTAAACCTTTCGACAAGAAACCTTAAGTTGTTTTTAAAAAGTGATGTACAAGTACACTGACGGAACGATTAAAATTTTATAATTAAATCCCACTTTATGGTTTAATGACAGGGAAAGTACAGGTATTGTCCTTATCAGATAACTTTATACGGGTCTACAGAAAACGTAGAAGAAGTTTCGTCGAACTCATTTACGAACCGAGTCGTCCATTGGTCCGTCTCAAGACCCGAGACTGAGTGGACGATAGGGGAAAGGTGGGGTTTTAAAGTCTAGTCAGGTTTCTCTCGGTCTTTTTACAATCATCTTATGTATTACTTACTTCGAAAGGTCCCAACGTCCCTTTGGGTCGGTGAGGGAGAGACTCGGGTAGGGTTTACGAGTATGTCGTCGACTATCGTCGTCCCGTTGTCCACTACACTTCCCTCCCGGTTCCTCCAGTTTCGTTCTGGTCTAGTACTTGGGTATTTGGGTCGTAGTAGTCGTTTGTCGGGGGTGAAGGAGAAGGTGATTGGTGTGTCGAGATAGTCCGTCAGTCCAAAGGGACCTCCAAAACGTCTCCACAGGATCACCACTGATGACGAGAAACAATATACGTTCCTACTGACGTCAAAATGAGTCCACGACACCGGTCAGGAAGAGTGTTTTGTGTTAAGACGTGAGTTTATGAGTAAGTGGGAGAAGAAGGAGTAAGGTAAACAATTATCGGGATTTCAGGAGAACGTATAAAGAGTACCACCTACCACCGTACAAATTGAACAAACTATTCGACCAAACAAAGTAAGGTTTCCTTAAAATAAAAGAGTAGTAGCATACTACAACCTTCCACTGGGTCATTGTGTCCTATACGGACGATAAGAGAAAGTCACTGTTGGAAAATGGGACCACCGTGTATTAATTACCTAAAATACCTGAGTTTATTCCACAGAAACGTAGACCAGGGTATCCTTATACAAGTAGGTAAGAAGCGTGTATGAGGTACATACATAAATTGAGGTGTATACATAGTCAAGCCAAGTCAAGTCAGTGAGTCAGTACAGACTGAGAAACGTCGGGGTACTTAGTGTCGTGTAGTCCGGAGGGACAGGTAGTGGTTGAGGACCTCAAGTGAGTTTACGTACAGGTAGCTCAACAACTACGGTAGGTCGGTAGAGTAGGAGACAGTAGGGGAAGAGGAGGACAGGGGTTAGGGAGGGTCGTAGTCCGAGAAAAGGTTACTCAGTCGAGAAGAGTACTCCACCGGTTTCACAACCTCAAAGTCGAAGTCGTAGTCAGAAAGGTTACTTGTGGGTCCTGACTAGAGGAAATCCTGCCTGACCAACCTATACGTATCTAAGATTTATAAGGTAAAACGTCGCAACTCTTTCCGTCGACAAGAGAAGTAAAGTATTCTTGTATTTTTCTTGCCATGAGACTTTTGTTAAGTATTAAGTAATTGTGGTCACAATCCTGAAACTCGTACGAAGATTTCCTTAAAGACACCCTATGACATTGAGAAAAGGTCTTGTAGTCACTGTTTACCAACCCGGTGGAAGCATAGTAGGTCTTCGTGTTACCTCGGAAATCTCAGACGAATAAGAGATGGACATGGAGAAGAACCCCGTTATTCAAGTTTTAAAATAATGATCAACACACTTCCCTCCCGGGATATTAAAAAAAGTTCACATAGAGAATTACGGAACTTTTTGATGGTTCTGTTCACCAAGAAATTCAATAAGTTTCTTAGGATCCCGAAGGACTCTAGTATATTTCCCTTAAGTACCCCCACTTTTGTGAAAAATATTATAATGCTTCTGTAATAAACAGAAAAAGTAACACAATTGTAAACATGGTCACTACGTTTTAACCACCGCCCATTTTGATAGTTTGACGACCATGAAAGTACGTTTAGAACCATAATTGTGGTTTACTATTATCATCAAAAGAAAAAAGGTAACGGTGTGTCTAAGTCAATTCTTTTTCATGAGTAAAGTACATTATTACGGGAACTACCTAGTCAGTTTTGATAATTGTAATAATTTAGAGTTGAAAACTTATTTATCGTCGATACACTGTTTTACCCTTTATTCGTATTTCGTTAATACGATGTACGGTTTTATAATACCGACAAATTTTCCTTTCGTAAACCTCTAACAAACACCATGTTCGACTTGATCGGTGAGTAAAGTACTTTGTGATAAAAATAAACTTTTTTACTGACTGTTTGATACCAATAAGTCCGAAAGCATAAACTAGTCTGTAAAAGAGTTTTCACTTACTTCATTCGTACAGTGATTTTCTTATGTTGACTTTTTTTAATAATGGTCATCATTTTAAACTCTAAAGTTTACTTTTAATTTTATTTTAAATTTAAATTTTCGTGACGAAAAGATAGTACTGTAAATCAAATTCTTGAAGGATTATTTATGAAAAGACTACTATAGTTAATACTCCAGTTACTTACATCGAGAATTTATGATATATTACTTTATGTATTCGTAAACCTTCTTGACGTTATCCAATTTAAAACTGGGGTGTTGAAAACCGGGGACCACAGTGTACTAAAAACAATATTATGTACTGTTTTTCCTCAAACGTCTACATTGATTCCAAGCACTAATCAACTAAAATTCTGTGTGACTTATAGGACCTAATATATCTACTTAGGTTTAACGTCTTCGGGAATTCTTTTTCTTGTTTGTCCTCTCGAAATTTCTTACTTTTTTGAGTTGGACGAAATGGATAGAACTTCTGTTTCCCATAGTGTATCTTTCACATCCTTCTCTTACTTGAGACACTTACGAAACTTACTCTAACCTTCATTTAAGAAGGAGTCTCAGTGGGGATTCGTTACGTATACTGAGAATGGAACTAAAACCGGAAGAGTCTGGATTCGTCTCTTGGGTCGACTCTGTGTCATAGACCTGAAGACTAGGAACCTTTGACACTCTTTACCCACAACGTAATTCGGAGAATTAAACACCTTTAACGAACAACGTCGTTATCTTTTGATTATATGAGGCACTTGGTTTATAAAAGGTTTACTGGTTATATACTACGAAGAACGTAGACATCGAATTATATACCGAACTCGTTATAGTTAGTAAAAGATCCGTTTATAACGAAAACTGAAGAAGAGGATAAACAGATGAGTGACTTGAGATCAATGTGTATATAAGTGACATGATGTACTTGAAAAGAGTATATATACAGTAACTGAGTTTATGTATAAAGGAGTACCTAAAGGAAGAGGATATACATAAAAGGTAGAAAAACTCAAAAGTAAGAATTAAGATATTTGAAATAAGATTAAAAAGAAAGTCGAGGGACTAAAAAAGAATACAGATTAGTAACAACTTGGGTAGGTTACTAAAAATTTAAAATCAATTATAAAATCACTATATTAAATGAAAACAAATTCACAGAAGGTTTTAAGATTCAAATAGACCACTATAATTCACTTGTAATTTAAATTAGAAGAACAGACTTTCTATATATATGTAGTATATATGTATGTGTGTGTGTGTGTGTATATATAATATATATATATACTTTAACACCTCTCCATTAGACCTTGAGACCTATTATAAATAGATAGTGGATCCGATTTCGATCCTCATGAAAGTTAGGGTCTCAGTAGAATTAGGTTGTGTACTGATTTTACGCGGTTTCTACCTAAGTCAAGTCAGCGAGTCAGCACAGACTGAGAAACGCTGGGGTACTTAGTGTCGTACGGTCCGGAGGGACAGGTAGTGGTAGAGGGCCTCAAGTGAGTCTGAGTGCAGGTAGCTCAGTCACTACGGTAGGTCGGTAGAGTAGGAGACAGCAGGGGAAGAGGAGGACAGGGGTTAGGGAGGGTCGTAGTCTCAGAAAAGGTTACTCAGTTGAGAAGAGTACTCCACCGGTTTCATAACCTCAAAGTCGAAATCGTAGTAAGGAAGGTTTCTTATGGGTCCTGACTAGAACAAATCTTTCCTAACCAACCTAGAGGAACGTCAGGTTCCCTGAGAGTTCTCAGGAGAGGTTGTGGTGTCGAGTTTTTGTAGTTAAGAAGCCGCGAGTCGGAAGAAGTGTCAGGTTGAGAGTGTAGGTATGTACTGGTGACCTTTTTGGTATCGGAACTGATCTGCCTGGAATCAGCCGTTTCATTACGGAGACGAAAACTTATACGATAGATCCAACCAGTATTGAAAAGAAGGTTCCTCATTCGTAGAAAATTCCTACCTAATGTTTGAGATATTCCAACTATATGAGTAATAGAGGAAGCAGGTGTCGATATTAGGAAACCTCTATGGTTAGATTTTGAACCCTCTAAATGGTCATAGGAAGGGAGGAACCTCCCTTGTAACTTGAGGTTGTAAAGGGAATCAGGAGAGTCGGACGGTTTCTGAAACGAATTGAAAAGTGGGAGAGTCGACTGAGAAGGTCTCGGCCTTCTACGTAATTACAATTTCATACGGGTTTACGGTTCTAATGAAGTGACACAAAGGAATTGAAACAAAGATATTAAATCTTACTGAAGTCAACAAGAGATCACAAAAGTTTTTACAAAGAGTATAATATAGGTCAAAATCATTAGTAAAAAATTCATATAGAAATTTTTTTAAAAAAACCGGTACGGTACCCCGTACACCCTAGAATTAAGGGAACCTGAGTACTGGGGACTCAACCTTAATACCTCAGAATTGGTGACCTGACTACTCCTTCAGGGTATCATTAATTAAAATCATATTATTAACTGGGTTTAACGATCGGGATGAAATGATATTCGTTTAGGAATAGGGAATATCCAATAATGTTTCATAACTTATATTCCCTTTTCTCTACCCTTTTTACATGCATATTGACTTAGTGAAACGACATGTGGACTTTGATTATGTTGTAACATTCAGTTTATATGAAGTTATTTTAGTTACTTTTTAGAAAAGGCCATCGAAAATTCCAAAAGATTAAAAGGAACTATAAGACATCAAAGAGGTGCTACATAAATTCATAGCCAAACGAAAATAAATAGGTCGAAGTAGTGGTAACGAGAAAAAAGTCAGACGTAGACCACAAACAAAAATTAAGGATTTGAGAGATGAAAACATAAAAACTTATAATAAACAAGGATGATAGAGATCAGAAAGAAAAACCCTTAAAGATAATCTGTAAACAGTCTTGGAGACGAAGACAAGGGATATGGAAAATTGAAAAGAAGGTTTACGAGATGAGTAAAAAGAACTAGATCCTATAAAAGTCACCAAATGAGTTTTAATAAAAAGTTAGGTGATTAGAGAGGAGACCATAAATATTAAATCACAAATAGAACACACAACACAAATAAAAATGGTGAGTAAAAAGTAGAAACTCTTAAATATCAAAAGGAAAAGTTTTCTCGGACAAGAGGAAGTATTAAAGGATAATAACAAGATACTTAATAAAAGAAAAGGAATATGAACTTGTAGAATTTGTACATGTAAATTTTTCAAAATAAAAAGACAAAAGTACAACTCTTCATTGATTTATAAATAATCTGGACAGAATGTTTATGAAGGACAGGAAGGGGTGTCAGACTTCTGCATAGGATTTCAGTAACGTATCAATCAAAGACGACTCTGGTAAAACTTAAGTGATGAACATAATTAAGAATGACTCAATCATTATGTTCTCTAAATAGAGTGAGGTTTTGTACTACATTCATCCCCAAGAATGAACAATATCAACTCAGATAAAGGTAGTATAAATCTTTTTGTAGGATTAAAACGAGGTATATTAACCTGTCCTCGGTTTCAAAGTGTACCTCGACCCTAAAGAACGTTTCTCATGTAAAAGTAGAAGGTGCTCCATGTTTCAAACGATAGGTTAGAAGACAAGGATGAGCCCATAAACTTGGGATGAAGAAAGTAGACTAACATATTGGAAGACCCTGTGTAAGAAGTTTAGGATGAATGAAAAATACAGGTTTTAGAGGAAGTAAAGACTATGGATCTCTTAAATGAAGAACTAAATTTTTGACCGACCCATAAAAATTTCTCCATAAAACTTAGATAATGAGACATAAAGACACACAAACCTTAAACCTCACACGAGTCCTCCCGTGAATGTTGTAAACAAGTCAGATGGTAGAACTTTCCCTAATAAAAAATTTGAGATTTACGTCATTCACCCCTTTTGGTGATCTGGTAAGTCCATACTGGATTTAGTTTAGGGAATACTGATATGTCACCTTTACTATTTATCTAAATTCCCTGATCTAGACTATCTGTCTCACGGACTACTTGATACCTGCCTCCAAGTTCTGTAACATGTCCTCTGTCCCTAGTACTGTTAGGAGTTCTTTTTCTTTACGTTTTTTCGTTTTACCGACATAGTCCTCCGGAATGTGTATCGACACTTTTCTTCTCTTCACTTTTCGTTTCCTCCTTTCCTTTCTATATAGGTAAACTTACGTCTCAAGGTTTCTTATCGTTTCTATCTATTCTTTCGGAAGGAGTCACTAGTTACATTTCTTTATCTCCTTTTGTTATCTTACCCTTTCTGATCGACGACGATTCAGTGAAGTCAGTACAGGTTGAGACACGCTGGGGTCTCTGCCGTCGGGTGGTCTGAGGGGGCAGGGATCCTAAGAGGTCCGTTCTTGTGACCTCACCCAACGGTAAAGGAAGAGGTTACGTACTTTCACTTTTCACTTTCACTTCAGCGAGTCAGGACAGGCTGGGAGTCGCTGGGGTACCTGACGTCGGATGGTCCGAAGAGGTAGGTACCCTAAAAGGTCCGTTCTCATGACCTCACCCCACGGTAACGGAAGAAACCCTTTCTGATCTCTAGAGAAGTTTTTTAATCTCTATGTTTCCCTTGTAAAGTACGTTTCTACCCGAGCTATTTCCTGTCTTTACCATACCTGGATTGTCTTCGTCTTCTATAATTCTTGTCCACCGTTTTTATGTGTCTTTTTGACATGTTTTTTCTAGAAGTACTGGGTCTATTAGTGCTACTACACTAGGGAGTGTAAGTAGATCTCGGTCTGTAGGACCTTAAACTTCAATTCAGTCGGAATTCTTCTAGTGATTTTTGTTTCGATCACCTCCACTACCTTAAGGACAACTCGATAAAGTTTAGGACTTTCTACTACGACACTTTCACGATGTGGGTTATACGGTCGTTTAAACCTTTTGAGTCGTCACCGGTGTCCTGACCTTTTCCAGTCAAAAGTAAGTTTGGTGTTTCTTTCCGGTACAATTTCTTAAGAGTTTGATGACGTGTTAACGTGCGTAGAGTGTACGATCATTTCATTACGAGTTTTAAGAGGTTCGGTCCGAAGTCGTTATACACTTGGCACTTGAAGGTCTACAAGTTCGACCAAAATCTTTTACGTCTCCTTGGTCTCTAGTTTAACGGTTGTAGACGACCTAGTAGCTTTTTCGTTGTCTCAAGGTCTTTTTGTAAATAAAGACGAAATAACTAATATGGTTTTGGAAACTGATACATCTAGTGTTATTTGACACCTTTTAAGACTTTCTCTATCCTTATGGTCTGGTGGACTGGACGGAAAACTCTTTGGATATAAGTCCAGTCCTTCGTTGTCAATCTTGACCTGTACCTTGTTGTCTGACCAAGTTTTATCCTTTTCCTCATGCAGTTCCGACATATAACAGTGGGACGAATAAATTGAAGATACGTCTCATGTAGTACTCTTTACGACCAGACCTTCTTCGTGTTCGACCTTAGTTCTAACGACCTTCTTTATAGTTATTGGAGTCTATACGTCTACTATGGTGGGAATACCGTCTTTAATTTCTTGATTTCTCGGAGAACTATTTTCATTTTCTCCTCTCACTTTTCGACCGAATTTCGAGTTGTAAGTCTTTTGCTTCTAGTACCGTAGACCAGGGTAGTGAATTACCGTTTATTACCCCTTTGTCACCTTTGTCACCGACTGAAATAAAACCCCCCGAGGTTTTAGTGACGTCTACCACTGACATCGGTACTTTAATTTTCTACGAATGAGGAACCTTCCTTTCAATACTTGTTGGTTCTGTCGTATAAATTTTCGTCTCTATAATGAAACGGTTGTTTACAGGCAGATCAGTTCCGATACCAAAAGGGTCATCAGTACACACCTACACTCTCAACCTGATATTTCTTTCGACTCGTGGTTTTTTAACTACGAAAACTTGACACCACAACCTCTTCTGAGAATCTTAGGGAAACTAACGTTCCTAGAGGAAAACTAGGCTTTCCTCTAGTCAGGACCCACAAGTAACCTTCCTGACTGCAACTTCGACTTTGAGGTAATAAACCGGTGGACTACCCTTCTCGACTGAGTAAACTTTTCTGGGACTACGACCCTTTCTAACTCCCGTCCTCTTACCCTGCTGTCTCCTACTCTACCAACCTACCGTAGTGGTTGTGGTACCTGTACCTAAATCCATCTGAGGTCACCAACCACTACCTGTCCCTCCGGACCACACGACGAGAAGTCCCCCAACGTTTCTCAACCTGTACTGACTCTCTGACTTGACTTGATTTGCCTTGACTTTAAGTTAGTGTAAACAGTTCTTCCTATAAGACTACGTAGACGGTCGTTGTCTAATATTTTTAAGATTCAGGATACAAAAAAGGACTCTTTCATTTATTCATAAAATCTAGTTATAGGACTTGAGTCCGAGTCTGATATATATATAAAAAAAAGGATTAACTTTACATCGACTAAATGTTACAACTCAAGATCGACCTCTCTTTCCGAACCCATTTCCGTTCCTTGAGGTACGATCACCCACACACTCACGATTCAGCGAAGTCAGTATAACCTAAGACCTGACAGGTACCCTAAGAGGTCCGTTCTTATGACCTCACCTAACGGTACGAGAAGAGTCCCCTAGAAGGTCTGTGTCCGTGACTTTGGTGCAGAGTATACAGGAGACGTAGCCGTTCGTCTGAGAAATGGTGATCGTCGCGAACCCTTCGGGCACGGTCACCCATAGTCTGGAGTTAAGGTCTTGAGACACCTACAACAGAGTATGCCATTCCACAGGTATTAAACTGATATACTTCCGAAAAGTCCTCTAATAAGACCTAATACGTCCACCCGGATTCATACAGTACACAAAAGTATTCTCTTTCTATCTCCCTTTAATCCATGTGTGTCTCCCCTTCCTTTACTCTTCTGATTCCGTACTCTGTCAGTGTTCGGTTCTTTTCGACCTTTTCGTTCTCTACCCATACGGGACACGCACACACACACACACACACACACACAATCAACGAATCAACACAGACTGAGAAACGTTGGGGTATCTGACATCGGGTGGTCCGGGGACGTAGGTACCCTAAGAGGTCCGTTCTCATGACCTCACCCGACGGTAAAGGAAGAGGTATCTATATAGGACTCTCGGAAGGTTTCGACACACCGGGACTACCTTTGAAGTAGTAGTTCCAAAAGTTGGAAAAATTGAAAATCGGAAGTCTTTACACTCTCTTATGTAAAGACAGTGAACTTCGGTGGTTCCAACATGATTAACCAATCTTGTCGGTGTCTTTTGTTCATGTAAGGGCTTTGTAAACACCTGCACTTTACGACTACAATTACCGGTTGTTACTTATTTATGTGTCGAGAAAGGGACCCTTAAAAATGAAATGATCGGGGAACAGTTTTCTTTATAGGACTGTTATTTTAGAATCCGTAAATGTCTCTCGGTACCGAGTTCACCATTTCTTAGGCGGACGTTACGTTGTCTGTCCCAAGGTCAGGGACCTGACCCTCCTCCTTTACCGTGGGGTGAGGTCATAAGAACGGACCTTTTAGGGTACCTGTCTCCTCGCACCACCCGATGTCAGGAACCCCAGCGTGTCTGTCTGTACTTACTCGCAGGTACGTGTCCGTCCAGACCAGTACTTCCGATTGTAAAACTCTTTCAGTCGAAAGTCCATCACGAATGTCACCACCATGGTCACAAGGTCTCACGGGCACAAAACACCCGACCAATAAGTTTAGAAGTCTTCTAGTTATGGTTGGTATTAACTACCTTAAAACCTACGACTCTCTTATCCTCTCAATCTCCCTTGTCTAATTCAAGGAAGTAAACGAAGGAAGAAAATAAGTAAGTACGTAAATAGGTTCGTTGTTTCTTCGGTTATGGGAAACTACATCCTCTAGCAGTCTGTAACTCTAATTGCTCACCCACTGTGTCCGACCCGAAGGTGAGGACAGAGGGATGAGACGACTCTACTGGAACTCTGAATCCATAATCTGAACCGTTTCGGAAGTAAATAAATTTTTTTTTCCCTCCCTATTATTACAGATGGAAAGTCTCTCAAATGTTCCTGATCTACTCTTCGAATTCGTTTCCTAACCTCCACAAAAGCCCCTCGTGATTTTGGAGTCACGTACGTGCATCCACATCAGCGAGTTAGTACAGACTGAGAATCGTCGGGGTACCTGACATCGGGTCAGAGGACATCGGTCTGAGGAGACAGGCACCCTAAAGGGTCCGTTCTTACGGCCCGATTCAACGGTAAAGGAGGAGGTCCCCTAAAAGAGTTGGGTCCCTAGTTTGAGTGCAGAGGAAAAAGAGGACGTAACCGTCCGTCTAAGAAATGGTTACTCAGTAGACCCTTCGGTGATGAGTCATTACAGGTCCATCGTGATATCTCATGGAGGTGAGCAACTCAACACCGAGATAAATGAAGAATCGACTAAATAGTCCGTAACGTCAACGGAGGAGGGACCTTCCTAAAAAACGGTCTCTATATACACTCTCTACTCTTGAAAATTTAATGTTACTTCAATACTTCACATTCGATACGACACATACGTTGGGTGAAACCCTCGTGTGCCTCCTTTTCTGGGTAGGTGTGCTCGTTTCTTACCTCTGTCCCTCTCCTCCTAGACCTTACCGAAGTTCCTCTGTCACTGAAAACTTCTACCTAGATCTTCTGACACTTTCTGAGCTAGAACACCTTCTCTTTTGTTGGTGCACAAGAATTTCTAGACAGTAATGTCTAAAATACAGATATGAGTAAACGTATCTAAATACAAAACCTCGTTCCGTTAGAAAAAACGAAAAGTAAACATAAAAGAAGGAAGACCTACCATTCAACTCTGTTATTGGATGTAGAAGAACTTTATTTTAACAATTAAGAACGACTTGAAAAGAAGACATCACACTTCTTATGGATTAGTTTAAAGAGACACTTATAATTTATGTTAAAATGAAATATACATACAAATATTTATGTATATTTGTAGTTCGTCACGGACTTCGGTTATCGACGAGTTATTTAAAAAGAATATTAAGAGTAGAGAAGACAAATGGAGAAAACGGAAACGGAGATATGACATCTCTGTCAACCAATATATATAATTTTTTTTTTATCACCTAACCTAAAGTACCAGACCTTGAACTCCCGTTGAAGTGAAGGTTTAATGACATAGAGGGTCTCTAGGATCGTGTATGTCTCCCGAGGTACCCACCAGCCGCTACCTTTCCTCTCTCTTCCCCGTCTCCTTCCTGTCTCTACTTCTTTCGTTCTTACCAGGTGTATGATGAAATACTTGGGACACCAAGTATTTCGATACCAAAAAGATCATCAGTACATACCTACACTCTGAACCTGGTATTTCTTTCGACTCGTGACTTCTTAACTACGAAAACTTGACACCACAACCTCTTCTGAGAACTCTCAGGGAACCTCACGTTCCTCTAGTTTGGTCAGGTAGGATTTCCTTTAGTCAGGACTTATAAGTAACCTTCCTGACCACGACTTCGACTTCGAGGTGATGGAACTGGAGGACTCCACTTCTTGATTGAGGAACCTTTTCTGACGTTACGACCCTTTTTAACTTCCGTCCTCCTCTTTCCCTGTTGTCTCCTACTCTACCGACCTACCGTAGTGGCTGAGCTACCTGTACTCAAACTCATTCGCATTCAACTACTACCTGTCCCTCCGGACCGTACGATGTCAAGTACCCCAGTGTTTCTCAGCCTGTACCGACTCGTTGACTTGACTTGACACGGGACTTCTCAATAAAGGAAGAGGGGTTTCCTTTCCCGTTTTATTGAATCAAAACACCTTAATTCCAAAACCAAACAAAAACAAAAACAAAAGGGCACTCTGAACGTGAAAAGACTGATCCCACAAAAACGTACACACACACAATAAAATAAATTAGGAGTGTTGTACGGGTTTCAGGGTCTCCAACTTTAGGGTCAGACTAAGGTCTCAGAAGAGAAAGGTACCGCAGTAGGACTGGTATTCTATGACGATAAAGGGATCGTTCTTTTGTCTTGATAGTCTCTTTTCTAGACTAATGAACAGGTTCTAGTCAATGATTGACACACTAGAGTCTAACAAATGTCTGACAACGGACTACCAGGAGTCAAAGGAGAAAACACATTATCGTTATTACGAACGGTAAAGATTGAAGACGTTCTAACGACATTCCCAGAGTATTATACTCACACATTTCCTTTTATTGGAAACTATTAACATTTCGATAATTGTACACTTTTGGACAATCACTGTAAGTATGTTTCACAGATATTGACTATGGTCTAGGAAGAGACTCATTTCTTCTTTCCCACCTTGTTCCTCTTGTCTTGTCTCAGTTTATAAGTCCGTGTCTCCATTTTCCCGTATTCTTGGAAGACCCCTGTGAACTTCCAGAAAGAAACGATGAAGTATCGAAAAGACAGACTTGGTTCCGACAGGTTTGGACTACACTATTAGAAATGAAAAGACGTAGGACAGAAACACATATGGGTTCTGAGGCCTTAAGTATCTGACAAAGAGTGGGGGTTTGTGTACGTAGGTAGGGACCCCTCTTCTAGGAAGGGAGAGGTTTATACATGTTTTGGTGGTAGGGGTCGCGGCCGACACCCGACTGACTCGAGTCCCGATAAGACCCCGTCGGTCAAACGTGCGACTATCCCCTCCTAATTACTCTGTCAGACGAGTAGGTAACGTTAATCTTTGTTGTGACCTTGATAAGACCCCGATAAAGATACGTCCCTTGAACTTGACGAGTAGTCGGGAGGAGTGAGGCTCTGGACACCCATTAATCCCGACACAATTTATATCCTCTTAGTCGGGTCTCGTCGGGGTAGACACGACCGCGGAACCCACGACTCCTATGTGCCACGGGAGTCGATCGTGAGGTTCTCGTGATTTTCTTCTAAATCGTCGTTGGACCTCCTAAAACCTCAACGAATTGATTTTTACGGGACCGGAAAATCGGTGTGTACCCGACAGTCTCTGTAAGTCCTCACTTTTTGGTACAGTCGGGGTCAATTCGTAGGACTGTAAATACCTGGGACTTCTCGGTTCGGGTGTCCAAACGGTGGTCTGGTAATTTTCCTCGTCAAGTAGAATCTTGACTCCCGTACCTTCCTCATAACGTATTCAGATAGTTTGAATATAGAGTTGTGCTTGTTGAACTCCCTGTCCGCACTCGTTTCTACGTAGGAATAACATTGGCGGACTGCGGTTTGTCAACACACCTGTGACCCAGTAATGCTTCACTAAAAGACAGGAACACTTTTCCATGAGAATTCAGTCCTTGATTGTCGTGAGACCTAAACTTTTGAGAATCGTCGGTAATTCATTAAAAGGGTACTCTAACGGTTCCCCGACTTTTTCTTGTCCATAATAATGGAGGTAAAGATTCTAAAATACTAGTAGAAATAAAGATTTTCAACTTCATACCTGTCATTTTAGTCCGGGTCGTCGTCCCGGGTGTCATCCAGGTCTCTCTCGGCGGAACTGGAGGACACCGGTCAGTAGTTACGTCCTACCAGGAGTGGAGGAAAAAGTACGAAAAAAGAAACAAGACAAATCGTAGTGACTAAGTGTAGTGAGACAGAGGATCGAACGACTAGGTAAAAAGACATAGTAAATCAGATGAAAACTAAGGAAGGTCACATAAAAATAAAGTCTATAACGTAAGAAGTAGAGGTAAGAAAAGTAAAAGATTAAGAGACAAATTTTACAACTTAAAGAATGAGACACGTAGGTAAAGTGAGGGCTCTAGAAACTAGTAGAAAAGTCAGTGACGGGACTTGAGAAGGAGTATATGTCTAACAGACAAAGATGAAGTGAATGGAGAAGAAGACCATAAAATTAAACAAAGAAACAGACTTTGTACAAGGAAGATGTCTGACACGAAAAGGTACCCACCCACCACGACCCAGAACTCGGAAGACCCACCGATCCGGTAATCTGGATTTAAAGAAAATTGATATATTTTCCTTAAGAATTCGTATCTTACATGGCAAACTACAAGGTCCTGTAAGGTCAACTATAAATACGCCTCCTCTTTTGTAAATAGGGGAATATACTTTTATCACCATTACTTTTTTTTTTATTTCAACTGAATTCACGAGTGAAGGAGAAAACTCGAAGTTCAAACAAGTTAGTACTTTACTAAGTCTTCCTTTATTAATATTAAATTTGTGTTGAATGTTTCTAATACATTAGTATATACAAAAATCTCCCGAGTCATTAGAGTACTATTTCTGAAGTTGAAATAGGACCGTGGTTTCTGTTCACCGAAAATCCCTTAAGAGAAGTTCTATTTCCTATTCAACAATGTAGATTAGGAAGGATGATGATTCCTTTGTCTGTGTCACAGATTATCCAAAAGAACTTAAAATGTCTTGTGTATATAGGAGTGACCCGTACGATTAGGTTAGATGATTCATTGTACTTTCCAATACTTAAATTAATCTTTCTTTCTTTTCTTTCCTTCACTTCAGCGAGTCACCACCGGTTGAGAATCGCCGGGGACCTGACATCGGACGGTCCGAGGAGGTAGGTACTCTAAAAGGTCTGTTCTTATGAACTCACCCAACGATAAAGGAAGAGGTCTCCTAGAAGGATGGGTACCAAGCTCGGACCCAGAGGGTGGGACGTCCGTCTGAGAAATGGTAGACTCAGTGGTCCCTCATTCTAAGAACTACATAATACTAAATGTCATTGTTTATTTATAAACCAGAAACAAGACGAAAACTATATATCTCGAGGATTTTGGGAACCTTAAAGGGTACCTACTCTCACTATGGCCACTTAAAACAGTACGGTTACTCTATTGAAAACCTTTCGTGGATTCCTATCCCCGATTCGTAATCCCTTTGGTTGGTACATTAATTTATAAACCTTGAAAGTCGGGGTGGGATCTGGAGACCTCTCCTCTTTCTCCGACCTCTAAATCAAGTTAGTGATTACTAAATTAGTCAACACGGTTGTATTGTTTTGAAGACATTTTTGGGCTTTCCTGTCCTGAACTACTCGAAGACCCAATCACTTGTGTGTCTTTAAACCCTTCTTACCACACGAGACTCTTCCGTACCTTCGAGACACGGGAAAAGGATATAAAACGGGATACATAAAGAAGATGAACCGGTAAGGATTATTTGACCATTAGATCATTCAGTTTATAAAGAGTCTCAGAAGATACGGTGCGATCGTTTAATTTAGGTCCCTCCCACAGTAACCTTGGGTGTTAGAAGTCTACCATTAAGTCTTTGTGACCACTATTGGACCTGAACACTACCTACAGACCTGACCTTCCCATATAAGAACATCCTTATTTAGGAATTGGACACCGTGGACCACGATAGAGGTTTCTCTGTCATAGTCTTAGATCAACTTAACATCCTGTGGGTTGACCAAAGGTTATTATTGAACCATACCACCCCTTTTTGGGGTGTGTAATCTTGACCCACATCTTTGACTCGAGGTCTTATTCTCTTCATAGTCGTTATAAAGTTCCGACGGGACTTTCGACGAGAATATAGATATGGGTGATGTAGGGTACCACGATCTTCCCAGAAATAATCTGTCCCTAGCAAATACTTCGGTAAGTGGACTATCCACTTAGTATCTCGTCGGTAAATCCTAAAACCTTGGTTTGAGACTGTCGAAGAAGTCCTTTTACGATAAGAAAAAAACTCATTGTCAAACTTTAACTTTCGAATTAGTATCTAGTAATAAAATATTGTGTTGGACCTAACAAGTACTTCTTTAGACAATAACAGGGTGATTCAGAGATTTGACCCACCCTTATTGTAATAAACTAACAGTTCACCTCGACGTGATACACTTTAGTCTAAGTTCATTCAATTTATTTGTTCACTAGATAAGGACGACGTAGTGAAGGAACTTGAGTGTCAATGCCGAAGTACCTTACAAGAGACACTGGTCGCCTGACTTTCTTTTTATAGACTGGAACTAACGTCTCAAAACATATAGAGCTATGGTAGGATTTTACTTACCGATGCAGGGCTGTCAGGACGAGCCACCCATCGGTCCCGACTCGCCACTTCCTTTTTAAAGGGTCACCCGTCTTGAAGATCGTCATGTGGACCCACAAGTAAAACGGACCCTCTATCAGTCTCTATACCTAGATGCAACGAAGGGTTCTTCATCGATTACCAAATCTACCGAAGAGCCCCTGAACCTTCTGTATATTAACTTTTTAACCTCTATCTTTTCAGACCCCTTATTCAGTTACCTGTCTTGAGAGACGTACCCGTATTCTACATGGTACACTTACAAGTCTTTCGAGTGGGAGTCGTATCTTTCTAGAATTATTCCCTGTTCTTTTACATAAGACACTTTAGACAGTTCAGACCAAGAGGCCAGTGTGGACAGAAATTGGTGACCGAGTACGTGTTTTATCGGTGCTACCTTCTCTACCTCCAATACGTACCCGAGTCATTGTACTTACAGGTAAGTGGTACCGCTGAGACCGATGTCGGTTGTGACTCGTGGGTTGAGTGGGTTTCGTCTCTGTTTATGGCTCGGGGACTTTGTCTTGGTAAAGATCCCATTAGTCGGTCGACATACTATATCCAATTAATGTAACCTTGAGAGGATAATGCCTCCCCCGTCACAAAACGAGAGTGAGATGTCTTTGTGTGAGGAGTGTACCTAATCTGAAGTGAACGTTATGAAAACGGTTTTAATCATAGACACCCGAACACGTTAAGAATATAGAATAAGTGGTTGTATCGTAAGGTGTTACGGAACAAAGACTACTTCCTTGAATAAAACGGCGTGTCCTTCACCCCACTGTCCGAGTGTGAGCACCTTAAATGGTGAGAATGATACAATAGGTAGTAAGACTTCGTCATTCTATCATGAAAACTGTAAAGTCAATACCTCGATCTACCTACCTTTTGAAGAGTCCCGGTCCCATTACAGGACGTTCTCCGTCAGTTAAAAGCTTGTATATACAGTTATTTATACACAACGACAAAGCGGGAATTTCTAAGTGTCCGGGGTTTTCTCGACATTTACTTTTGTGAGGAGAGTGACAATGAGAACCACTAGCCGAACGTCTTACACGCGGCGGGTGAGACGTGGAAACACGAGATGACCGGATCGTCAGAATCAAAGGTTTCGTGTGTACGTGGACGATCCTCTAGGGTGTTACCGAGGCAATATGACGTTCGACTATGATAGACGACTGATTAAACCCGAGGAGTACGATTTCCTTTTGTTGTCCGTTTCCTACCCCAACGACATAAAGACCTTACCGAACACTGATGGTTCCCCTGTAACCTAATGATATCCCGATACCCTCATCCTTCTTGATTCGGATCTACTTCCCGGGGAGAATGCGAGAGTACAGAATGGTGTGTTTTCCTGGGTTGCGTCCGTCCTGGTAGTTTCCGAGTCTAGGTAGTTTTTACTTCTAAATCGGTTCCTTGACACTCGTCCACTCTACGAACGACTCCTGTTTCCCATTTACCTTACTCATCATTTTCTTCCTTCAATATTAGTAGTGGACACTGATGTACTAGCGAACATCTTTAATCCTGTCATTCTCAATATTTGTAAAGAAGTCCAGTCAAGTCAAGTCAGCGAGTCAGCACAGGCTGAGAAACGCTGGGGTACTTAGCGTCGTGCGGTCCGGAGGGACAGGTAGTGGTTGAGGGCCTCAAGTGAGTCTGAGTGCAGGTAGCTCAGTCACTACGGTAGGTCGGTAGAGTAGGAGACAGTAGGGGAAGAGGAGGACGGGGGTTAGGGAGGGTCGTAGTCTCAGAAAAGGTTACTCAGTTGAGAAACGTACTCCACCGGTTTCGTGACCTCAAAGAATGAAACTATATTTATATAAACCAAATATAATTGGTTAAGAAAAAAGAGGACATCGATAACATGGTAGATTGTAATTTACACCAATCAGAAACATAATCAGAGGAACCCGACAGTATTGTTTCAGGGGTTTTGACTCATTGATTTTCGTTGTCCTTACATAATGGAATATCAGACCTCCGAACTTCAGGTTTGAGTTCTACAATCGTCCCAACCAAGAAAACCTCTGAGACTCTCATACAAGGTACAGAGAGAGGATCGAAGACCACTATAGGTCATTAGAACCCACGAGGAATTGAGAATCTACCTAGCGAGGTCAGAGGTGGAGGGATCAATATACCGTAACCAAGGAGACACAGACAGGTTTAGTGGGAAAATATTCTCCCTAACCAGGTTAATGTGGTCATTAACATAATCGAGGGTAGGATTAGGTTATACTGGAAAATTTTGGAACTAATGTAGACGTTAATACGATAAAAGTTTATTCTAGTGTAAATGTTCCAGACTTTAATTTTGAAGTTTTTGTAGAAAGACCGTTTGTGTTAAGGTAAATGTTATAGGAATATAGAGTCATAAATTTAATGTCCTAAAGTTTCTCTCGCATCTAGAGTTCATGTTCTCTTTACTAACGGGGGTTTACTTATTTCATTGTGTACTCTGATACGAGAGAGTAAACCTCTCTCCTAATCATAGAGAAGTTGACACCCTCACTATCGACGTAGAAGAATCCACCTTTGTAGTGAAAGATTACAGAAAGAAACCTTCAATATATATATACCAATTCTCTTCACATTTACCTATCGTTCAACCGTTTCCTATCTGACCGCCAAAACACGTTCTAGTTGAATCGACTTATACTTTAACGTAAAGGGTCTTAAGGAAATAGATCAAGTACGACCCTATTCCAAGTGGAATTTTCTTTAGACGTACTCTAACCTTGTGTCTTCACTTCGTCGTCGGTAATATGATACTTCTCCCGTGGTTTCTGATAACGTTGGTCGCGTGTAAAAGTGGCTGGACCTTTGAGTGGAACCCAATCCCGGTATTGACACCGACGTCGAGAATTTCGATAAAGGTCTGGAGGAGGAAACGAAGTATTCAGGACGCGGTCCATGTACCAGTCGTTGTACCCTTTCCTATGAAGACCCATGACCTATGATTCAGTGGATGTAGTACCTTCAACCATTTTCCGTTTCCACCTTTCCGTGATAAAAAAGGGTGTATTAATGTCAAGAAGGAACAAGAGGAAATGAAATACCGGTAGAAAAGAGGGACAATCGAGACAACTCGGTGTCTCTGTACCTAGTAGCAGTAGTTTGTATGTGACGGTAACTGGAGAAGTGATATCGTGTGTCAACAGATTGGGACACATAGAAGGTGGTTTGTGACTTTTTCAGACAGTGTTTCCTCCTTTAGTCCTTGTTACCTTTCGCGGCCGTAAGTATCAGATGTCAGAGGTATTTCAGTCTTTTAGAAGATGTCTTCTAACGAACCCCTTATTTTTTATTACACAACACCAAATAAATATTCGCGGGTGAGTGTTAGTCCCACTGTGGGTATAAAGAACTAAAGATAAGTCAAAATGGACGGTTTGAAGAGGAGAAGGTCTTCTAGATCGATCTCGTTAAATGTTCGTACGATAGAATAAGTTGAAGACTTCACCCTAAATCAAAAGGATCAAGATATATCAGAAAAACAAACAAAATGATATTTGAGGGTAAAAGAGGACAGGGAGTATAAAACAGTGGAAAGTCTCCCAACAGAAAAGAGTAAACGGTAGTTGTACGCCAAACCGTCTGTACACGTAAAGGAGAAAATATAGAAGGGAACATGTGCAGGAGGAAAACAGTCGAAGGGGCGGTGTACAGGACGGAATGTACAGGAAAAGGTTTTCAGCGATCGTGTTCGAGAAGGTTCTTTACACTTGAGATGTAGACCCAATTATAAGTAACTAACCTTTGTATAATTGACCCCGTCCCTCACGAATATATCCTCGACTTCGACGATAAGATAAATTACATTTCATTGCTACGGACAGACAGAAAAAAATAAAAAAAATCTATACAATGTCTAAGTAAGATAACAATCTAATTAGGTCGTACTTTGTTAAGAACGACCTGAGTCTCTTATTATACACGTAGTCATTAAGTCTCTGGGACGAAGAGTCCTTCTGTTGTCACTTAAGGGTCGAGTCAGGTTTCGAGGGTCTGTTGTTTACTCCGAGTCTTGAACATTGTCTCGTCTTGGGATACCCTGGGAGGGTCCCATTTGAGGAGGGAGTATAGGAACCGAATCTAGGAAAAACTTCACGACTCTACTATCATAAGTACGTGTAAAGGACTCAACAAAGTGTCTACGATTTTGGTGGTAGTTTCTCTTCTTTAATTGACGAACTACCAGTATTCGTGTGTCGGGGTCTGGATGACCGTGGATTCGTTACTATTACAATTCGAGACACTGCGACGTGACGATGGAGTGGTAGTCAGTTAGTCTCTTAACGTGTTCGACTAGTGTCTGGAGTCCTGAGGTCAAGGAATCGAACAGGAATTTTTACGAAACGACTTTGGGCAGATCCTCAAACCTACAAAATTCATGGTCGACGGGACTGAGGAAGGGACTGTGGAACGTTATTTGTAACGTGAAAGGAAGTGGTGTAGGACCACAGTTGTCTAACGGAAATGATGAACTCCCACTCGTTTGGTTTCAAACTGAGTCATTGTTTTGGACCCCTCAGACCAAAGATCACGTTACCGAACCAATTAGGTACATTTAAAGTGTTTCACCAATTGCAAGAAGTACTTCTTTGTCTCCGATTCACTAAGTTTTGTCTAATCATTTTATTTCTTCTCAAAGAGTCTTAAGAACCATACGAGTAACCGTCTTAAGGATAGACGGGATCCTGTTAGAACGAGAGTTTTCGTATTTCAATATTTCAAGTTTTTTGTATTTAATAAAGGTATAAAACGAGTTCTTTGATATCGTTAAGAGTAAAACAATTTTTCTTTTTTTTCCCCCTTATTTTGAGTGTGATGGTCTTGAAATTATAAACCTGAATCTTATTTCTTTTTCTTTATATATCACTTAGTAATATATAAAATTTAGGGATTAATGTGTAGTTAGGGTGAGGAATTTATGCAAGATCGTGGTTCTTTTAACAATTCTGACTTCTCATCTTTCGTCGTATTCTCTTTAAACGAACCGTGTAATAATTACGAAACATTATTTGGTTTGATTCAGTTTTGTTGGAAGTCAATTAAGAACAATTTAAGTCAGAGATTAAAGATTAGTTTGTTTTTCAATTTAGTGAAGATTATCTTTTCGATAAAAATTTTACAGTTTTTATAAAGTAATATTGTGACCAACCGTTTACAAGTGTTCCTATAATACAGGTTTACATGAGTATATCTTAACCTTTAAAGTTTTAGTAAGATGAAAAAATGAGTGAAACCCGTTTCAAATTAAACGACACTTAGGAGGGATACCGGGTGAGGGACCTCCGAAGATAAAAATTCTTTTATATCTTTTGTAAACTAAACACAAGAAGGGGATGGGTGAGGGATGAGAAGACACCTGACCCTTGGGTACCTTATGGTTGATACATAATTGGTTCACACTACCCCTTCGACATGAATACTTCAACTGAAGTCAAACGACCGTCTTTTCATCCTTTGTCGTCACACAACGTCACATATGGTCCAGAAGGGACCACCGAATCTACCATTTCTTAGACGGACGTTACGAAGGACTAATTGCAATGGTTTCTACGGTTCACCCATTTGCTGTTACCTTCCCCCTATAGTTCTTGGGGATGTTATAGTTGTAACGTCTATAACTAGTTTCTCGGTGACCCCTCTAGTCTCTTAAGATTGGTTAGTTGGACCGTCACTGGACCAGTGGTTCCGAGTTTCCGACCACGTTTTGGAGTGTGGAAAAAGTTCCTCTAATGGATCCAAAGGGGAAACATTCTCCTTAATGTGACCGTCTTCACCTGCCGTCCTGACACTGTTATCTCCCCTGGTACTGGACCGGCTGATCTCGAAAAAGTGAAGGAACGATTAAGAGAGACGAAGGGTGACTCCGGTCTCTTATAAAGGAAAGGGAGTAGAGAGATAGGGACATAGTTTTTGAACACAAATAAAAGTCAATGCAATGTATCTGTCGAATATTCTCCATTTTCTACGAACTTGAACTTAACTCCTTTTCTTCTCCTTTTTCTGTGTAAAGGTTTACTAAAAGTAAATATATTACTTTTATTTTAAAAATGTGTTAGTTGTCTTTGTGTGGTTCAAAAAAACGCTTTTTATAAAAATTTATTTAAAAACAGAAAAAAAAAAATGTAAGACTATATGTATACATTGTTCCAAATACCGTGACATTGGTCTTAGTTTAGTTTCTCTTTTTTTTTTTTTTTTCCTTTTTCCACCCTTTCTTTCATTGACCAAAACAAATTAAAGAAAGATAGAGGTTCGACCGTTGAAACGTGATAAACAGATAAAAAGTCGACGGTCGAGATTGAGTAAACGTGTGAGTTTTGTGGTATAATAACGTGTTCTTCGGTGACTTCCGTATACCAGTCAAGGAACGATAAACTTTTTTTTTTTTTAGAGAATTTGTGTCTTTCCCTTCTTTTCATTAGGTCTCATACTTTGTGTGTTTTAGTTGTCATAGGAAACAGAGAAATTTCTTACACTTCCCAAGAATCTGGTGAATTCGACGGGACCAGAAGAGAAACGTGGTCATTCGTGTCGTCCCGAACCAAACCAACCCAAAAACAAAAGATATTCCTGTCCAGTCCGTCTAGCATCCAGAAGTACTAAGTTACAGAAAAGATGAATGAAACCCAAGAAAAATTAACCAAATTTCACATCATAGAAGCCAGATACTTGGACGTGTCTGATCAATTAGTATTTGAGATGTTTATCGAATTTTCCTTTTCCCCTTCTTTGTCCAAAATACTATAAAAATAACAACCGAATTTTTTTAATGAAGAAATCTGAGGGACGAAACAGTCAACCATCCTTCATTTAGAGTTGCCGTAGTTTTCAATTTAAGAAGAGTGTGACCAATTTTTATTTCAAAAATTTGTTCAAACAAAGGTAAGTGTTTGAAATGGGGGTAGATTTTTTTTTTCTTTTTCTTTTTTTCTTTTCTTTCTTAGGTATGAGGAAGGAGAAGTAGAGGATTTCCTCTTGTCAGTAGGAAAGGTCGGTCTGATACCAGTGTGTTGACAGAGGTGTGGGTAGTCGAAACCACATTCCTAAGCGCCACAGTGTGGTAACAAGTCCAGAAGGAGTTTGAGGTCGTTGACGGGGTACTTCAATTCCAAACCCCTTTATTAACCAGCAAACGGAAACTGTTTAAATATTCGTAGTCAGTACCAGTAGGCGCACACGAAGTAGTTCATTCGCTACTGCTACCACCGTCTCGCCCTGTGGGGGCGGACTGTCACCTACTCGTCGGGGAAGGGTGTGACCACTCGAAGGAGACCTTACTCCCTCTTTTCGTTCTCCACGCCCCTTCCCCTTTCTCTCTACCTTCCTCTCTCCAATTGCAAATAGATCCGAACTGCGACAGTATAAAACATCTCTTTCTACTGTAATTTTACCAAACTTTTGATTCATATTAAAGGATAAATTAACACAGACAAATACAGTGTTGGAGGTCTTTACCGATTTTCGTCGTAATCGAACTTATTCTTCGAAATAAAGATGTAAATCTCTCTTCTGATCCACTTTCTCAGTAAGTGGTATTATCGCCTGAAGGGTCCACTACCACCAGTTGACTCCTTGCTCGGTTCTGTATTAGTCGGATTTACCATTTGTTCAGTGACCAATTCATCTGTGAAGACTAATTCCTACAATTAAGGGTAACAGTGTGACACAGTAAGTAGTTTTGATAGCTGAATCGTCGTCGTCGTCGTCACAATAATTGATACAGAGAGGGTGGACACTATCTCTTTTTCGTGAGGAAAAAAATATGACATCTTGACGATACATGTCCTTGATCATAATTTATCTATTCTCAAAGTGAGAATCCTTTGCGACTTCCTCAAATTTCCTTGTTTTGATCTTTCAATGACACAAGTCGTCGAATGGGTTTTCGGGATAACAACGTTTTGATTTCTGAGCGTCATGAGTCCGTGTCCCACAGTGGAGACAGACTTGACGGGGTAGGGGAGTGTAGGTATGTACAACAAGATTGTACCATTACTGTACCTACTACCTCCTTAAGCTCACGACCGAGTCTTAGGTCCCGTTAGCTTTTTCTATTGTGAAATTTCCAAAAGTCTATATAATTTTTTGGTCTTGTCGAACCCGTGACAACCTTACCTAAGAATCACTGTGCAGATTTGATAGCGAAACCGGTTTTTCAAGCAAGCCCAAGAATCTCATATGTTGATGGGTTTGCTTGAAAAACCGGTTGGGTTTTTTTCAGTAGGGTTTCTGTCATAGGGACTTTTTATATGGTTAATCTTCTGACCCTTTCCTCATACATTTCCTCTCGGTGTAAAATTGTATTTGATGAAGATGACCAATGGATGAGTATCTAATTGTTTTGTTTGTAACACGTTTAAAAGTCGAATTTTTGAGTCTCTAAACTGAATGAAGAGTATCTATTGTCATAAAATGTTTTTGTGGAGGACAAAAGTTAAAGAAAAATCACGTGTGATAAATTGTCGGAGGTCGGGTTCTCACCCTTCGTACCCCCATTTCTGCTGCTCGGTGTTTCCCGATCCTGACCGGTACCAAGGTGGAACATCTCCTTGAACGTACTTAAGACATTGAGGAGTCTCCGAGTTAGGAGGATAGACTTATTACCCTCATTATGATTGGTCCATGTCCCCTTATCTCCTTATAGTCGGCTGCGTCCTTATTGGCTGACAGTATTAGTTTAGGATTTGGATCTGAGACGAATCAAATGTAGTCTGAGAGGCACTTACGAGAATACAAAGGTTTTGTCTCACACAAAAAGAATTTCGCTCTGACATTCTAAAGTCAAATGGGTTACTATATTGTTACTTTTAAAATTTTAACACGGACACGTCTCACACTACACCTTGACAAAGGTCCGAAATTACGATAAAAAAAAAAACCAAACAAAAGAAAGATTTTTTGGTCCACTCGGACTTATTAAATATTCCTTACACCCACGAAACTTTAGGAGAATCTGGGATTCGTGTAGAATACGATGAGTAATTTATCTTTTGTTAAAGATTTGAAGGGGGTTGACCTTGATTCTGTTTTTTAACATGAGTACTATAGTATACAGTTGGTCCTTCAAGGAGTAGATGAACCTACTTTTGAAAAGAGGGAACCCCGAGTTCCAAACTAGGTCTATAGTAATTATTTCTTACATTCCATAGAAAGGTAGGTGTTCGTAATACGTAATCTTGATAACATTGTAAACTGAATGTCTTTTTAGGTTTGTTTAAAAGACCGGTTGGGTTATTATCTCGGAACATTTGTGACGGGTGCGAAGACCGGGGTCACAGACCGGAATCTCAGTTCTCGTGATCCGAGACCAGGGAAGAGATTGTGATTTCAAGGATGTTAGATCCTCTTCAGTGAAATGAAAAGACTCAAATCACTGGTGAGTCTTAAAGGAAGGTCTGACTTGTAAAATATCGGGACGTTTTGGTCCGTTCTAATCGTTCTTTTACGGACCCGGTCCACTGGTCTCGACGGTTGAGATTGCGTTTAGAAGTTACCGACTATTTAGGTTACAGTCAAAAAAAAGGACTGTTTCCTCGTGATTGTACTCACGTAAGAAGGACTCTGTCTCCGGTCATTGTTGGACGATGTTATAAATCCTTTTCCTGACTCAGTGAGAAAACATCATTCTTTCTGACCTCAGTGAACTCTTTTGGTTAACAACTCATGGTCCAGGAGAGGTTCACTAGTAAATTCGGAACGTTGTCAGACTCCGAATCTTCGTCGTTTTCAATTTCAACTTCTAATCCCAATCCGACCAGCAACGAAGGGACACCTCTAATTTCGGACGACGACGATCTTAAAAGAGAGGAACCCTTGATGTGCCCGATATGGTAAACTAGAAAGGATGAAGTTACTCGGACCTACTTGATTCTTTTAGATCATAGTAGAGTACTCGTGAGTTGAAGTGTGGGAGACCGATGTGTTGATAATTCATACCTCTCTGTTTCGTTTGCCTTCCCCTTATGATGAGGGATGAGGGGAGTGGTGGAACCGTGACTACACTATGTATTTCTACAAGTGATATCGTGATACAAAGACTTTTTATAGGAAGTCTTTTCTAGGAAGTCGTTTACGATGGAACTGGAGTTCGTCACCGTTAATTGAGTTCCATTCCCTCTGTGCCTACTCAAATCTCCGGGCCCAGCATGAATGTTATGTGGGTCGTGAGTCATGGACGTCCCGTAACCAAGGACGTGGGGAGATGAGGACCCCTATTTTAGGTACCTACAAGTTCAGGGAAATATATTTTACCGTGTCATGTTAGTCGGGAGGTATAGGACGTCTCCACCTTGGACACCTATGCCACGACACGACACGAATCAGTGCATGTTGAGAAACGCTGAGGTACCTAACATCGGGCGGTCCGAGGAGACGGATACCCCTAAGGGGTTCGTTCTTATGACCTCATCCAACGGTACGGGAGGAGGTCCCCTAGAAGGGTTGGGTCCAGAGGGAGTGACGTCCACCTGGGAAACGACAGACTCTGTGGTCCCTTCGGGTGGTCTCCCGTCCGATATAAATTGAAGGATGTTCTACGGTTCTTTAGAGTCATCTGGTATATGGGCGTGTGGACAAAACCGGTGGTTGAAGAAGGAAAGATGGTTAAGAAAACTCTATTACAGTATCTGGTGGAGCTACGACTGGGAACGGGGAAAAGGGACCCTTGACCTCTGTACTCTACCAGAGTGACTTACCTAAGGGTTGGGTCGACTTACTGACATGAAACTAGTGGTACCGAGGTTTTGTGAACGACCTAATACTGAATCCTCTTATGAGGCGTGGTCCACCCCCTCGGGTTTTTGTGAAGGCGCCTCGAAAAGACGTTGAGTCCGTCTTTAGAACCTGGACTATAGTTTCGTTTTTTCGACCTCCCTTTTCCTTCCGTCTTCTACTCTGAAGGGGCGCCCTCTATGAATGGCTACTTGAGTTTTCGGAGAAGTTTCATGACGGCGTCCAAGACGAACAACGACAGCCACCGGCCGTCGGCGAACATCAACTTGTTCGGAAAGAGCATCACCATCTCCCCGTCCACCCACCACTGCAACTACTGTATCGGCTACAAGTCGGCGACGTAGCACAGGTCCAGGACTCGCAGGACGAGCAACGGTTCCTTGTCCTTCCCGTTCTACCCACAGTCGAGACGCAAGAGCTACAGCCCCCACGACCCCTACCTGACTCCATCGTACGAGCTCCGGCGTCTGCGCGGCGGGGGGTGGAGGGCCGTGAGAACCTCGACCTCCCTCAATAGTGTCTCCAAAAGTACCAAGACGAATTTTGACGATTCAGGTGGACCTTGTGTTTGTGTCCTTCACTCTTACTGAGGGAGGAGCTTGAAGTCTCGACCGCCTTCTTACTTACACACATCCACGAATAACGTAAAAAATCTTTCTTTTAGTTTTATGTTTGCTTTCAGGTAACCCTCTGGGTCCTGTTTAAAGCCTCCGACGTATGTCATGAAACTTTAACACGGAAAATATGTTTGACCCCGTACAAGGGGACCTTTCTCAAGGTGCTTCGTAGTCCATTAAAGTAATCGGCGTGTAAACTAGACGGGGATTCTCAGTATACGAGTCACCGGATATATGTCGGAACGTGAAATCCTCGGGTCCTTCCGTGTCTACTGAAGGAGCCCACATCTCAAAGACGGTCATTGATTGATCCATAACCTCCACACACTGAACGCGGGAAACATTCGAGTGGAATGGGTCTTCCGGTTCAAACGAGGGTTTGTTCTCTCACCAATATTCGTTCCTGGAATCTTCTTGGGTCTAATAGAACCAATATTAGGGTCAAGGTGGTGAAGGACCCAGACACTAGACCTATTCAATTAAAGAGAGAGCCGGAGTTTAAGGGGTAGACATTTTACTCCCATTACCGTATATGGAGAATCACACTAATCCTTAGACCATATGTCCCTAGACCTCCTCCGTTACCGTGGGGTGAGGTCATGAGAACGGACATTTTAGGGTACCTGTCTCTTCGGACCGTCCGACGTCAAGTACTCCCGCGATTCTCAGCCTGAGCTGACTCGCCGAAATGAAAGTGAAAGTACGTAACCTCTTCCTTTACCGTTGGGTGAGGTCACAAGAACGGACCTCTTAGGGTCCCTACCGCCTCGGACCGCCCGACGACAGATACCCCAGCGTGTCTCAGGCTGCGCTGACTTCTCTGACGTCGTCGTCGTCGTCGTATATCCCTAGGAATGTTTCATACGTTTGGAGGGGAAGTAGTTTACGTCATAGTAAATACCCTTATATATAGGATTCCTTTTGTAGACGGTTTCTGTAGGTCGATCTACGTATTTCTACAAATGATGTCGTCATAGACAAAAGATCTTTCCGGTTCATTTTTTGTTTTTGTAAAAACTTTTCTCTTTTCAACAGTCAGTCAGTGGGTACACGTTATAATACATCGGTAAGTTTCAACACTTTCCTTATACTTTTATTTCTGATACAAAGATAAATTATAATTTGCTTTTTCCGACTAAGTTTTTACAAGTGGTAGGTGTACTAGTTTTCGATTTCTTGGTACGTTTTTTCTCGTGATCAAATTTAATCCTTTTCATACCGGATTTGAAAAGAGAAATTATAAACAAACTACACAAACACCCATTCGGGTTTCCTAAAAATACTTCCAGTTTAATGTGTTACATGTACATTCCCGATACTTTAGTCTCAACTGTCATAATGGATGAATCGCTCGGGATTAAGAATAATCAGTCTATGTGAGACCGGAACGGAAACTTGTGTCCGTCTTCGACCGCTAGAGGATCTTCGACTTTCAGTAGTCTTGTGTTGTAAATGGTGAGGGGAAGAGGAGGTCTGTCTACAGAATGAAGAGAGAACTATCAAACTCCTCTATTCTCTCCTTTGTATGCACACTTGTCCTATACCAACACAATTTTATTTATTTCCTTCAGTTTGATAAGCGGTCAAAGACTTAGATACAGGAAGAGGTAAAACCCAGAGTAGAGACGGTTGGTGTAGTCCTTCGAGGTCCGACCTGGGGTCTGGTTCAGAGTCGTGACAAGTGTCGGTCACGTGTGTTCAACATTTTTGGACCCTTTAGTAATAAAAGTAATTCTACGTAGGTACTGAGTTTCTACTAAACTTTCCTCATCATAGTACTGGTAGACACAGATTTGGATAAACTTCTCTTTTTTGTTCTCGATGTTTAAGTAAAATTAATTAAAGATCTTAATTTGAGACGGAAATGTATAATAATCAAATAAAACGATACTTTATTACTAATTTTATTTTTCAAACCGACCTAGGTTTCCCTAGTAAAAAGTTCGTCTACCTTCTTTACCTCTAATGGTCTTTTTTGAAGTAATCACTTATCTGGATTTGTTCTTAAACTTTAATGGTAGTGGCTGTGTTCGAGGTGCTTTCTCTGGTATTTCAATAAATCTTCAGACGAGTCGAAACGGAGGTATTTTAGGATCATTTGTCAAGGTGTGGTCAAGACACTACCCTTGGATTAAGTGAAAAAAAAAAGGAATTCTTTTTCTGTCAACAATGTGAAAAGGTATATTCTACTCTCCTGTCTTGTTGTTTTGTTTGAGTTTTCTTCGGAAATCCCCCATTCACCACCCCCTCTGAAAAGACACAAGAATAAATCCCATGAGTTCGACATTAAACAGAATTTTCGTCGATCAAACCTTTTTTTTTTTTTTTTTGACGTGCGGTTTTTTGGTGTGTGTGTCTTTTTTTCGTCGTATCTCGAAAAATTTTAAGACAGAGATGTGGAGGAAGGGGTTACTGTAGTCGACCTCTGAGGGGTGGACGGGTCAACGGTATCGTCAATGTGTTTCTGTATGTTACTGTAGTCAACCGTACTATAGTCGAGAAACTCACGTTTGTTATGTTCTTCTTGATGAAACAAATTCCGGAAACCACGTTGACACAAGACCCCTCGGTTACTGCATTACGATTGTCCACCGTACTCGGAAGGTAAACGGATTACCCCCCTTTTTCGGGTACCCCCTCCCCTTCTCTCCCTTAACCTCTGTCTGTCTGTGTTTTACGAGTCCTAGGGTCCCCCACAAGTGTACGCTTTAATACACATACAAATTCGGTACACCCTTGAGACAAGTAGCTTAGAAACCTCCGTCTCATCTATCTTTTCCTTTATAAGATTAAGTGTGTATAATTGATCTGTTCCTTTACGAGTAACTCCCTATACTTGTTCGTCAGACAAGTTGACGGTCAGACGACCGGTCGCAGTCGTAGTCAAGGGGGATTCCCAGTACGTGTCGTTCTATGACGTCAATTTCTTGAGACTCCTACCACGAATGTCGTTTTACTTGGTCATCTTAGAATATCATCACCGAAACTCTCTCTACAGACATCCCTCCTGACAAAAGCAGGAATCCCCAAACCTTCACTTCCCTTCCTCCTCCCGAGTACACCAAGAGAGAAGGTTGCTGAAAGGGAGGTGGGATGGAGTGATGTAGAGTGTCTTCGACTTGTCTGACCAGTGAAGTACTCCTCAAAACTAACAAAACATAAACAATCCTGTTGGATCCTTGTAATGTTCTACTGTTGATTCTTGACTTCTCCTCCGTCACATCGTACCATCAATTCTCTTCCCACTCTCTGTCAGTTTATGTCTGGCGTTGACACTAAGACAGAGTACTCTCAACATTCTGGACCATGTTTAGAGAAAAGGAGTAATTCGGAGTCAAATGACTAGACACTTCACCCGTATTATAGTGGATGGGTTTCTTAACACCATATCCTATGGATACATTTGTATACTAGACCGTAAACTATTTATTATAAAGTAATGATGTTACAGTAGTAACGACGACGGGAGTGGAAGTCGTCTAGACGACTGAGACTTCAAACACTTTTGGGAGTTGCGTCACGTCACTAAGACTCCGGTCTGACGAGTCGGACTTAGGGTCGTGACGGTTTGTGACCGTTACTCTGGAACATATTCCAGGAATGGAGAGCCGAAGAGGTAAAGGGGCGTCTACTTTGTCCCGGTGGATGCAATAGCTGTCAGAACTCTTAATTTGACTAAATATTCTTATTTCATAAAACTTTGTTATATATCGTGTATAATTCGTGAAAAGAGTAATGAAACCTTTTGATGGTAAAATTTCTAGTTTTTTTTTTAAAATTCTGTTTATGGTACCCTATAGTGAATATGCACCTTATATTTTATACTGTGTTTACTTAGCTAGATACTTTGTCTTTGTCTCAGCACCTATCTCTTGTCTGACCGTCAACGGTTCCCCCTCCTTAAACCCCCTCCCCACCTCACACTCCAACCCCAATCGTCTACATTTGAAAATATATACCTTACCTATTTGTTGTTTCAGGATGACATATCGTGTCTCCTGATATAAGTTATAGGATACTACTTGGTATTACCTTTTCTTTTAAAAATTTTTCTTACACACATATCCACATTGACTTAGTGAAACGATATGTGGTCCTTAATTATGTTGTAACATTTAGTTGATATGAAAGTAATTTTTTTTTTTTTTGATCTATAGAGTTTTTTTTTAAGACTTCTTCAGTCTTTTCCTCCTTTCTATTTCATGTTTGACTTACTTATTTTCTCGAAATTCTATACTCCAGTATTAGGTCTTTTTTTTAGACGAATTATATTTCTGAGATTTACTATTTATTCGATTACAAGGTCTCAAAAATAAAATTTTCAAATAACTTTTTCTTGATCCTTGGTTCCATAGACTCGTTAAAATATCAAATTTATTATATGAAAATAATATTGCTTTCGTTGTCGTAGGATAGAAAGGATTTGTTACTTTAGACTAAAGTAAAAGAAACAGGATCGAAAGGGTTCTTTTCAGACGTACAGAAACCTAAGGACCAAAACGGTCTCCTCTTAACTCACAAAAGTTATTTTAGGGAAAAGAGGCGAGGGAGGGGAAGAGAGAGGACACGGGGGTTCAGAGTCCCCGACTCACTAGAGATATCTGTGTTTTGACGACCGTCAATAGTCACGTTTATGAAGGTCCGTCCTCGTTGTCTTGACCCCCGTTTGTAAAGTTTGGAATAGAGTTTTGGTCCAAGAGACGGTTTTACTCATACCAGTCGTACACCTAAGACTTACCGTTGTTGTTTCTTGTGTGTCGTGGGGGTGTTTTGTACATTTTTACGTTGACCGCTCAAAGGAGGTCGTCTTCCAGTCACTCCACTCTCATGGTGCCTTCGTCACCTAAGGTCGACTTCACCCTTTGGAGAGAAATATCTACGTAAAGTCGAGGACATCGACAAAACCGATAGGGTCGGGATCTTTGGTTCTCGGGAGACATTACACTAAGTCTTCGTTACGAGACCCACCGTTTTCTTTGACGTAGGTTTACGTCTTAGATATTCGTTCTGTAAAGGTAGAAAGTTTCTACTGGTCGTGAAACTGTGTGGTGGAAAAACCGACATGCGATTCAACTTTTCTCTCGTAAAAGGTCTTTAGATTACTTTTACGAGCGTAACTTCCAGTCGTTTACCGTACTTGTAGGTTTCTTTTCACCTTCTCTCACGTTCTGCCCGAAACGATGTTCGGACGACACTCGTATAAGTAGCAGTAAAAAACAACAGATCTAAAAGAATGACCCATTGATCAAAAAATTTCATTTCACCACGAACTACTATCACCAATTCTTACATCTGAGACCTCGGTCTGACGAACACGACTCTTAGCACCAAAGGGAGGATTGATCGACACAATGGAACCCCTCAATAAATTGTGGAGACGGGGAGGTGAAGGTGTGGGTAATACACCTCGATTGTCATCACAAATACAGTATCTCGGGAATTATACCTATTCTATGATGTACTCAATAATTGTGATATTTACTCTTTCGCTAACAATCTTTTACCCGGGAATACCTATGATAAAACACCCGACACCTTTGACCTCAGGTAGACTCGTCTGAGCGTTCTAGGATAAGAGTGTTTCGGACTTATTTAACCTCGACTGCAGTCCGAAGGTCTAAACTTTCAGAGTTTCTGTCTTCTACCCCACCCACCCCTACCCTCCCCCCATCTCCACCCCCTAACAAAGTATGAAAAGTCCCTTCTTTTAGTGGGTGGAATTATCCTCTCTCCTTATAATCTTATAATATCCTATGATCCGTATATTAGATCTAGGTGTTTCTAATGAGGATGGAGAATAAGACATTCTTTACCAGAAGTAGTCAATGTCTACGTTGTCCCCTAAAATATCATCCTTACCAAAGTTCAAGTTATGGTCTTCCATAGTGGATTTGACAAAATATTAGTCAACACAGGGGTCCCTTGCGTATAGGAAAGGATTCACTCCACCGTAATTTCTCCCTCTTACTCAGTTTTCGTGACACAGTGGTCCACATTCCATTCTTGTTTTCCCTATTTTCTTTGCTGAAACAATGGTCCCTTTCTCTCTTTGAATCTTCCGACTCAGGTCGTCACAACGACCACCTCTGACTCAGTCTCTTCTCATGGAGACACTGGGAATTGTACGACAGTAAAGTAGCGAATGTACACTTGACAGGTTACACACTTTTTTTGTATTCGTTGTTCGATGGTATGTCCAATTTTGAGAATTTCTTTTCAATCCTAGAACTTAAGTTTCCTCGTGTAAAAAATAATAAACCCGTTATAAACAAAAGACCCTTCTACATAGACAAGCAAACAATCAGGGATCGGAGGTACTGAAAAATGACAGACCAGAGAGATTATCCTCTATGTTCAAGAGGTGTCTACATAGAATTTTCGGTTGACATCTTCCATCAGACATTATATAGTCCGTAGTCCCTTTCTCACGTCCTTGTTGGACTAAATTTAGGGAAACATGCGTCCTGAATCGATGTACAATATCCTTCTATCCACTAAACAACTATACAAACTACGGTTATTGATATCCATTCTCTAGTTAGAGAGTCAGTACCTACCCACTAGTTAGAGAACAACCTTTATTAAATCCATTCAATTTTCTATACATATTTTCCTAGAGAGACCACACATAAAATGGATCACTGTTTAGTATGAACTTTAATGAAATTCTTACAGGGAGTGTTTTGACAGAAAGGTTTAATTTATAATGGGGATAGAAATGTGGATTATCATTAAATTGTTTCAATATAAATCACTACAAAACTCTCCTTTTTTTTTTTTTTTTGTCTTTTCAGAAGTTTTAAAATACGGTCTTATAAGAGTTTAAAACTCAATTATTATACCAGGAAAGTAACTTAAAAGACGACCTGTTTTTAGTATTAAATCTGATAATTACGAATGGACTTTATCTGAAAGGTCTAATAAACGGTAGGAAAGACGATGTTGTCATCATCTAATATTTTAGATCGTGAGACTTAGTCGATTATGAATCGATATTATACATAGTTCTCGATCTTTGTTATTAAAAACGAGAAAGGATTAGAAATACATTCTCCGTTACAAAAAAGTCGATTTATAAACCAAGATGTATGAAGACGTTGATGAAGGTTAATAATTGAACAAACCCCCGAGACTGAAGAACACAAAATTTTACATAGTGAAGGAAGAAACTGTCTATCTTAGAAACATACGGGAGTTACTTTTCTTAAAAAAACAACAATTAAGGACGGATTTATAAATGGAGTTCTTTCGTTTGTCTCAGTCTTGCTAGGTTACTGAATCCTAGAAACTAAATATTTTTGACTTTTATTTCGAAATTAACATACGTAAGGTTCTTTGCGACTGTGACCGTACAAAAACTGTTCAAATTTTCAAAGAGGAAGATTGGGATAGATAGTGGGATGGGAGTCGAGTCTTCGAGAGGGACGAAGGAGGTGAGACCGGTATTAGTCGAACAAGAGACATAGATTATTCAGACAAAGCCAAAACAAAACAAATAAACCAAACAATCCTCTATCTGTTTTTTCACTTCCCCTACTTCTCCATGTTTTAAGGTTGATATTTTATACATTCAGTACCCCTACTTTAAGTGTCGTGTCCCTTATAGTTATTATAATATTATTGAGACATACCACTGTCTACCTTTGCTCCAAATCGTGTCGCTAGTAAAACGTTACATATTCTTATAACTTAGTGATACCATATGTGGACTCTGATTACATTATATACAGCTAATATTAAGTTGTTTTGTAGTTCACTCGATTAAAATATCATAAATTTATTATCTAGTTATTTCGATGAAATTTTTGTTTAGTTTTGTTTTGTTTTTGTTTTTCGTTGTTTTGACTTCAACTTGTACCTTACTTAAAACGTAAACCCTAGTCGTCTATGTTTGATAAAACGTATCTTGTCTATTTATTGTTCCAGGATGATATATCGTGTCCCTTCATTTAAGTTATGAGACACTATTTGATATTACCTTTTCTTATACTTTTTCTGAGACACAGATCCATATTGACTTAGTGAAACAACATAACGTCTTTACTTGTGTTGTAACATTTAGTTGATATAAAGTTATTTTACTTCAAAAAAATTTTCAATGGAGTGATCGCTTAACCACCTCTTCTTTCGACCCCTAATTTAAAGTCGGACGTCTTCATCGAGAGTTGACGTGTATGTTTTTTCGTCGAAGAACAGTGATGGGAACTTCCCGCCACGTGAACACAACGGGGGAAGAATCGTAAGCATGAAATTCCGAAATTACTCATTGATCACAAATCCTATCTCGTCAAATTAAACACACATAAACTTCTTGTGCCCGTCTAACAAACTCTCGTATGAAGCGAGAGGTTCATACATTTATGTCGGACAAAGAAATTTAGACAATGGGGTAAATAAATGTAATCTTGTCTTTCGTGACGGTCTTCGTTGTCGACTACTGTCAGTATGTTAAAAGGTGTTTCTGTTGTTAATTTGTCGAGACACAAGAAAATTACTCGTCTACTGAAAAGACTCTCGTCCGAAGTTTCAATTCTAGCGACTCAAGGGTGTCGGTCCTTGGGGAGTCCAAACCGTCTTCAGTGACACTGAAATTCCTTTTTGTGGGAAACCGGGGGCCAGGACGGTCGGACGGACACAATCGAAGAGAAAGAGGGAGGGGTGGGAGGGGGACGGACAGAGTGTTTTATGAAACCTTTCTTTTGTTTCCCTCGAAGATGGACCTTGTACAAACTACGAATTTGCAGGTTACTTAGACGTGCTATAAAAACTTTGAATAAAAATTTCTCAACTTCACTTCTACCCTTTTCACCAGTTCGGGGGGAGGACAGGAGGTGGGGGGTGGTGTGTGTGTGTGGTACTCCGGGGAATCACATCTCTTGTGGTAGAAATGTAGTGGGAGGGGTAAGACGGAGGATTTTCAAAGTCCTTCGTGGTAGACCTTCCGTCTCTCTAGTTCGGTCAATTAGGATTTCCTTTAGTTGGGACTTATAAGTAACCTTCCTGACTTTGACTTCGAGGTTATGAAACCGGTGGACTACCCTTCTCGTCTGAGTAACCTTTTCTGGGACTACGACCCTTTCAGACTTCCATTTTCCTCTTCTCCCGTCGTCTCCTTCTCTACCAATCTATCGTAGTGGTTACCTATATTTAGACTCGTTTGGGGTCCTCTAGCACTTCCTGTCCCTTCAGACGACCCGATGTCAGGTACCTCAGCGTTTCTCACCCTGTACTGAATCCCTGACTGTTTGTCGTCGTCGTTGGACCTTCCGTCGTCCATCCGTATTAACTAAAAAGGTTCAGCGAAGAGGTCGGACTCCCCGTTCTCTTCAACAGGTACGAGAGAATCCGGTTCGGACCTGACCAGGCTCGACTGGAGATACCCAGATGAACATGGGAAGAAGGGGGTCAGACAGGTTTCAGGGTGCAATACCAGGAATAAAAGTACCCCTCAAGTAGACGGTACTCTGACTCGAAGTGTAGGTGAGTGTTTTTACGGTTAATTTCTTTAATTACGTAATCTAAAAGAAAAGTTCTGTCTCGAAACCCTAAGTTAGTTCCCTTGTCGAAAGACGATGTTTCACACGGATAGTTTGATGTCTAACTCATATATCTCCCCGACTATCGTTCTGTCGGTTCAAGTTCGGAGGGCAAGGACTTTTGTACTTTCAAGTCTAAAGGAAAACCAGGTAGGTGTAGATTTGAAATGGATAAAGTAGGGTCCGGTTGGTCAAGGATCCCTCTTTCCGTATAGAGCTTGTGTGTCGAGTCCGGATACCCAAAAGATTTGTCTATGTGGACTACTTGTGTTCAAAATTTTAGAGAAAATCCCTGAAAGGACTGTCAGGTCACCAATTCTGAGACAAGAGGGTCACGTTCCCCGGATTCAAGTTAGTGACCAATCCCTTGATTCTCGGACCTCTGAAGTTGATTCTGGGTCACGTCAGTTTATATATTTATTTATAAATCTTTTAGAGAAAATAAACTCTCGTTTAGGAGGGTCTGTAAAGCTCTAAACTTACTGTCCGACTACTACGGGGAAGGGAGAGGGGAGGAGAGTGGGAGGGGTGGTCAGTCCCAGGCTACCCTCCTCTACCTACTAGTTGTATATTTTGTCTTTATTTTTCTATTACTAATTACTACTACTCCCGGTACTCCACGGGAGGTCCAGAGACCACGACACTCTCCCTCGGCTAATCTAGTCCAAAGTCCCGTCCGGAGAGACCCCTATTTTTCCCTAACTGACCAAACCTTTTACGTACCTCCGCTCCCCTGAGTCCTCTTGTCAACTCCGTCTCTCCTGGCGTTGATCTCCGGTTCCGTCCTGTGAGTTCTCCGGAGCTACTGAGTTTCCCTGTCTTACACTACTTCGTCTTACTCCCCCGTTCTCACTGGTCTTCTCCGGGTCCTCAGACGTCTCCCGGAGACTCTCGGTAATTCGTCAACCCTACAATCAGATTCAAGTCGTCCTTCGAGGACTTACAAATCTTCAGGTATTATGCACTAGTCATACTCAAACTTTCCGTTTCTCTCTCTTCTCACTCTTTTTTCAATAATTATTAAACCGTCTACCATGTCAAATAGATATAAGGTTTGGACCCGTTTTAAATATGGGAAGGAAAACGTCTTATGTGCAAAACATGGGTGATACCTGACTAACACAGAGGAGGACAGGGGTGGGTTTAAGAGTACGACTTAGGGATTTGGGATTACACTATAATAAACCTCTACCCTGAAGACTCTTTATTAATCCAAATCTACTCCAATACTCCATCCCAGGAATATTTCCCCCAATCTTGGAATATTCTTCTCTATGGTTTATGGAACCAGACAGGGAGACACACACAGAGTCTAACTCCTGTGTCGTTCTTCCACTTGTAGACGTTCAGTCCTTCTGGAGTGGTCTTGGACTGGTAGGATATAGGACTAGAGTCTGAAGGTCTGAGGTTTTAACACTCTTTTATTTACAGACAAGAATTTCCGTGGGTCAGATACCGTAAAACAGTACCGTCGGGTTCGTCTGTTTGTGTCGTTACGAAAATTGGGGGTATATCGAATGAAAAACTTTTACATTTAATATTACGAATGAAAACTTCATGGTGTGGGTACCGACACCTGACGGATTCTTAGACTGAGGACCCTCGGTCGAGTTCATCCATGGTATAGAGTTTAAGTTCGGTCTTCGCCAGGTTCCAGTTCTACCCTTTCGACGGATTTCGTATGGACACCTTAGAAGGTCTTGGAAGTACGGTGTTCGGTCGATGTTCGTCTCCTCGGGTAAAGAAGGGGTTTTGTGTACAGAGGAGTAATCAATATGAGAGGGACACCTAGTCACGACTGGGGACAGGAAGGACGTCGGAGAGAGACCCAACTTCTTTCCAAATCGACCTCTGAAAGACACATAGTCCCTCCGGTGAGCTATGGTACAATCCCGAAGAGGAGACAAGTGATTTTTCGAGTTATGGCCAATTAGGTAGTCCTTCCTAATTTCTTCCGCCTTTTTTTTTTAGGTACTCTAGTACGACCTTCTGATCTCTCCCTTCTTACAATTGTCCTCTTCTCTCGATATTTTGTGTTTCGGTACAAAAGGGGTTCTCGAGTTCGTCTATGAGAGGTACGAACAAATCCAGAGACTTCTCTCCCCTTTCGTAAGAAACGAAACGTCGCGTCCTCAAATTGATTACTTCGTAACGATTTGTTTGTTTGTCTCCTTTCGGGTCATTTCAATAAGTAATTCGTTCGGGTGACATGTTTTCCTTTTGACAACGAATTACTAGGTGGAGGGGACTCCTGGTCGTAAATAGAATCTGGGGTTTAATTTGTGTAGTGTTGAAGTGCCGTTTTCATACAAAGGGTCTCCCTAAATTCATCTCAGGTTAATTTATTTAGAGATCTTTATAGTTCTCGTCCGGAGTTCTCTCTTGTATAAAGATGACACTTTGTAAGGGTAACCTTTAGTACAAGCATTTTCCAGTAGATGTTTGTAGGTTCTGTTCTCCTCCCCTTCTTTCCGTCCTTCGTTCTGTCCCAGTACGTTCACTTCCCACCCAAGGTAGGAATGATAGTACATCCCTTCGTGGCCCGTTTCTCACGACGCTCGAAGAGGCGATCGACACCCACTGTGAGGGTACAGGTTTGTTTGTCGAAAATGTTCCTACACAAAAGTATACTAGACTCCCAGTTTCCCGACACCGAATCCCTTAAGTCCTTCACCGTCCCCTTTCCTAGTTCACAGTTGTAGTTTGGTACTCAGCAAAATGACTTGGTCACAAAAGTCAAGTGTTTTCCGTATCGTTGTTGAAGGAGTTCGGTGACTCGACTTAAGATATAAACCGTTCTTATGATTCGTTCAGACTCGTAATTCCTATTTGACGGTCTTTCTCGTCCGTACTCGAGAGAACCGAATTCCTAAGTGACTCAGTCGACACGGGTCACCAGGCTCGGGGTGTACTCCCGACTTGAACCTTTCTAGTCGGATCTCGGTCCACTCTCCGGAAACACACGGCTCTCTATGTGCGCAAACGTGGTCCAGTTTTCGACCACACAGAGGTACAGTACCTAGTGGAAGACCCTACTTTCCCTTCTTTTTTATTTGGTCCTTCGGTCATGTAGAGACCGTCCCTCCTGACCCTAGTATATAAAAGTCACATCTGAACTCCAAGTCATCTTCCAGCCGGTTCAGTACCAACTAAGTTGGACCCTACCCACTTTTCCTCTCCATTGAACTCTCCGTGGGGTGTAGACCGTGACGGTCCAACGGGTCGCGGGAGCATACTTCGGTCCGGATTGTAACGAGTCTCTTGTCTTCAGGACTGTCGTCCCTGAACCTTGTGGCGGGGGGAAAGGTACGACGTCAGTATGACCCACGATCGAGACACTGGGGAGAACGGTGAAGATCTTTTGGTCCCCAAACCTAGTAGACATTCAAAGAGGGGTTTTAAAGTCGTAAGATATTAAAGTCGTGTCACACCAGTTTGACCTGTAGTTACTTGTTGGTTGTCTCTGTAATAGTACCCTAAACACTTGGGATCTACTGGACGAAGGGTGGAGTCCCGGAGACGTGCACGATAAGGGAGAAGGACCTTGAGGGAAGGGGATCCAGGAGCACATCCACTAAGTATGAAGTCTAGTTTGTTCTAGGGTAGTATTTCCAGAAGGAAAATAAATGTCGTTGAGAGGGTGTCTAGAGAAAGTGATATAACACTTCAAAATTTCAAAGTATCAGAAGTGACTAGCGAATAGACTTTAGTGTACAATTAAAGAAGGGAACAAATAACAATAATAATTTCACACCTAGGGTTGTTTCGGCTCGACAACACGTAGAATCTCCTTTGTGTCGTAGTGACGGGACACCGAGTCCACCGGAGACGTGAAAGGTCGTCGTACTAGAGTCGTTTCAAGGAATCGGAGGAACATGGGTTCGAAGGAGTAAACGTTTTGACCCGATTATTGTCAAGGTCGTCCGTTGTTATCTCAGTGAAGTTCCTAAATTACTTGATTATGACCCTCAATAAGTATCTTTAACCTTCATACGTGACAAATCGTGGATCTCGGTATGGACTAAAAAAATATCATCTATGAGTGACTTACAAAGATCTCAAATTTCTTCTCTGTGTAATCAACACTATCCTTTACAGTGACTCCCACCTTCTCATTGAACAAACTTCAGTCATCTGGACTTAAGGTTAAGGTAGAGACGGTTAATGATCGACCCGCAGGAATATGATATTGAAGAGACTCACAGTCAATGTCCATTTATCGATAAGGATTGAATATAGAGTCTGAAGGGTCCACCGTGTCACTATTTCTTAGACGGACGTTACGTCCTCTGTACTCAAACTAGGGACCCAGTCCTTCTAGGGGACCTCTTCCTTTACCGTTTGGGGAAGTCACAAGAACGGACTCTTTAGGGTACCTGTCTCCTCGGACTACCCGATGTGAGGTACCCTGGTGTTTCTCAGTCTGTCCTGAATCGCTGATTTGTCGTTGTTTTGAATGTCGAAGGAACATTTCTTATCTTTGTAATTGATACTTACTGTCTTAAAGAACTGTGTAACTAATGTTTGTTATTCGTCATACCAATGTATAAATAATTTTTACAAAGATCTAATTTACTCGAAACCTTACTCTCCTCTTTCTAGGTCAAGTAACATTTCTACATGATATGTAACGAGCCGTATTACGATCCTTAAATTTTCTAATTTTACAAAAATTCTTATATATCAGAGACTTCTATTTAGTTTACTCTCTTTCTTTCTCTACTTCCTTTTTAGCTCCTTTACATCGTTTTCCGGACCGTCTTCTTTGTAAAATTCTGAGGACCTTATGGGACACTATTTGGTGTAACCTTTTCTTCTACTTTTTCTTCCACACAGACAGATCTATATTGGCTGAGTGAAACGATATGTCGTCTTTAGTTGTGTTGTACCGTTTAGTCGATGGACTTAAATTTTTTTTTTGTTGGACTTTACTACGGTAGGGTAACTCTGGACACATCCTGTCCATGTCCCGGTCGGTCCACTCAAATCGCACTCCTGTGTCTTTAGGACAGTGAGAGGGTCTGACCCTTCCTCCCGACCTTTCCGAGTACCCCTTCTCCATCGGACATCCTCACTGTTTGTCGGTACGGACTCCTACTGACCCCAGTTTCTGTTTAGTAAGGACCACCGGAAATTGGAAAAGAGGAGAGAGGTACGGAGGAGTAGTCTGTAAGATATATTCGCTACTAATCTTCTCGGCACTTGTTCATCTTCGAATGAACCCTCCCTCGTGAGTCGGACGCCCTACAGTCCCTTGTCCGGCTCTTTGGGGGTGGGGGTGGGGTTCAGATAAATGTATGAGTAAATAATTCGTACTTTACACTCGATGCCCCCTGTCATGACTCTAGATCAACCCGGGGGCGGGTCGATTGACCGAACGGGTCACTCTGTTCGACTCAATTGTCTGTCTACTCAGTGTGTCAGACTTAAGTGGTCGGGGTCCCGGTAAAGAAGACGGAGGACAACTTCCCTGTCTCCGACCTACATTTTAGTCGTTAAGGTCCAAGGAGGGTAGGGAGGGAGAGTTGGAACGTGGAAACTCGTTCAATGAATTGAGTCGTCTGTAAAATTTTGTATTAGTATAGGATTCTCGAAAAAGAAATTTGTGTCCTCAAAGGAGAAGAGATTTTTTCTGACAAGGTCGGGACCAAGAGAGTGTCCCCACTGTAATGACCACAAGAACTTTCTGTCTTTGTTTCCGGAGTCTCTGTGACCAGCAGACCTTCCACTCCTAGAGTCTCTGTGTCTCACTCGTCTCTTGCGGCAAAAGACACAGAAAAACCAACCAAGAGTGTTTGAGAAAGATTGGAAGGATCTTTGACCTTCCAATCGAGGGTGTCAACGACTCTCACCGTCAATGGATTGAGAGACGTTGGAGTTTCGACTTGTCAAGATTTCCCGTTCGGGCCGTATCACCATCATACGTCTCACGGGTCTCGACCGGGTTCGTCCATCTTTAGTTCAGTGACACCCGTAAAGTTCTCTGAAGAAAAGGTTAAGATCTTCTCAGAAACAAAGTGAGGAACAAAAGTAACCATTTCCTTAGAGGGGAACGTCATTGATGTGTCGAATTCAAACAGAAAAGAATCTTTACTCTGAAGATCCCGTCCGGGTTCTACGGGAACATCCTCAGGTGAAAGATCCTCGACCACTGGATTCTCCCGGAAGTCCTTCTCTCGGTCCGGAGTCGCCATTGTCTTCCCACTGTCAATCGTCCTGGTGTCCCTTCTGTCACAGATAAAATTCTTCCTTCCGCTTTGGTTTGACTTTTTCTTTTTCTTTTGTGTACCTTACTACCAAATTTTTAGGTTTGGTTTCGGGGGTTTCTTTTCTAGACTTGTATCGTAAATCCTCTACAGTTATCCTGTGCATACTGTTTTCACACTAAGTTTTGTGACGACGACGACTCAGTGAGTCAACACAGGTCGAGAAAACGCTAGGGGTGCCTGAAATCGGGTGGTCCGAGGAGACAGGTACCCTAAGAGATCCGTTCTTATGACCGTTGGGTAAAGGAAGAGGTCCCGTAGAAGGGCTGGGTCCCTAGTTTAGGTTTAGAGGACGTAACCGTCCACCTAAGAAATGATGACTCGGACCCTTCGGGGTCTGTAGCGTTTGATGAATTTTTTGTTGTTGTTGTTGTTGTTGATGTTTTGTGAGGATGGATACAAATAGTGGGATGTTGTCAAAGGTCATTCCTTGAATTAGGGTTGTGGTTATAAATTTTTAGAGACCATAGTTTCACTATCCATTACATATACAGTAGTGGGAAATGTACCATAACAACCTGTACTTCTTCGTCTCCCTGGGGTTCTTAACGTCCGACCTTCCAACGACCCGTACCACCATAGTCTCCGATGGGACAGAGTCCCGGTTCAGAGCACCAGTTGTCGTCAACGGCCTTCCGACTCAGTAAAGTGTTCGGATCTCATATTGACCGGTGACAGTGGACTCTACACCCCAATCTCTTTGTTCGTTCAATTCGATGTCATGAGACAAAAGGACCTGTGGTATGGGGATTTTGTCTGTAGAGCTACCTTTCGTCAGATAAGAATATTTTGGTGTCACATTGAGGGGGATTGTTGTGTCTCAGTTATATCTGAGGTGTTCAATTCCCGTACCTTGGGTTGTTCTGACAGGGAATGAAGACTACGGTCGGTGTTCGGGTCCCCAAGGGTCCGGTGGGCGTGAAGACTGGTTAGTCGAATTTTAAGAACCGAAGGGTGTGGTGAGGGGGGAGTCCAACCTATTAAGTGCTTTACCGAGTGTCTTACGTCCGTTCTCGAACTACCAAAATAATGTTTCCTATGTATAGTCCTGGTCGGTTCACTTCTCTATGGGTCTCTTTCTCGACTCTCCCAGGTCTTGTTCCTGGAAGTCACAGGGTACCTGAGTAGTCGGAAGGTGACACAAGTACTTAGTCTTTCGACTTACGTCGAGACCTCAACTCAAAAGTAATCCCTAAGTGATGATCCGGGGTGACTCACTCGGTCAGTGTACTGACTTGAGTTAGAGGTCGGGGGTAAAGAAGGACCCTTCTCGAGTTTGACGTATGTCTTAGGGATGGGATATTAGTGTAACGAAATGTGACCGAAACGTCATTCTTAAACTGAAAGACGACACACTGAAACCGTTAAATGGATTGGAGAAACTCGGAGTCAAAGGAGTAGATTTTTCATCTCTATTATTACGACAATAGTGATGTGTCTCTAGTCGTGATAAGGTATCTTCATACTATGGTCAATGATGCATTGTTTAGAAAAAAGAGTATCGACATAAAAATTTTTCCTTTTTCTTTAGCCATCTTAATTGTAATTAACATATAAAATGAATCGAGTTGCACAGGTCTTATCATAGTAAGGTTACATATTAGATGTCATTTTGTTACTAGTTACGTTATAGAATTTACGAAAAATACGTTTCAGAAACTTTAGGTCGTACATAGAATGTGTGTGTCGTGTGGAGTCAAACCTGAGTGGAGTAAAGTTCAGGGTACACCGAGTACCGATAGTATAACTCGGTGGCGACGTCTACTCTACTGATAACGATAGGAGTAATTTACTCAATTACGACTCACAGGTAAAAAGTTTACAATTGATTTGATATACACACGTGTATGTGTGTGTGTCTCACTGGTTCCTGATGTGGGATTCCACCAGATTCGGGCCACAGCCCGTTGAGGGTACGTTGTAGTTTATAGGAGGTAGAAGAGGGCTTTTCTTTTGGAAATCGAACCTCCTCTCTCCGACAACCCACTTAGTAGATGACACACAGGAACATAAGGGTTTGAGGTAGAGGGGTCGGGTGTAAACGGGAACCGTTTTAGTTCATCGGCACCTGTTATCGAAAACTACTCTTTTCTTCGGGACTTTCGTCGGTGTACCCCTCAGAGTTTGAGACTTATCGACCCTCCACCCCTCCTTCTTTTAATACCCCCGCCCCCAGACACCGAGTACTTCAGTGACTCATCGGGGAGACGAGGGGAGTCCGGTAGAGGGTCTCAGTGACGAATCTGGAGTCGTTCACATGAACGGTTAGTGGCGTGAGAAGTCAGGGATCTTTTACGAGACGTAACATTTACGTTTTCTTACAGTACTCATCCTCTAACTAAAGTTCCGCTAATAAATCCGTCGAAAAATCCTAGACTAAAGAGTCCTGGGTTTTGTATTAGTTTCAAAAAGAAACAAAAACAAAAAAAAAAATCTACATCTATAATTATTCTTTTCCCGAAGGATCCACCATGATTACCATTTCTTAAGTGGACGGATACTTCCTCTACGTTCTCTGTGTCAAAGCTAGGGACCCAGGTCTTCCAGGGGACCTTATCCTTTACCGTTGGGTGAAGTCTTAAGTACGGACCTCTTAGGATACCCGTCTCCTTAGACCACCCGATGTCAGGTGCCCTGGTGTTTCTCAACCGGTGGTGACTCACTGACTCCTGTATGGTGTAATAATTCTTTCGGGACAGAAACTTATCACCATGGGGTGTAAGTCGGAGAGGGTTGGAAATATTGTTGCGAGGGGTAGTGGGACCGTAAGTAGGTTAAGTCAGTCAAGAGTGACCTCACCGTGTCTTCAAGGTTCGGTAGGAATTCAATCCTTACTTCTCTAAGTGGATTATTCCCGTCTGTTTACGTAAAAATGTATTATACGTTCTAATTAATATTATTTGAGTTAGGTTAAGTGTATGAAATAGTTCTTTCTGTTCGATTAATAGACAGTCTCTTAATCGAGGATAAATTTCCCGTAAAATGGAATTAAACCGTTTACTTGATTACCCTTAACAGAAAGGTAGGACTACATAAAGAAATTGACGAATTCGTGAGTTTTCTGAAGGTTCGACGTGATTTTGGGGTCCCAAAATTTTTTATCCTCTTTCTCCGTCTCCGTGTTTGTGAATTATCGAAGAGTGTTTTAGATTGAGAAAGACAACAATAAAGGTTCCTATAAGGAAAATTTTACAGAATAGTTATCGTAGTTTGACGATAGACTAAGTCACTGAGTCTAAAGACTTTGCCTCGACCACAACCAGGACGGTCTAGTAAGTGCAGGTGTTATCAAAGACCAAAAATTATCATAACTGACCGACGGAGATATGAGGGAATGAGACGGGTGGTTGCGTCTTTAACCTCTAAATGTCATGTACGGAATCCCGTGGACACACCGTGTGTGTCTTAAACACGTTTCTGGAGCACTACTTTCTATTTCTGAAGGGATGTTTGGTTATTGAAATTGTCCGTCAACCTCGAATAAAAACTTCTCTGTGTGTCCTTACTTTTTTTACTTCCTCCTAATTACCCTTTTTTCTTTGAGTTCCACTGACCGGGCCTCGAAGGTAAGGATTTACCTTTTCACCTCTTTGAGGGTTTGTCCCCCAAGGGAAGTCTCTAAAGAGAATATTATAGTTTTTAGCCCCTTATTAGAATTGAAGTACTCATACGTTTGCTTAATTCATTTTTCACTATGTTGATAGTTTATTCTGTGTAATATTGTAAGTTTCTCTTTGACACTACTGATATGTCCTTCATTTTCGTATACGTTATATTTCACTTTTACTTAAAGTCAAAGACAGACTTTTTGAGACGTTTTATACGTGTATATACCCATTCCTTACGTCTCTTATACATTTTCACTTTGATCCGGTCAGACCCCCTAATCGCACAGTAGATTAAAAAGAAAGATTTTAAAAGAATTATCAGGTTGTCACCCATATATTAACTCAGAAACGATTCTGAATTAAAATATTCTAAAGGAATGTATCTTTATCATATATTAAAAGGTCTCATCGTGACTAAGTCTTTTTTCAGGACTACATCAATGGATAGGTGGGGTGATCTTTCCGACCCAAAAAGGTTTGGAAATTTGTATTTTTTTTAAACGGTTCGTAGTTTCACAGTAAAGATGTATGTAAGTGGTCACCGTTACAGTTAAGTAAACTGACTTACATAATGAATATATAGGGAACCTCTACTCTAAAATAATGTCTATATACCATAATATTAATACTATGTAACCATTGTTTACAATCGTTGATACACAGGCCGTAACAAGTATATATATATAATAGATTAAATTGGAGTTTCTTACGGTACTCTTTTAGCAGTAAGGGGAGAGATCAAATACCTTTTCTTTTGACTCCGTGTGGTTTAAATAAAGTGAGTTGAAGTACGACGATTATTTACCGTTTCAACTCTAAGTTTGAGTCGTCCGACTGAGATCTTAGACACGACAATTGAATGATAATTATATAAGGAAGACGATCTTTTCTACGTTTAAAGATTATCCTTTCGACTTATGTTTACGTTTAGTCGGTTAGTTAAGTGACTTTTCAGTGAATTAGTCGAGGAATGTTTCCCCTTCCCTTCCTTTTGTCCTTCGTTGGACCGGTTTGTGCACTTGGGTGTTTTAAACGAATAAATCATTGTTGAGTTTACGTTTGGTTTCGTAATATAAGGGTGACCCTAAATTTCCTATTAATGATTTGACTCTCAATCCTTTATACCTAAGATACGGTCACGACGATGGTTGATGCAAGAGAACCCATTCATTAATCAAAGGTATTGACATTTTACCCTGTCACATTTTTCTACAAGTCATTAAGACGGACTTACTTATGATGAAGTTCGTGTACCAAGGGTCCCCAGGTGAGACGGTAGGAAGTTCCTACAATAAATACGAAAAAGACCTCAGACAGGGACAGTGTGAAAGTCCGATGGACTCGACATAAATATTCCAATCTAATATCTTGTCTTCTTCTTTCTATTTCTTTCTTCTCCTTTTGTTATTTATCATTTATCAAACTATTCTAAGAATAAGTGATCAGAGTCTCTTAAGTGAAGGGTCCCCATTACTATTGTTGTTCTTTAAGAAATGCGGGAACTCCCCCCCTTTCTTGTATCAATTATAATAATAGGTATAATTATCTTGTCTATTACTTATATTTTGTATTTATTAGTTTGTGACAGCCCAGAATCTCAGAAACCCTATAGCAGTATATATGGATAGTTTGTACGAAAGAATGAGTGATACACATTAAAGTATGAACAGAAGGAAGAAGGAATAGATAAGGGTTGAGATCTTTCACTCATGTAAATATACCTGCTTTCTTCCTTCGGAGTAGGAGTCTAGGTGTCCGATGATCTTCTTACGTGAGATTTGAAGAGACACAACTTTTATGTGTCTCGTCTTCGAAGTCTTGCGACACGGGTCGTCAGAGATGGTGCATGTCGACTCACTGGAACCTGTTCACAGACCTGGAGAGACTCAGAGTCAGTGAGTATACATCTCACGTCAGAATAGTGTTCTTTGTCACGAAGGTACAGTCTCAGGTGATCTATCGTTTGTAAAGTATTTACGATGTTTATTAGTAACGTCAAAAGTTTATAAAGAAAGTAACTAACCAACGAGATCAATCTTTGGAGACGGCACTGGTTTTAAACTTCAAAGGGTTTCGACCCTATATTAAGTCCTACTCCAGTAACTCGTCGGTCGAGGAGAGACTCCTGTATCAGTCGGTGAGACTCGTGACCTTAAAAGTCAACTCCTTTATGTTCTTTTACACCCCCCTCCGCGTCTATAACATCGGTTCCTGTGAAGTATCTATTTCGTGTCAGTTTCCCTGGGATTCCTTACTCTCGATATCGAGCGAACATTTATTTGTACACCGGTCGGACCTTTCTTGACTCGGAAACTTTAGGAATTTTGACCCATAGTCAAGAGTAAGACTTTGAGTGACCAATTATTATCCCCGTCTCCTCCCATGACTTAGAGGAGGAGACTAAGAGGGAGGTATTTTGATCCTTAGATTTTGGAGAGAGTCCTTCGACACGACCCTTGATTCTACGACTATACTATCGGGTTACGGGTCGTGTATCTTTCGGAAGTTAGCGAAAGGGGTGGGTGGGTGGTTTGATAGACCTTTTATTAAAAGATTAAAGTCCCTACTATCCTACCAGTCAATATACACTAATTTATCACAAGAGGACAGTCTCATTTTATAGTGAGGTACTCTTAGTAGTCTGATAAGAATATCTAGAATGGTATTTTTATACAAAAAATTATTCTTTATGTTCCGGGTTCTTCTACAGGACCTAGGGAAGTTCCTTCTGGGAAACTCTTCTGACAGAACAGAATAATAAAATTCACCCTGTGTCTGTACAGTCTTGATTACTGTCATTAAGTGCCGGAACCTTTGACCTTGGGTCCTGAGGTCAGCTCCTCGGACTCCTAGACCAGAGACTGAGACTGTCGTGGGGGATGGGAGTGTCGTAAGAGAAAGGAGACGTGGGGACGCGAAGGAAGGAAAGGAGGGTTAGACGAAAAAGAAAGGACAGACGGTCCTCGTTGTCGACCATTATAAATCGGGTCACCATCGTTTGGGGTCCCGGTGTCAAGTTTCTTACACCCTAATAAAGAGGGTATCGTATTCGTGGCTCATGAGTTCTTGACCTGTCATTACAAGACGGATTTCACCACTGGCGGAGGAATCGGTCCCTGTGTTTCATTCGAATGTACTCGAGTGTAGTATTCCCCTTTTCGAATATGAGGAGTTTCCCTCCTGCCGGACTGTCACGGGGGACGTAGCCCACCGAGGCAGATAAATGAATTAACTCTTAACCCGTTGTCTACGGACTGCCCTCAGGTGACCTTTCATCTTTCCAGTTTGGTACGGGAAAGAACTTCTTGAGACTCTCTCAAATCGAACTAAAGCTACCGACACTTTATGGTCAGAACCCCTCCCCACCATTTTCTTTCTATTCATCTGAAGATAGTGTTTATTTTGTAGTACCGTTATACCTATTAAATTACTTAGGCATTTTGAAAATAAGGACAATCACTGGATCTCCGTCTCGTACCCCATCGTCTGAAATAGCATATACTTTTATGGTCCGACGTGTCGAGTAAAGACATAGGTTTTCGTATCCGAGTTCGAACAAAAGGTAAATTCAATGTATTTTATACCCAGAACAACCCCACGCCTTCCCTTTTTTATATATATATGTATATATATTACATAAATATTTATATGAATATAAATGTATTTATATCTATATAAAGGGTTGAAATTCATTATTATCTAATATGTCTAAATTCGACTTTTTTGTTCTACGACTCTGAAAGGAGGAATGAATACGTATTTTCGTAGATCTTAGTTCCTGAAGTATTAATCTTTTCTATGATGTAGTTGTACTTATATTTTACATATAACTTTATGAGATGTTATTTTAAGTCTGACACCAAGTGTGAGTGAAAAAAGAAGGGAGGGTAAAAAATTAATCATTCCAATGTCCAGTACCTAGACATCGGTGTCTTTTAGACACGTTCTCCCTGGGTGTGTCAAATCCCCTTTATCGTGTCCGAAGTTTTGTTCTTTACGAACACAAAAATAGCTTCGGGACAGGGAATCTCACCCGAAGGGACTATCGAGTCAACCAGGGAATCTCATCAAAAATTAACATGAACCTTTGAGAAAAAGAAAAAAAAAAAAGGATTCGTCCGGTTTTGGAACAGAGACTTTATGGTAAATATTACAAACAAACGAAACGTACGGGAGAAAAGTATCTCTCGAACGTCCTTTTTTATTTGTGTCCAGAATAAGGATAGTCGTTGTACAGGGTTTAATCACTCCAAGTTTACTATGTCAAGGTGAGGTCACGTGTCTCCTTCGGACAGTCGGGACTCGAAGAACTCTGTCTCATACACGTAAAGGAAAAAACTATTTTTGTTTGTTTGTTTTTTATTATTATTATTAAAAAAACCTAGTTCTGAAACCTTTCTTTAACACAACCGGGTTCCTCTATACGAATATTTTCCGGTCTGAGATAGAACTTTCCCTTTTTATTTCCTCTTTTTTCGGTTTCCAGTGTGTTTGTACCTAAAGGGTCCTCTTACTATAAAGGAGGTCTATTTGACAAGGGATTTGTTCTAAAACGACGTCTTCTCTTACTTCTTAGGTGTGTCCATGTACTCGACGTTCCACGTTACCTAAACCTTATAATCGGACCAGGTGTGTTCGAGAGTAAGATTGTAAGTTTAATAGGATCAATACTACCGTCTACGGAATCGGATTTCTGGTCACTACTCGTGCATCTTCCGTAAGTTACTATAGACTACTTGTTAGTGAAACGACATATCGTCATTAATTACGTTGTGACATAACATTTAGTTGATATGAAGTTACTTTTTTTTTTTTTCTTTTTAAAATTTTCCCTTACTTAGAGGGTATGGGTGTTCCCAAATTATAGGTACCTTTGGTTGGTTATGCATTCAGGAATCTATAGATCCATGTCCCCACATAAAACTATTAACAAAACATCGAGAAGGACTTTGGTAATTTAAGGGATCTTCTACCCTAGTTTATTAGTAATTATAACAAGGTATAAAGATCCTGGGTCCATTTATAGTCCTGGTACTCGAACGACCAAAGTTTTATAGAATCTGAATTCAGGAATATGAAAGCCTGACTTTAGGGTTTTACGTTCTTGTTTCCATCGTTATGAGTTTTACTAACTAACACAGCGACAAGTAAACGATTCAATACAGGTTTAGACACTGGGGTACCTGACGTCGCGTGGTCCGAAGGGGCAGGAAGTGATAGAAGGACTCAAACGAGTTTGAGTACAGGTGACTCAGTCACTACGGTAGGTTGGTAGAGTAAGAACTAATTTGTATAATAAAATCCCTGAAGGGACCGTCACGTCACCAATTCTGAAACGGAAGGTTACGTCCCATGGACCCAAACTGAAGACCACATCCTCGATTCTGGGGTGTCCGGAACTCCGGTTTTTTTGTTTTGTATCTTTTACTTGAATACCAACGGTTCCCCTTCCCTATTAATTCCTGAAATCCTTCCAGTACATGTGTAACGACATAAATTTTACTTATTAGTTGTACCTGGATAACATGTCGTGCACCTTGAGACGAGTTACAATACACGGTCGGACCTACCCTCCCCTGAAACCTCCTCTTATTATGTACATATACATACCGACTCAGGGAAGTGACAAGTGGACTTTGGTGATGTTGTAACAATTAACCGATTTAACCGATCTGGGGTTATGTTTTATTTTTTAATTTCAAAACCCCTTTTTTTATGTATCACTTGAATTATTTGTTCTACCTACCCAATTTTTTTAATCTTCGTTATAACATTGTTTAAGTTATTTCTAAAATTTTGTCTATATAGAAATTTTAATACATACATAATAAAATATGTCTGTGTGTGTGTGTATTAGTTGGATAGCTGGACCTTTCTGGATAAAAACGTGATTCCGAGACTTTAATTAGTACGTACACTGGAACCTGCTCGTTATTTGGAGAGATCCGGGGTTAAGACGTTGACGTATTATTCTGCTACTCTAGCTACCACAGGGTCAAGTGATGCACAAACTTAGTGGACCCTCGAAAATTTTCAGAACTATGAAGTCGACCTGGGGTCTGGTTAAATTAGTCTTAGTGACTCCCACCCTTGTCTCGTAGGGTCCGAAATTCAACGGAGTCTACTAAAGTTCCACGTCGGACGTCACGTCCAAGGACCTGATCACTGGAGATTCGGAGGAAGGAGAAGATATTGGACCCTAAGAACTCAAGTCTTCTCCACTCTACTGAAGAGGAGCCGAAGAGGATCCTACTCTTGACGACGGGGAGAACACAGGACATCGACGAACTTGGTTTAACGAAGCCTTGACGTTTGGTTGTGTAATGATACGGGTTTGATCGCGAGGGGTCTCTACGACCCGGTCCGTATCAGACCAGCCACGATTGTGATCTTATTTCCTTCGTCCCGGTCGAGGACCAGTCTCCAATTACGGTCGAGGACTCTCGTCCTTGTGGTGTTCCGATACAGATCTCTTACAAAGCCAAGGATATTAAAACGGTTTAGAGGGAAGGAGATGGGACGAAAAAGAGTAGATTTTCCTCAAAGGACTTGAACAGGAACTGTTCGGTCTACTAATTGAATTGACTAGACTTACCCACTCTTGTCACCAAGGATGAATTGTACGAGAGATCCCGACACGAACCTCTTCCGTTACCGTGGGGTGAGGTCATGAGAACGGACCTTTTAGGGTACCTGTCTCCTCGGACCATCCGACGTCAGGTACCCCAGCGACCCTCAGCCTGTGCTGACTCGCTGAAGTGAAAGTGAAAAGTGAAAGTACGTAACCTCTTCCTTTACCGTTGGGTGAGGTCACAAGAACGGACCTCTTAGGGTCCCTGCCCCCTCGGACCACCCGACGACAGATACCCCAACGTGTCTCAGCCTGTGTTGACTTCGCTGAATCGTCGTCGTCGTCGATCCCGACACGAATCTTTCCCGTGTAGGGAAGAAGGGTAGGGCGACGGGGGAGTGGGTCAGAGTACCTACTCTAAGACTTTCCCGCACCCCCATCACCCCGTCTCGGGTCCACGGACTAAATGACTGTCGATAGATACACGGTCTGTGAGATAAATGTAGCAGAAAGTAGGAACTACAACCTTAATAGGGACAAATGTCACTTCTCTTTGTCCGAACCTCACCATTGGACTCAACGGATTCCTGTGGAGGTCAACCAGTCACCGTTTCAGGGCTAACCTCGAGTCCACTTTCACTCGATTTGAGACGACTTGTGTGTCACTTATTGAAAAGTGAATGTAAAATTAATCCTTCGTCGTGTCATATAGGTTTTCGAATTCCTTCTATGTCCGTTGAGCCTTGGTCAAGCGCCCTTCCAATTTCTGAGTGACTTTCTTTACTCGTCCGGAAAGGTACTTAAGAGAGGAAAAGGGACCGGAAAGTAGAGTAGTTTTGAGTTTCGAAGCTCTTGAAAAGTTTTACTTCGTATGAGGGGTGAGGAAGGTGGAGGGGAAAATATCAGTCTGATGTTAGGAATAAGGTTTTTATTTAGTCGTACTACTCTCCGGTCTTTTTCGTTTCGAATTATCAAAATATGAAAGTAATAAATCAATTCCCTGTAAGCAACCTGTCTAAATAGTAGTGTAAAAATGTTTAAGGGGTGACTTATTTATTAAGATCCTATACGGCTTTAATGAGACCGGAAGACTGGGTTGTACAGAAACATTAATGAACCGTGAGGTTGACATACGATGAATTTAATCCATTGTCAGTAGTTCAATAAAAATCCGGTGTCGTTGTGTGTGTGTGTGTGTGTGTGTGTGTGTGTGTGTGCCGACATGGATTGAACAATAAACGTGAGGAAACCTTCTCTCCGGTTTTAACGTCAAAATGACTGTGGTAGTAAAGACAAGTTGGTTGTCATTATGATGACCCGATGTGCCTCCCTCTCAAGTGAGACATACTCCTTGACACGATCTGTGAAACATGTGTAATTAAGTAAATGATGGATTTGCTGGTGGTCCTCTGACGACGACAATGTAGGAAAAACTTTTATTCCTTTTATTCCTTCATTCCCTTAATCGGAAACCGGTTCCCGTGTATCGATCGTTCCGTGCTCGGTTCTGCGAGCCTGTCCGACCGGGGGACGAGGACGGACTTAGAGAGGGGGTAAACGATGTGCCGATTCTAAGTCATACAGACCTACAATTTGTCTTCGAGCCTTAGTGTTGTGATTTGGACACTTTTATCTAATACGGAAACACAGTGTATAGAATTTTTTTTTAGGATTGTAGGGACTGTCTGTTCTCCTTCTGAAAACAAAGAGGGTGTTTTGTTACGTCTTCTCTTTTGTATAAAGGAGTCTCAGAGACTACAGATTCGTGTCGGGAAGTGAAACAGTAGTCTGAGTCATGACGGATGTTCATAACTGAAGTCTCGGGAAACACTGATACCCTCCTACATGGTAGAAACAACGAGTGAAGTCCTCAAAACTACCTTTCAAGAGATCGTATTTTTCAATGGAGAGAGACACTAGTCTAAAAACGATGACTTAGTCGAAGGACTTCACCACCATGAGTGAGTAGGGGACGGTCGGGACGGGGGTTATTTATGGTGACTGAGTCTCCGTCTGGACAGTCAGTGAGAAACAAAGCACTGTCGTGTCTCGTTCATGTCCATACCCTGGGCTATCTGAGGACACCTTCTCTTGCGATATCTAGGGAAGGTCAGACCCCCTCACGCACCCACGACCACCCCATCCCCCGCGACGGGATATCTAAGTTGTCATCGGTCAATCAGTTTTACCTTAAGGTTCGAACTTTTTCAGTTGTTGTCCCTGTACTGTGGTTATAAATCCTCACTTTTACAACAAACATGTCATGACATTTTATAGGGGTAGAAAAGAATTAAACTTTCGTAATTCAAATTTGTACTTTGTATGACTTTATATCAGTTTGTAATAGATATAAGATTATATAAAGTTGTTGGTTATTTCCTTCGCTTTTCGTCTCTCCCTTTTGTAATTGTCAACAAATTAGACCCATGATCCATATACCACTAGTACTATGAGAAAAGATCCAAAGAGACATAAACTTTCGAAAATATTATTTTCAAAATTTCTGTGTCTAACAGAAATTTCTCCTCCACTATTATCTGATAGGTAAGGATGTATCCATTTACTGTTTACTGAAGGGACTTGGGTCGGAACGACTTTTCTTTCCCTTGGAATGTTTGTAGTATCCTTTCCACCATCGAGAGTAATACCTTTGGGGTCTTAGTAGATCGGAGGAATAAGTCGACCCACGTTTTAGTGTAATTTTTAGTTGAAACACATTTTGTCTAATATTAAGAAAGTTTCGGAAACGTTCAGAGATGTGTACATAGGTGAACTGATACCAAATGGTCCACCTCATCTTCGTGTCTAGACTACGGTAAAGAAGAAACCTCCTACTCTTATTTTATGTTTAAGTCTGTTTCCAGGGTTACCCCTCCCCTTACATTTAATCTTGTCAGGGAAGGAGGGTCCCCGAAGACGTGGAGACTAGGTAAAGAAGGGTTGGACTGTGTCGTAATGATTTTGTCACAGACTCGTCGGCGAGATGAACTGTCCGTCGTGGTTTGTACCTCTCGTACCGTCACTTTGTCCCCCTTCATTTCGAACCTGTCCCTGCCGTCGTTGGTCACAAATGTTTGTCTTTGGTCTCGCAGTCTACCCAGTCGGTATTTAATTGGGCCCTAACATGACTTTAGAGACTTTTATTTGAGGGCTTCGGAATCTTCGTAGATGGGGTCTACGATTGGTTGGGGGTGCGGATGGGGGTGGTGTAGAAGGACTCTTTTGGTGAGGAAGGTTTTACCATGGCGATGATGAGAACGATTTTATTTTAGAATGTAGTGGTTCCCACCTCTAATGATTTTATTTGGAGTCGTCTTTTCGGTCTAGTCTTACCAGACTATCTGGGTGAGTTCTTGAATCCGCTTCAAACGACCGGTACGGAAGAGTCTCCATAGGTGGGGTAAAAGTGGAGTCACCACAATCCCATAATTGAAAACCACATGGGTCTACTTTCCCGTCGATCTCCCCGTAAGATTATAACTAGAGAAAGGGAAGACATGGTAGTACCAGGGTTAAAATCCGGTAGGGGGGGGGGTTTCTCTGGTTTTAGTGTTACTGTTTTTATTATCTCATGTAATGTCTGGGAAGACGAGGGTTTGATGTATAGAAGTTGTTTTAGGGGTCTATAAACTTCTTTCTCGAGTTTGATGTTTATTATGTTGGAGATGGTGGTCCGTTGAAGGTCTAGCTGGCGGAGACGCAGAGTGGTTGGGCTTTTACTACTCGGGACAACCGCCACCACCGCCGTCCGCGGGTCGCCACTGTAGTCGTCGTACGGACCGGGGCGGGGTAATTCCGTTGGAATGACTGTGGCTCCTTGTTCGGGTCCGACGGACCCGAGAGTCGACGTAGGTGTCCTTTACCCCTCTCCTTGGGGTAGTCGTTGTGGATCCTCTAAGTAAAGGGTCGTTGACTGTTCGGTGGGTACATGTGTTATTACGGGTGAGGTTTCATCTTTCATCTTAGATGTCGAGGAGGAATTGTGAGAGTTACAAATTCAGGTTCCAGTAGAAGTACACCTAATAAACTACGGACAAGAGTCTAGTAATCCTGTGTTTTCCGGACGGAAGGGAGTAACCCGTAGATGAGATGTACTCGCTCTCTGGTGGGACTTCTAGTGAGGTAACGAAGAGGTGAAGAACCGAGGGGTTATGTTTGTTTACTCTTCAGACATCTCCCATAAAAGAGAAGACTTTTTCTACTCTGTTCGGTCCTAGTGTCTCTGTCTTGCGATCGACCCATTTGGATGACCCTTAGTGAGTTTCAGTCGGTTTGTTCTTATGTTTTGCTGTTTTATGTTCCTATGTGTCTCCTTTATACTCGTATAGTTGTTGGTGTTCTTTTGGGTAGTTTTTGTTGTATTTTACGGACCCACGACGACCTTGTGAGACCTACATTGAAGGTACTACAAGAGGAAGAGGATTCTCGGGTGGTCGGGAAGGAATTCCCTTCGACATGGAAACACGATCAACTCGGGTTATTCTCATCCCAGCTCCGGTCACCCCCACCCGTCCCCTCTACTCCAGGTTCTTTAAGTCTTGATCTAAAGATTCTTGTAAGGAGTTGTTTTCCGTCTTACGCGGTGACCCTTCTGTTCGTCTTACCGTCTCGATCGGGTGTTTCCTTTTGGTCGATGGAACGAGTAAGGTTACCGGACAACGTTAAATTTATACGTTCCACAAGTTTCCTTGGGTCGTTACGGAAACCAGATGTGTCACGTCCTCTGACCGACCGTTGCACCGGGTCTGACACACGGAACTGAGTTGTGAGTTCCTTTCTCTTCTTTCTTCTTCTGACAGAGAGTGACGGTGGTAGTGGTGGTGGTGGACTATCTTTTGTGATTTCTACTTCACACCACATGTCCCAGGGTTTCTTACCGTAGGTTCCCGTTTCTCTGTGTAGACCCTCCCTGTCCCCTACGCTTGGGGGAGATCCAATCCGTTACGACACGTCTTTCTCGGGTCTCTACCCACCCGTTAATTAAGGAGGACGGTCCCGAGTTACTGTGACTGTAGATCAATAAGTACGAGTCACAGGACCCCGTTCACTGGGTGGTGGGTAGAACCTTCCTCGATACTACAGTTGTCAACAGTCCACTGTGGTCTTCTTTGTCACACAACCTCCCATAAAGTATTTTACTGAGAACCTCAGGGAACTTCAAACCCGTTTCCTTACCTACAAACCCCACTTGAGAGTCTCCCCGGGATTTTATTCCTAGAGACTGGGAAAAACTTCCAATGAAAGTCTCTCCACTCTTTCTCCTTCTTAAAGGGTGTCTTTCTTGACCATGGACCTCCAAATAAACGTCAAGTGGTGTCAACGCCAAAAGAGACAAGGTAGTCGAAACCAATTCAGACTCTCTGTTCTTGAAAGGTCGATCAAACTTACCTTGTCTCAATGGTCTCGTCCGTACTGACGTCTACGGTACACCACAGTATCTCGGGGAAAAATCTTTCTACTCTTTTGGTAGAGACTCTCCCCCTTTACTGAACATGTTACGTTTACTCTTCCACTTAATTTCTGGTCTCGGGTTCAGAAGACCGAAAGTCAAGTTCCAACGACCCAAAGAGAGGGTTGGGGTTTTATTAATTCTCTCCCGTACCTTCCCTTCTGTTCTTCTTCTTTCCGTTCAGACCAGAAGACGTCGGTCACCTTCCTCCTTCGACCATGAAGAGTTTCTTTTGGGTCCCACTGGGGTCCCGACACGAACCCCTCCCCCGCCCCCGTAATGGAAAGTTGTGGTCTCCAAGAAACGGAAGAGAGAAGTCTCTGAGCTCCTGATACACCTCACCGACCCTCCCATGGTGAGCCGAGCCGAGTAACCATAAGAGTAGCATTTGATATTAAAGAAACCTTTTCTAGGAGAACTTTCTCAGGAACGGAAGGGATGTCCTTTAGTTCAGATTCTGTCACTAGAACGGGACGACGTCAGAGGCGGCCGACTAGAATAGCCGCGTCAATTACACCTGTCGAGGAACCTACACTGAGAACAACATGAGGTACTTCCCGGCCGTCAGTTACTACTGTCCCGGGACCGAACCGTCCACTGAGAACGACGTAAACCAGTAGAAGAACCGGTTCAGTAACCCCATCTAATAAAACTACGACCGATCGACAAATCCCCAGGGACGGTGCCCCGACGGGTGGGGTGGACTACCTGAATCTCTCGGACGTAAGAGTAACAACAACTGGTAGACCGACCGTCCTGTCCACCACCTCGAAGGCTACCGTCACCACCGCCCCGGTCGCCGTTACCGGACCCAACCCCGGACTAACAGGAACAGCATCCAACGGTGTCACGTCGTCGACCGTGACGACGTGGGTGTTAAGTCCCTCGCCCGTCTCGGCGACCTACTCCCGTATATGCAGTCTAAGCGTCGGAAATCCCTGTGTTGCCACCACCGCTACTGTCCTCCCACCGACCATGACGGTCCCCGCCATCTCGGTTCCATCGATCTCAGATTTGTTTCCAACTCTAGGACTCCAGCTTGCCCGGATCTGTCACGGTGGTGATGGGACAGCAGATTTCCTCTGCCTCCGTACTCCTCCGACTTTTGACCGTTAAGTTCTTCTTGAGTTCTGTCAGACATTTCTTCCCCTCCCCCCCTTTCTTTCTTATTTCAGTACACTGTGTTTTTCGTCAGCTTAGGTTAGGGATCCTTTCCTGAAACGTAGGGAGAATCGCCTCAACAGGATTCACGGGTCATAGGACAGTGAGTTTCGAACTGTGAGTGGTGATACCTAAGTTTCTCCTACGTGCAGACTCCTGGTAGGGGGAGGGGTGGGGGACAGGAACGACTCAGATTCCAATCTACATCAGATACGTTTACAACTACTTGTTGGAAAGAACCTGGGTGTAGGTTCAAGTCGGAATCTTTTTCATGTTCGTGTTTCCTAGGCTTTTCGAGTTCTACCTTCCCTTCCAAGAATTCTCCGAAGAGAAGACCCGGAGTAGAGGTCCCGTCTTTATATGACGTTAGTAGACTCTTCCTGGGTATGCAGGCGGGAACGTATGAAAGGTACATTAAGGAAGTCCGTGACGTTTCCGTTTCCTTACTGGTTCTCACGACCGTTCCGAGTACCCTTATATGTCGTCGATTTATATGTAGTCCCCGTCTACAGTTGAAAGACGTATAGTCTTACTTTCATCGGGAGATTCACTTAGAGAAATTAAAACTCGATAAGAATGAAAAGAAAGAGGGTTCAGGAAACTTTTCGTGTTGTTTCAGTATAATTTTGGAGGGAACAAAGGATAACGGGAGAATAAATATTTCATTAAACGTAAAGGAGAAAGTAATGTATGACCAGGGGATTTTACTTCCGAGTTCGATCCCTTCGTCCAGACTTTTGGGACTGGGACTGTCTAGGTAGGGAGTCTACAGAGGGAACGGCGTGGTGGGTGAGGTGAGGACGGAAATTCTTTTCCTGGTGAAGTTGAGAGGTAAGAGGAGGAAAGGGATGTCCTTGTAGGATCTCGAAGAGAGTCGCCTTCCGTCGGTGATACCTATTAGAAAACTAGAGTGTGTCTGCACGGGGGAGAAGTTCTCCTACCTAGGTATTTCTTCTGAAGGGTCACTCTTCATTTCTCAACGGGTGTCCCCAGATCCAGGACAGAGTACTCTCCCATGGACGTTTCCCTGTCAAGGAAGGAGGGGTACCCCTATCTCCGTGAGGTAAGGGCCCGGGACGACCGAGGAGAGGATGATCTGTATGTGTGTCTCCTCTGTGGTTTGCGGTACGTTCTCCTCGAGTAGATTTGGTTGAAATTCTCTACAGACCTTTTTACAGTAGGTTGTAGGGAGATGTGTCCTGACAGTGGTAAGAGTCTGTGTCTCGGTTTTACAGTGTCCGTCTTATGTGTGTGTGTGTGTGTGTGTGTGTGTGTGTGTGTGTGTGTGTGTGTGTGTGCCCGTGCGTGGATAGTGTAGGTGTCTAGAGGGGCGACCGGAGTCGAAAGAGAGTGGTGGAAACCTACCCGTTCTTCTTAGGTTGGGGACAAGAGGGAGGGAAAGAGGAAAGAAGGGAGGGAGGGGGCGGGGAAGGAGGGAACGCATCATAAAAAACTTCTCGCTCATGATAAGGTCTTCGATATTGACAAAGGGTCGACCTGGGTCGCCACTTTTCAGAAACGACAACACAATGGACCATCCCATGCAGGGTCCTAGTTGTCAGGTAAAGGGAACTCTCCCTGCGTCTTCGCACGAGTGCCTCTGTATTCGACCCTGGGGGGTGAAGGTGTGTCTCACGCGCCGCGCGTGTGTGCGAGAGAGAGAGAGTGTGTGTGTATGTGTGTGCGTGCCTCACATATTTCTCTGGACGTAGGGACGTCGTCTCCCAGCCCGTATATATAACGGGCACTTTGGTAGGTCTGTCGGATCCTTTGGAGGGGCTTTTTGTGACTCGATAGGGGGAGGGAGAGATCAGCGGGAAGGTGGAGATCAATCGCCGACCTTTCTTTTAATTCACCAGTCTCTTACGACGAAGGGGTGAAGCCCCGTGAATTGTAGGAGGAAGCGTTGTGTCGCGTGATTGTTCAGGGACCGGAAATTTTGACGGCGTTTCGTAGGGTTGTTTGGAGTAAAAAAGGAAGCGGGGGTTAGGTTCATCTGACGTCTCTCTCATTTGCGTGTCCCGCCGCACTCGGTTGTCGCCCTTGTGAAATTGGAGTGGACGACACCGAGGAGGCATTTGTAGCGTTGTGTGTGTGCGCGTGTGTGTGTGGTGTATGTATGAGTGAGTGTGAATGTGGCGGAGTTTGGGGACCTGAGAGTCCTCATCGGTGCCACTGAAGGTGAATGAAGTATTTATTCACATTGGGAGGTGGTAGACCGCGAGGCGAAGTCGTTCCCTAAGCGTGTAAGTCGGGAGTAAGTGATCCGAAGTAACTAGAGGTCGTCGTTGTATCAATGAAAGAGAAAACGATGTGACATTTACATTCCAAGACTCCCCCGCCCGGCCGACGACTGGCTGCCGCACAACTTGGTTATTCTTAGGCCTCTTTGGACTGGCGATGAAGCGACGTCGGGCGCCGGTTACCCGTGGACCTCCCCCGCCTCGGCCCCGCACCGGTACCGAGAAATTCCTCCCAAATAGGCTGCGGCGAGACCCAGGTGACACAATATTATGCCTGCCACTACAGTAACCGTTGGTTAGTTTTTGAATTTTCCCGGTTGACCCCGGGCGCGCCTCGTCGACGAGAGATAAATGTACATTTGGCTTGGGCGTCCTACGTCAATTGGGAAAGGCCCCGACTTAACAGTTACCCGACACAAACGGCGAGGCGGATTTTGACCGACACGCTTGAACCGCCCTAGGGACATGTAGCGGAGTGGTTCCCTGTCTGGTGCGACAAATAAAAGGGAAGAATGAGACCGACCGACTAGTTGGCACAATCTTATTGAAAGATTTCCGTTCTCCGTTGCTCTTATTAGTGATAGGGGTCGACCTTTTTGCCCAAGGGACTCAGGGAGCTCCACTGGACTATTTGGCTTCTAAGTGCCTGCAGCGGGTCGATGGGCTCGTCCCCCTACTTACATTCGCGCGCCGGTCCCTGTAGCGAAGAAGATGTCAGACTCGGGCCCCGGTGCGCGACCTCCGGACCCGAGGTCGCCCTGACCGCTCAGACGGCAGGTAGGTGGCCGTCACTCCGGGCGGTCGGAGCGGCGCCGGGCTCAGGAGCCCCGGCGGGGCGAACGAGGCGCGGCGGTCTTTCGTAGCTGGCGGGCGGGCGTCTACAGCGACGGGGAGGCCGACGGGATGACGACGGGCCGCGCCGACACCGCGCCGCGGGACACCGAGCGGATGAAGTCGCGGGGTCAGTGCGGGGGCGAAGGGAGCGGACGGAGGGCCCCGAGGTGGGCATCGAGCTTCCGTCACTACGCCTCCCGACGAGCCTCCGCCGTCAGACCAAGGGTCAGTCTTCGATGTCTCCCGCGCAGGGGCTCCCCGACGTGTCCGCAATGGGGTATCGGGCGCGCGGGCGGGGCCGTCGGCCCGTTCCGGAGGACGGGCGATCGCGGGGGAGAAGGTGGGTCGCTCGTTCCAGGGACGCGGCGCGAGGCGTCTCGACGCGCGATGGCCGGGCTCCGGGCGGAAGGGAAGAGGGGAGGAGTCAACGGGCGGTGGCACATCCCGGGGACCCTCGGCTCCTGGGTTGTCGGGCCTCGAAGACCTTGTCGTCGCCGACCTCCTTTCCTCGACCTCGACTCTTCTTTATTGGTCGAACTCACCTCGGCTGCCTCCTGACCTCCGCCGTGGCGGGGAGATCCAAGAGGACATAAAGCAGCGGCCTCCCCAGCGCCAGTCTCCACTGGTAGACTCGTTTTGTCCCCCAAACCTCCGCCCACACAACGGTCGACCGGACAAATAGCAGTCCTTTTTAGTCTCTTTGACGACCTTTCAGAACCCCAGCCTTTTCTTCACCTCTACTACTCTATTTGACGTCTCTCAAACGTAGTTCCTTGGGATTTCTTTATCTCCAAAAAAGAAAAAGGAGGCAGAGGACAGACTCTCTCCGTCCCCACTTTCTCACTTTATTAATATCACCTTATTATACAATACTCGTGATATCTGATAAACCGATACTTAAAAAGAGAATGGTGTAACTTCCACAGACCTCTATATGAACTCCAACGTTCGGACTATCCGTTCGATTCACTGGACCCTGTATAAGTGTAGTAACGGAATTCATGTCTAGACTTTAAACTTCTACGGTTTGGAACCGGACGACCGGTCGATACAAGTCACTCGACTCTCTAGGGTATATATGTATACGTGTGTCAGATCCGAAGTGTCTCCACAAAGTTTGACTTCACTTACGTACGTCCGTAGAATTTGTCCTTTCCTAAAAACATCGGGGGGAGAGGTGAGTGTGTGGTTGTGTGTATGTGTAATGGGAAATTACTATTGGTCACTGACCGAACCCCTGTGGTAAACCAGGAATGTATAAACCCCTAGTCGTCTAAGACCGGTTCTTTCTACCCAAGACCTATTAAAGGTGTCTTTAGTCTTTTGAAGGGTCTCCTAGATTGGGACCTAGGTAAACGTCGAAATTATTGAACGGAAAAGGATTGACATCTATTAATAACTTTTTTTATAACTGATTAGGTCCCAACCTCCCAAGACTGATATTCAGGACTAAGACTGAGAGTAGAGAATATGACAAGTAGGTCTCTGTGATACAAATAAATATACAGACATTTTATCGTTTTGTGGTCGAGTTTTCTTTTTCCTTTTTCAAGATCACATTTCGTCAAACCCTCACCCTTCACCCCTCCATCGTCCTCATCCCCCCTTCCACTCCCCCCTCTCCAAGAGACGTCTAGTTCCCGTAAATCATTTTTTCATAACAGAAACGAAGTCCTTTACGACACGGAGATCAATTTTCATGAGTGGTAGATATTCGATACTTAGGTAGCGACTGTGGAGTCATAGATTCAGGTTTGTTTCGTCCTTAAATACGTTAACTCCTTATGAAGAATTGTCGGAAAGATGTTCCGGGTCTCCCCTTTCATTGAAGTTTTCCTTTACGTCAAGTAAATTACTCTACTAATAAAATAATATCAAAGTTTGATCACCTAATAATATTAAATCAACTGATTCTGAGATTCGGTCAAGATGACGTTTTAACCCTTTCTACCGTTTTAAGGAATAGTCGATAGTTCGGATTTTGAACCTTATTTGTACAGTAATTGTATATGTTTCTACATTAAAAAAAATTAATTCGTAGAGATTCACATATCAAATATAAGTTTAGTATAACCATCCTTTTTTTTCTAAAAAAACATGTTTTTTTCTCAACTAAAACAAGGTAAAAAACTCAGTATTCACTCCTTTATCATAGACTTCATGATGGGAATTTAATCATTATGGTCGGTTGGTTACCGACACTTGGACTAGACATATGTTTATAGACCGTTTCGGAATTACAAGTTAAAATCAGGGTTTCTTTATCACTTCGTAGAAGTGACGTAAACTCTCAAGATTGTACTAAAATGACTCGACATAGAAACAAGACTGTTTGTAACACTCTTTTTATACTCAAGGAAGTCACGTATCGTGACACAATTTCGTTTTTCCACTTCGATTGAATTCGGTCGTATATTCTGTATTATACCTATTATAACTTTTTACATAATTCCTGAAAGGACCACTAGGTCACCAGTTCTGACGTGTGAAATTGACGTCCCTTGTGTTCAAAATAGGGACCACCCCTTGATCCCAGTGTTTACGACACGTCGAACTGGATTTCTTTTTTTCCTACATAATTAATTTACTGACGAAAATACACGTATGTTTACCAATTCATACACCCTACTACCGTCTTCCAACCCTGACCATTCTCGATCCAAGAGTTTTATGAGTTCAAACTTCACCTAAGGACTTCTATGATCTTAATTCCGTCTCTTTCCGAATCTCCTGTAAATCTTTCTCCTTTAACGTCCTATTTCCACTGCAATTTAGTTATTCGTCCCCTCCTACTCGTCACCCTATCTTTTCACTCCACTGCTCGTCTTCGGTAACTCTGGTCGGACAACTTTATAGGGCACTGTGAAGACCCGGAACTCCTTCCGATCCCTCTTCCTAGGGGACTTTCTCGCCCGGTGACATCCCGAACACCCCCACTGTCTTTGTCTCCCGGGTAGATGCGAAAAGTGACGGAGACTCAAAACTTGTGTCCTCCGGACGTCTAGAAAGGGTAAATTTAGTGCCCATTTTACGTCAAACCCCGAAGGGTCTACCGAACCACCATTTCTTGGGTGGATTGTTACGTCCTCTGGGCCCAAACTAGTGACCCAACCCTTCTAGGGGACCTCTTCCTTTACCGTTGGGTGAGTTCATAAGAACGGACCCTTTAGGGTGCCTGTCTCCTCGGATCGCCCGATGTCAGACACCCCAGGGTTTTCTCAGTCTGTGCTGAATCGTTGATTTTGTTCATTCACGCGAACCCTGAGTCCTTTTACAAGACTCCGTGACTTCAAAGAAATAGACGTACATGATCACACTATCGGTGAACGACGTACACTGACAACTTGTGAACTGTTTAGACTAACCTCTACACGAGATTCAAATGTGACCTATAACTTTTGAAGTATGTTTTTTACATTTCATAGAGACAATGAAAATACAGGTAATGTATAAAGTTATAAGTCAACAAATATCAAACTTATATACTCAATTTATTTTATACGATTATTTTAAGTAAAATGGATAAAAAAAGAATCTTATACTGATAATCTTCTACAAGCTACTGAATACGGTAAATGTGTAAAGATAACCTGTCATAAGAAGATCTTGGACTTTACCGAGGAAACTAAACTCCAGTGAAACCACGGTTTCCGTGGTCTCAGTGTCTCGATCAGATTGTAACTGGACCTCCCCTGAACTCTCGAATAGATCCGGTCACCAAAGGTTTGACACAATCCTACTCGGTCTCCCTCCTCCCTGCACTACGTTCACCCCCACTGATTTAGGTTCCGTCGTCTCTCGACCACCTCGAGATTCTGGTGGCGGGTGGGGGCGGGGCTGACGAGGTGAGAATTCTACATAGATGTATATAATGAGGACTTTGAGGTTTCATTCTAAAGTGACCTTCCTTTGTCGTCTAAGACCGATAAAATAAACGAGAAAGAAAGAAAGAAAAAATTAGGACCAGGTAACAAAATGGACGTTTGGTTAGACTCCGGGTCTCTTACGTCTCCCGTCCCGGGTTGTGATCCGAACTGTAGTCGGGAGTACAGTTTCAGGTCGGACCGTCATCTCCTCCATTGACTGGACAACCGAACCCTTAATTCTTCGAGAGTTAGGGTACCTGTCTCCTCGGTCCGTCCGGTGGTAGGTACCCCAGCGTTTTCTCAGTCCGTGCTGAATCGTTGATTGGTTGTTGACAGAGTTCACGTTACTCTTTACGGGAAAGACATCAATCAATGAGGAGGGGGTGCAAGGCGTGGTAGACACCCGAGTGTGTACCGAGGATAAGAAACAGTTCTCCCAAGACTGATCCGGGTTCACACACCTAGAACTGTGGTCGAATAAAGGAACACTTTTATTGTTTGTGATTGAGTAACCGGGATCCAGAGACCGTTACGGAACGAGACGTCACCTACCGAATAATAATAATACACAACGATGTAGTTTTTGAATGGTAAAAGGGGAAACGGTTTGACTCGTTAGTAAAAGAGTAATTCTTTACGACAGTCCGGGTCTCCGGAAGTCGGGGTCCTCCGATACAGTCCGACACAACAAGTATCAAGTATAACACCCTTCGTTTCTATTCTCTATTTGTGTGTTGAAATCGTAAGAATTTGGGGGAATCCTGAACAACGTCCAGATTGTACCTCCTTAATTAGATTGGAAGAGTCGTATCGGATCACCTAATTCTGTCATGGTGAAGACCTATGATGTCAAGGGAAATCCACTGACTCACCCAGAACTCAAAATACAGGAAGTGTTAATTTGTAACTAATTTAACTAAGATTCCCTTTTTTTTATTATCGCCCATTGTAAAAAATCACAAAACAAAACACGGTTCGTGACAACTTTCTCTAAGTGTCCGGACTTGAGTAAAGTTAGAAGTATAGGCTTACCTACGACATTCATCCATGAAAATAATCGGAATGAACTTTCTACTTCTTTGTCTTTATGTCCGCCTAATTCATTAGACTGGGTTCAGTGTGTCGACCTTTCGTCGTCTCCGTTGTAAACTTGGGTCTGTTAGGCCGGGGTCTCGTAGACGAAAATTGTTAAGACACAGTAAATTAAGTGCCAGAGATATTAAAATATTTGAAGATAGTATGGGGGGAGTCGGAGGTCTGACGGTCCGTTAAAAATTAGTGGAGAAACCTTCTTAAGTGACAAAAAAGGACATGAAAGAGGGTTTGAAGGGTCTCAGGTGATACAGAACCACGCCAGAGAGAGTGGTGACGTAGGAGGTACGAACCCTAGATAATTTGAAGATGAAGTAAAGGTCTCAGGAGAGTCTATCACGACATTTGAACAGTCGCAATCCCAAAGTGACGTCCGAGCTGACTGTTCTCAGTTCCTTCCCGGTTACTGAAGAGAAAACGGTTGGTGCAGAACAACGACGGGGTAAGGATTGTATCCTGTCCTCGATCGTGTCCCACTCACGTCTTCGAGGTAACTTATTTACTTACTCACTCAGTCGTTTACTTACTTACTTACTTATCGTAAAAAGAATATACACGGTACTTAACAACCCGAAAAGTCGACGTATGGGCCCAAGTAGACTGTGAAAAGATCAAGGAGTAAAACGGGAGAGGGACCATGGACTTTGAACTTCCTGGCGACTTCAGGGATTGAAGTTAGGAGAGGACGTACTAAGTACGTCTACAATTAGTTCGTAGACAGACACCCCTAGGGACAACAAATGTGTAGTAAGAACAAACAAACAATGGTATAATAGGGTAAATGTCAAATCTAGGTTAAAGAAAGGGTGATCGTGGATACCTTTATAATCGAAAGAGTAATATAAGGTGTGTTATCAACATAAAAACACAAACGGTCGTGATAACTGTAATACAAGTAGAAGGTGTGAATCCTTTTATAGGGAGTAATAAAAGTGACAAAGTTGTCTTACTTCCATAGAAGTAAAAGGTAAAATTGTAGAAGGCAAAATCTCATAAGCTCCGTAAACAAAGGAACACAAGTCGAAGGGTTGTCTCCCGAAACAACAACAACAAATCAGTGATTCGGCACAGGTTGAGAAAACACTGGAGTACCTGACATCGGACGTTCGAGAAGACAGGTACCCTAAAGGGTCCGTTCTTAGGACCTCATCCAACGGTAAAGGAGGAGGTCCGCTAGAAGGGTTGGGTCCCCAGTCTGGAGACAGAGGACGTGACTCTCCACCCAAGGAGTGGTCGCCCGGTGGTCCCTTCGGGTTGTCTCCCGAACCGGTCACAAATAACCGGCTGTACTCTGGCTACAGTTATTTGTCGAAAAAAGTCTTTCTCCGTAAAGTAGTTCTGGGCACGGACCTTTGAAGTAAAAAGTGTAAGGACCCTCAACCCACAACTTTCCTTTAAGAGGAGAGATAAGACCCGTTCTACCGCTCGTCGTGAGGCTCTTCGGGACAAAAGTAACAAGACACTTCCTCCGGACACCGCGTGATCTGAAGGATGGGTCCGTCTTACAAGTCGTTCAAGGGGACTAAATGCACTAACTATTTCGTTGGCGACATCTTAACGTGAGAACCGAACGTTCCCGGTTCTTGCATGTTGACACCACCTACTCAGGAAAATACCCACTTAACTTCATAAGAGATATACGACTCATGATCCGGATGTCATGGTGGGGATCGTGTGTCATCCACAAGTTTACTTAAGTTCACTCCAGTCCAGTTTAGTGAAGTTCCACAATTTGTCCATTCTCTTTTCAGAGATAACCTTAACTACTGTAAAAATCAAGTTCAACTTTAAAAATTCTACCTCCTCACCTACGGTATTTGAAAGTCGAGTGTTTTTAAGTCTTAAAATTTTCTCTCTCTACCCTAGTTTCTCACCGGTTTACCTCACGACCTCGAGACAAAGTAAGTTGATGACTACGTACCTGGTTGGACACTGTATCGTCCATACCTACTTGGTTGTTGACAGAGGGGAGAGAAAGGCCAGTCCAGTCAAGTCAAGAGTCAGTACAGGCTGAGGTACCCTGGGGTATCTGACGTCGTGTGGTCCGAAGGGACAGGTAGTGGTTTAGGACCTCGAACGAGTTTGAGTACAGGTAACTCAGCCACTACGGTAGGTTGGTAGAGTAAGAAACAACAGGGGAAGAGGAGAACGGAAGTTATAAAGGGTCGTAGTCCCAGAAAAGGTTACTCAGGCAAGAAGTGTAGTCCACCGGTTTCATAACGTCGAAGTCGTAGTCGGGAAGGTTACTTATGAGTCCTGACTAGAAGAAATCCTAACTGACCAAACCAGTAGAACGTCAGGTTCCCTGAGAGTCCTCAGAAGAGGTTGTGGTGTCAAGTTCTCGTAGTTGAGAAGCCGTGAGTCGAAAGAAGTACCAGGTTGAGAGTGTAGGTATGTACTGATAACCTTCTTGGTATCGAAACTGATATCCCTGGAATCAGTCGTTTCATTACAGAGACGAAAAAAAAAGAGGGGGTAAGAGTCCTTGATCCTTTCGGTGACGATGAACTATTTGAAGAGTAAACTTGACATTTAACGCAATGACTGTCGTTGGTCAGGTTGCTTGGCAAAAGGGACATAATACGTGTCTTGTCTTTACTGTTGTTTTAAGACTGAGGGAACAGTCACGTGTTAGGGTCAGGAGTATATAATACACTCAAGAGGCTTCGTCCTCGATCTTTTCGATCTCTGAATCTGTGAGAGGTTCTGCTGGGTCTTATAAAATGGTCAACAACAAAGATCGGATATATCTTAAACAATGACGAAAGGGATTTCAAGGTTAAAAAAGAAAGGGTGAAGGATAGAAGGTTAACAATTCTAATGAAATCCCTCCTTATTCCCTCTTTAGTTTTCCTCCTTCTTTTCTTCTTTTTTCCTTCTGAGTCTCCTGACCGTTAAAAACAACAAAAGAAAACGGAAAAAAAAAATGTAATCTATAATTTAAAAAATAACTGTGTATAAATCAAATGTTTCGACACAATCAAGTTCACGTACCTTTCACTGTATATTATACGTAGTAAAAAATAAGAAAAGGTAATATTCAATAATTTTCTATAACTCACATCCAGGGATACGATATGTCATCTAGGACAACAAATGGACAAAATATCTATCACCACATCTGTATAATTAGGGTTTAAGGATTATATAGAGGGACCGGGACGATAGGGGAAACCATTGGTCTTCAAACAAAAGATCCAGGTACTCAGATGAAGATCATACATTTGTTTAAGAAAACATAGAACAAAATCTAAGGTGTATATTCACTTTAGTATACTATAAACAAAAGAAACAGACTGAAGTGAATTATACTATTAGAGATTCAGGTAGGTACAACGACGTTCACTGTATTAAAAAATGTCGGTTCATTATATATATATATATATATATATATATATATATATATATATATCCTCTTCCGTTACTGTGGGGTGAGGTCATGAGAACGGACCTTTTAGGGTACCTGCCTCCTCGGACCATCCGACGTCAGATACCCCAACGATTCTTAACCTGTGTTGACTCGTTGAAGTAAAAATGAAAAGTGAAAGTACGTGACCTCTTCCTTTACCGTTGGGTGAGGTCACAAGAACGGACCTCTTAGGGTCCCTATCCCCTCGGACCACCCGACGGCAGACACTCCAACGTGTTTCAACCTGTACTGACTTCACTGAATCGTCGTCGTAATATATATATATATATATATATATATTTATATATATGTGGAAGAAATAGGTAAGTAGGTCATTACATGTAAATCCAACGAAGTGACAGATCCGATAACATTTATCCATGACAATACTTGTAACCCCAAGTACATAGAAAAGTTTATTCTCAAAAAAAGACCTATATGAGACTCCTCACCCCAAAACAAAACAAATATTTAATAAAGAAACATGAAAACTAATACTCTGACCCTTTCCATGTAAACCCGTCTCTCCCCGTTCCTGACCAGTTCGTCTTCTTTACAACGGTTAAGGTTTGTAAAAACAAAAGTACTCTATTTGTCTGATCTTGTCTTAAACCGGTGTCTTTCAACAACTTTAGAAACGTCGGTTTTTACTCCATCGTGACTTCGAGTCAGACCGACAGGGGTCGTCTACGACCCGGGTGTGAGTACCCCACCCTCCCTTCGTCAGTGCGACGACCAGAACGACGTAGAGACACTCCCCGTTGAGACTGGGTCTGTTTTCGACTAACAAAAATACGGTCTGTTCCCCCGTAGTTGATACTCTCTCAGACCATCGTCGGAAACCCCTTCGAATCACTCAAGTTTACGTACGGTTAGGTCAGCGAACCAGAAAAGGTTGAGAAACACTGAGGTACCTGACGTCGTGCGGTCCGAAGGGACAGGTAATGGTCGAGGGTCTCGAACGAGTTTGAGTACAGGTAGTTCAGTTACTACGGTAGGTTGGTAGAGTAGGAGACAGCCGGGGAAGAGGAGGGCGGAAGTCAGAAAGAGTCGTAGTCCCAGAAAAGGTTGCTCAGTCAAGAAACGTAGTCCACCGGTTTCATGACCTCGAAGTCGAAGTCATAGTCAGGAAGGTTACTTATAAATCCTGACTAAAGGAAATCCTAACTGACCTAGAGGAACGTCAGGTTTCCTGAGAGTTCTCAGAAGTGTGGTGTCAAGTTTTCGTAGTTGAGAAGCCGTGAGTCGAAAGAAGTACTAGGTTGAGAGTGTAGGGACGTACTGATGACCTTTTTGGTACCGAAACTGATCTGGCTGGAAACAGTCGTTTCATTATAGAGACGAAAAATTGTAAGACAGATCCAAACGGTATCGGAAAGAAGGTTCCCCGTTCGTAGAAAATTAAAGTACTGACGTCAGTGGTAGACGTCACTAAAACCTCGGGTTCTTTTCTTTCAGAGAGTGACAAAGGTAACAAAGGGGTAAATAAAAGGTACTTCATTACCCGGGCCTACGGAATCAAAAGACTTACAACTCAAAATTATGTACGGGTCTCTGTGATATGAGTTTGGAACCTCTTGGGGTTTCTACTCAAAGAGACTAGGGTATCATACTCCTTGTCTAATACGGAGGAAGAGAGTACTACTACGTCTCGAAAAGGGAACACAAAAACTCGACGATACTAGAGGTAGACACTACCAATTAAAGTTCACAGTTGAACTGAACCGGTATCACGGGTCTATCTACTAGTTTGTCATAAGACCGATAAAGACACTTCCAGAAAGTAACCCACCCTGTTTACAAATTTAGTCACTTAAAACTCAGTTCGTCTAACGGAAGGTATTATACCCGCCCGGAGTAGGTTGGTCAATTTCTAGAGTTATCTCGGTTCTGATTAGAGGGGGAGACGGATGTTTTCTTTCTTAAGACGGTCGTCTACCGGAAACCTGAATTTTATGTTGTAACCAAGTAGAATCCATAGGTCTCACTGTCGAGTAAGACGTCTAAAACCTGAACGGTCGGAGATACTGGTCTTTTCCACAAAGGAATTTTGTTGGAGGGGGGAAGGGACGAAGTGTGTGTGTGTGTATGTAGGATCACCAAGACAAAGATACCTTTGGGACTGCTTATGTGACTACGTTTGAAGAAGCACAAACCTCTGTCGCGTCTCGTTCTGGACCCCTTATTCGGAGGATGACTCGCAATCGTGTCGGGGCAAGGAGAGGACGTAGTGTCTTCTGTGTGATCTAACCCACGTGGAGTAGAAACTTACGGAAGTAAAGGTTCTCACATTTTGATGAGACTTTGCCATTACTGATGTGTCATTTATTTAGATCCTATCTTTCTTTTTAAACTTTTAGATTCGATACTACTAATTACTTCCTTTTGTTGAGGGGGACGGGAGGGGGTGATATTAAATAATCCTCTCTCGTCTTTTTTCGTCATTCCGAAGATCAAAATCTTTAGATTTCGTTAGATCTCTAACCTTTATGTTTTTTATTTGGACTCTATTCAAAGATTCGGAGACTAAACACAGGTAAATCGGACTTCCTTCTTTCTACTTATAAAAACGAAAGGGGGTGTTTACGTATAAATTAGAAATAGATTTGTAGGACTTAAACCTCGGGTAGTCCTCGAAGGTGTCAGTTACTTCTAACGAAAGGGTCACAAGATAGTACATAATTCTTTCGACAAAATTTAGGGTCTTAATTACCACTGTAGAACAACGTCAATAAATAAGGAACGAAACGAAAGGGTTCAATTAGCTGGATGTCAACTTAATAATGTTCTAGAGTCGTATTCCCGGATTCCTCACCTAAACCGTTTTACTTCTCCAGTGTCAAGTGTTTTGGCGTACCCTGTATTTTTACATGACATAAAAACGTCGACGGATTACAAAAACCAAAAGGACCGAGAAATAGTCCTTACACACTTCGCGAACTGACACTTATATGTCGAGAGACGAAGTAGGAGGAACCGAAGATCGTCTGACCTTAGAGGACGGACGAGAGATCTGGTTTCGAAGAGGTCGAAGTTCATGTGTGTCTAAGGGGTCCCATAGAACAATTTGACGACTAAGACTGAGTACCCCAGTCCCCATTCTGACCTCGGAGACGTAAGGGAGTGTGAAAGGTCTTTGAAACTACATCGACCAGGTGTCTGGTATGAAATATAGATCCGGGTGTGACAGATTATGCTATCGGTGATCGGTGTGTACCGATAAACTCGTGAACTTAACACCGATCTTACTTATTTACGGATAACAGGAATATTTTACGTACGAATCTGAAACTTCTAAGTTATCCTTTTCATCTGTTTTATGGAGTACTTATTAAAGTAGAATTCTTGTAGAACTTTATTGTAAAATCTTTATGTCCTAATTTGTTTTGTATGATAATTCGATGAAGGTGGACAAGGAACAATGTAAAATTTTTACCTCAATGATCTATTAAATTTCAATGTAGATAACAAACGTGTACACCGATCGTACTGTAAAGGCAACCTATTACGACAAGGTCTAGTTGTCTCGACCGGGATCTCCATAAACATTCCCTCACTCAAAGGCTAAGGAAACTAGTGAAAAACAGTCTGTGACTTAAGTAGAGGAATTAAGGAATCTTGAAAAAGGACATCACAACAGAGAGTGGGGGACGGGTGGGTAAGATTTCAGTTAGGGTTGTGACGAACCGGTAGAACCCAGGACAGAGAATCTGACATATGTGAGATCGTTCCGGTTCGGTTTTTACTGTGTCTTTGGGAGGGGGTTTAAGTATTTACCCTGAGAGGAAACACAAGGGGCTTTCAGACACTGTGTATGCGTATGTATGTACAGACACTGTGTATCGTAAGTATTTTCTGGTGCAGAGAATTGTTTTTCCCGTACCCGAAACCTTAGTTCTCTGGGACCTCAAATTGAACTAGTTAAATAATGAATTGAATATCAGATGGGGCACGGAGAGAAAATCTACGACGACGACGACGACGATTCAGCGAAGTCAGCACAGGCTGAGACACGCTGGGGTATCTGCCGTCGGGTGGTCCGAGGGGACAGGGACCCTAAGAGATCCGTTCTTATGACGTCACCCAACGGTAAAGGAAGAGGTTACGCACTTTCACTTTGACGAGTCAGCACAGGCTGATAATCACCTGTGACGACGATCCCTAAGTGCTTACTTGTCTCAATCGTATAAGAGACAGGATTTCTCAAATGTCAAATCTTCTCTTTTATCTGTAACAGTCTTTCATGTACTTCTTCGTCTAATGTTTTATGGTAGGGTTGAAGAGAGAAAAAAAAAAAGAAGACACTGATAAGTAAAGGGAAAGACTCGGAGTCAAATTAAAAACCTTATCCTTATTATTGTTACGAAAGACTCCAAGACATTCCTAATATTTGTTACTGATATAAACATATCAATCGTATTATAGACCGTGTCTTATTCACAAGTTACTTGTCAACGATCGGTCGATTTATTTCTACTCGTTCCGACTAGTATAAATAAACAAACGAATAAACATACGACGGACAAAGATACAATTCGTTTTGTCGAGACCATTTCGTAGTAAAGATAGACTCCAGATACTCCCACAAGGACCTCTCTCTTCGTAAACTTAGTAGTGTCACTTCTTTTGTGGGTGTGGTTACACGTACAACGACTCAGTGTTGAAAGACCCTGGGGGTACCTGACGTCGTACGGTCCGAAGGGACAGGAAGTGATAGAGGACCTCAGACGAGTTTGAGTACAGGTATCTCAACTACTACGATAGGTTAGTAGAGTAGGAGACAGTGGGGAAGAGGAGGACGGGAGTTAGAAGGGGTCCTAGTCCCAGATAAGGTTACTCAGTCGAGAAGCGTAGTCCACGGGTTTCATGGCCTCGCAGTCGTAGTCAGGAAGGTTACTTATAAGTCCTAAATAAAGGAAATCTTAATTGACCCAAACTAGAGGAAAGACAAATTCCCTGAGAGTTTTCAGAAGAGGTTGTGGTGTCTAGTTTTCGTAGTTAAGGAGTCGCGAGTCGGAAGAAATACCAGGTTAAGAGTGTAGGTATGGACTGATAACCATTTTGGTATCGAAACTGATATGCCTGGAACCAGTTGTTTCACTACAGAGACGAAAAATTATCCAAACAGTATCGAAGAAGGTTCCTTGTTCGTAGAAAATTGAAATACCGACGTCAGTGCCAGGTGTTACTAAGACCTCGGGTTCTTTTATTTCAGACAGTAAAAAAGGGGTAGACAAACGGTACTTCGAAAATTTCTGATTCTAGTACCGTAGGTCGGGGTAGTGAAGTATCGTTTATCTACCCCTAGTTTTTCCACGTACCCGTACTCGGTCAGGGACCTGTCGGGTTTCTCTTGTTTTTCCATTTTCTCCCTTTTAAGAGAGGGAGAAAGGATGGGAACCTGTATCCTCAAGGACCAAGAGACCGGAAATCTGAGACCCTGAATACGGAATCTTGAAATGGGAACTTGGTCCTCAACGTGGTAGTCGAGGGGACCAGATGTCCGGAAACCTGAGTTTGACTTAATGACCAACAGGCCCAAAAAGTCAAACGTCTGACCCCGCCACCACCGCCACCCCTACCGAAACCGTGGAGGTACTGATATACTCGGTTGAGTTTATTGTTTAGAGGAGAATATACGAAGATATGTGTAGAATAACGAAGACAAAAAGACACCTTGGGATTGTGACAGAGTAAGGTGATTCACAAACGTCATCGACCAATCCAGTAACAGTGTGATGTCTACCATCTCATTGAAACCGAGGGCTATAGTAAATTTGAATAGCTCATGTAAAGGGTTTTGGTAAGAAACGTGTATTCTTGATCAGTTATTTATCGGTAACTTTAGTTTGATGAGGACTTTATCTGTCACGTTCACAGGAGTATGTTTCGAGGAGTAAACGTCTTTTTTTGTCGTCGGTCTCACCTTCGTTGAATGGGTCGTTATGTGAAAGTTATCATCAAGATCTTTTCTTATACGACCAGGAACTACATACCGTCTTTGGTTATTTATAATGTTTCGTTAATAGGAGATTAATTTTTATTAAAAAAATTTTTTTCTTTTGTGACTAGGATAAACGATCCGTGAACACCCTTTTCTTTCTTAAACACCTTTTCGTCAGTCTCCCTACTCCCTTCTAGTCCTCTTTCTCCTCGAATCTTTCCTTAAAGTTTTTTTCTCCTATTGTCACACAGACCGCGACATCCCTTAAAATCATCCAACTCCAGTCTCTTCTGTGAACCCGTACTGTTGATCCTCGCTCACCGTCTCTGTATCCCTTCTTCCGTCCACTCTCACCTCCACTGTCACAGTTCCTGAGGTGGAAGCTCTTCACGACACTAATTCCTTTCCCTACTCTATTTTCCGACCTACCTCCTTCGTCTTCATGGTCCCTTGAGACAAAGTCTTTCGTCCCCAACCCACAAAACCGCCGACTCGACTCAACGGCGAACTTCCATGTTCTCTCCTTCTCTCGTCAACAGTCGTTCTTCGGGACCTCCGTCCTGCTATCTCCTTACCCAGTCGTCCTACCCCTGTTAGCAATAGGACCCCTAGGAAAGGAGGTCTTTACTTTTCCTTTACACTCATTTGAAAGGTAATTCGTAACTCCCGTCTCTTCTTGACAAATTCTTCACTTCATCCTTCGTCCTGTTTCTTCCCCCACTCCTCCCCTACTATACGACCGTAAAATGGACACACAGGTCGGGTCTGAGAAGACTGGGTCCGAAAAGTTTCACACCAGGTACCTGGTCGTATCCTGGTGTCCGACGAACAACAACCAGAGTTAAGTCTCTTCGTCGAATACAGTCTACGTTTTTTTTTTTTTTTTTAATGATTCGTGCGATAAGGCACGTCGACTTTAAAAAGGCAGAAACTTTCATCGTCTCATAAGTAACTGAAAGACCGACCCAAGGGAAAGAGTAGAACCACATGTCTCGTCTATCAAAACCCATTGTAGAGGATGACTGTCAAAACGGAATTATAGGGTATCTGGAGAGTGGTAGTGGAGTGGAGGATTTGGTTGAAAACGAGGAACTGACAGAAGACGTCCCTCGACCATGGAGGTAAATGGTCCAGAGGTTCTGTCTTTGTACCCCCTCCCGTCAAATAGGATCTTGAGGTCGTGGGAGGAACTAGTCAGTAAGTGGTCTGAGGAGTTATGAGAACGATGAATCGAGAGTCCAGGTGGGAGAAGAGAGGTTAGAGTCCTAACGGTAGATCAGGTCTGATGGTTCTGACCCGAACCTATAATGGTGTTTGGAACCCGTTCGGTGGCGAGTTGTGACGATGGGGTTACTCGACAGGTGTGGGTTTAGATTTGTGGAGTGAAGGACCCGATTAGGTAGTTCCCAGGGAGGAGTAGATGTCTTTGTGGGACCTTACCAGGATCTGGGGCGGAGGGTTCGACCCGTAAAACTTGATGACCGTAGACGGGAAATAGACTGGAGACTCATAAGTTCGTGTGACGAGGGAAGTTCACACTAAAAACCAAGACCCAGAACAGTGGCGTTACGGAATGGGATCTTTATCTTAGAAACGGTGTGGTTGTGGGTCGCGTCACAGACCCTTTCGCAGCCGAGGGTTTGGAACAAACAACTTACTTATTTACTTCAGTTCCGTCTTTCCCTGTTGCAACAACCGGAGTATGGTTCGTTTCCACTACTTTCAGCCCAGTACTTTACGGTGCACCGGTACCAGTTTCACCCGAGGCTCGGACCTGAGGTGTCTTGAAGCCGGTGTCTTTACCGTCCCATCCTTTCGCCCTTCAGTGCACTTGGTACCGATTGCACGAAGGTGACCACCGCTGAAGAGACAGACATAGACTAGGTAACCGGTGTCGAGAGGACGCAGTGTAGTCGTCGTGGGCACCGACTCTGGTGGAACGTTTTACCCTCAGGATGGTGGGCGTGTGAAACACAGAAGAGAAGTACAGACAGACAGAGACCAAGGAGAGAGAAGGTTGGGTTTATAGTGATGTGAGGGTTCGGGACGGGGCGGGGGTCGTTAAGGTGATGATAAAACCGGAGACGGGAACTGAAACTGGGATAAATGAATGCTACAGTAAAAAGTGTAAGGAAATTCTACACTACCGTCTTAGACCGGGGTCTAAGGTTGTATTCGTTATCTACGATTCTGTCTAGGTTAAGATTGTAAGATGGGATCAGAAATCCTGGGGTGAACAATAATAACAGTGAAATGCGGTTTCTTACAGTCCATCCTGTCCCTTCTCTCAAACCCCCACCCCACCCCCACCTCCTTTTACTCGTGTTGGCAAGCCTCGGTTTATTATCTAATACCGACCTTTGAGGGCAGAACTAAACGGACCTCCCGGTGTCAATATAAACCGACCGGGGACTAACTGTATTAATAATAACGGTCTTTCATTAAAATCTTTCTTGAATTTTCCTCCTGTACCCACTAATTTCAAGATTATTATTGTAAAGATTTTTCAGACCCAATTACTTAGATTGTGAGTCCATTTTCTTTTCTCCGAAGTCCACAAGTCCCTAATCACGGACCTTGACTCAAACCTTTTTTTATAAGACACCCCTTCAGTTCATCCCGTCTCTGTCTAGTGTACGGGGATTCTTTAGAACCCCTTTATTTCTCTCTCTCTCTCTCTACATCAAGAAAAAAAGAAAGAAAAAAAAATTGCTCCTTGCGAGGAGATTTTAAAAACGTTCATCTCAATATGTTCCATCTATTTTTCGTCGTTTCGGCGAACCAAGTAAGTGACTCGTAGAGAATGCACATTCTATGACATGATCAAGAAACCTTCTAAGGGTACCCAATCTCGTCCCGACTAGATTCCCGTCCGAATCAGTGAGACCGACAAATATTGGTTGTAGACGAAACTAATCCGGTCCCAGGTTGGACTAACCGACTGTGGGACGGTCAACAAGTTATAAACGTACAGTGGGAACCTATACTCCGTTTGCAAGACAGGATTTTATTTAATATCAAATCTCCTACTCTACCCGGGTGTTTATTATCACGTTACGATACAGCATTCTTAACTTAAAGTGTAACAGGAAATGTTTCACAAAAGTGAAAGAGAGAGATAGTGTAGACTTGAATTGTTGTCAAGGTACCACCCGCAAGGATCAGAGTACAACGTCTATTCTCTCGTATTTCAAGTTCTCCGTCACTACAAAAGTGTAAAGTATCTCGTTCTTAGGAGAAGACTAACCTGAGGCAGATTTAAAGGGTGTTACGGGTAACGGAACGTTTGGTAGCAAATAAAGTACTTAACTAAGAACTGAGATTTATGTCTAAAAGTATGGACTCATTGACTACCTCTAGTTAAAACATCGAGACAGTAAGACTATCTTTCAATATTTTCGGAGTAAGACTCTTTCCTCGGTAGTCCTTCGACTCTACTTGATGTATCCCCTTCGTTCCGCAGAGGAAGTGCTGGAGACGATCCATCAAGACACATTTTGTCTGTGTACGTCTAGTTCTATTTTCTTCGTTCCTGTTCGTCTCTCACCTGACGTCTCTCTTACTTTTGTTTCTGCGTTTCCTTGTTCGTCTTCGAAATTTCCACTTCTCATGAGCCAGTAGGCCTCAGTCTTGAAATAAGGATTTGGTCGGTGTCGGATAGTCCATTGTGTCTTATTGTCACGCCCAAGAAGTGTGATCGGGACTCCTTTTATCCAATTTGGATCACTTTCATCACAACTATCGACGTCTTTATATGAACCCTAAATAGACCCTTAAGTGAGCACGTTTCGTGGAGTAAGAGGGTTCTCGGCGGATGTGTACGTTGATGAGAATTTTGGGGAGATCAGAACTAGACGTACTAGTGTTGAACAGGGAATCCGGTGTCTCTCCTTTTGTTTTAGAGAGGCCTCACTCACTACGGGTGTCAGTCATAGTAGTAGACACGTTAGGAGGACTATGTCTTCCTACGGATCTAGGTCCGAGAGTCTCGACCCTGGGAGACCGACTACACACAGAAAAGAAGACATGAACCATCCGTAGAATCGGGGTGAGGTAAGTACGTTTAGGGGATCACTAAAAGAAGTACCTTGGAACGTCTTTACGATGCAGTCCTACCCTTCCCTTGAATCCTTAACAACTTACGTGAGAGAGAAAATGATCCTTTCTTCGGACCCCAAATGTTTCCACTTTACTAAACAAGTTCCAGTGTTCTCTCCCATCAATGTGTTAATTATAATCTCTGAGATTAAAAACCAGGAACGGTATCCGTAAACAAGTAAATTTACAAACCTTATCGAAATGATAGTGTGCGAAATGTTTTGATCATTAAAGTTGACCATAGTATCGTAGTCAGTGTCTTTAATCCGGTGGAATAATCATGGACGAGTGACCCTGTAGGACTGGACAGACTCCGCTTAAAGCCTTTTCAACTAGTATTTATGTTAAAACTAATAAATCTAAGATAAAACGTGTATTACTCTCAAAAGAGATCATACATAAACTTTCACAAAGTCTCATTTGAGAAAGACACTTCGTTTCTTCAAACGTTGTTATTTATAAACAACGGACTAAGAAAAAAAAAAAAAGTATTTTTTATTTTTAAAGTACCTTTAACGGTCAGAACTTAAGGGGACCCGGTCTTGATCTCAGGAGGGAGGTCGAGAGTTGAGGTCCTGTGGACCCTGTCTCAGGGACCAGGAAACCGGTCCAACGGGGTGATCGACCCTCCGGGTTTCTTTTCCCTAGTAACTGGAACTGGCCCCCGTGTTGGGGTCTATCAGTATTCGATTTCTTCGACGTGGTAGGGTCAGTTTCGAACAGTACTCGAGTCAAGTTGTCTTCTTTGTGCAAAGGAGGTAGTCGTCGTTTAAGAAACGTCTTGAACATCCTCAAAGGTCGTGGGGGACGTCGGAGGGTGGTCTGGGGGTAGGACCCACTAAGTAAGAAGACTGTCGAGATTGACATACACAGAAGTCCGGACCGTGTAAGAAGAGTGACAGTAGTAGGTCGCTTAAAACCAGTGAAACGATGTTCTCACCGCAGGTAATTTAGAGGCGTCTCGTCTCCGTAACTAGTTAAGACAAGTGAGTACTTGTGGGGCAGGACTCTGAGTCCGACCGTTGTGTCCTCCAAGTGTTGTTCATAAACTGCTGATTTATCTACTTAACTAAAAGGTTTTCCCTCAACAACCGGGACTGAGCGAAGACAGTATCGTATCGTGGAAGGATCTACGGGGAGGACGGACTCCGACGAAAGGACAACGGGACTGTGGATTCTACCGGACCGAAAGTGTATAAAAAGGACCTAGATGAAGGACACAAGGTATGGTCGAGGACTCTGGTAGACCGTCCAAAGAAACCTCCCAAAAGATAAAGGACAACGCTCGGTAGGTGAGTCCGGGTAGGATTGTCTACTCCCGTGAGAGAAGTAGGGAGTAGAGCCCCTCTTGTGGAGGTAGGTTACGACTCAGGTTTACGGTGAAGGTGGCACCTACCGTCCAGGGGACCGGGGTAAGGCGGGAGGTCCCTTGTCTCCTCGACGGGAGAGATACTCGTCCATGTCGAACCAAAGGGTACTGGGGACAATGGAACTTGTGCGTAGGTAGGAACACGTTTCCAGTAGGTCTCCAATGTCCAAAATAGTGGCAGTGAACCTCCGTCCTACCGTATTATCAATTCTTATACCACAACCGTTAACTCGTTGTGCTCCAGTTCAGACCGTTTAAGATGAAGGAGGTCAGTTAAACGAAGTAAAGCGATGGGGAGTCAAAAGCATAAACATTTTAGACCTTTTATGGTCCTGAATCGAGTATCCCATCTTCACTTTGAATTTACACTTTTCAATGAGTTACGTACCATGTATAATATGTACGAGTGATTTACAAATACACAGACTCTCACCTTTTTTTATTTACTACTCGATAAAAGTCTCCTCCCGGTACGTTTAACCTCTTCGACTCTCTCACAGTCTATACAGTGCCCCCTTCGTTTCTCCGAGACCCATTTCTGCTCCTCCACCAACCTTTAATCCGTTCAAACCTCCCCTCTGTTACTTCTTAATCTCTTTCTCCTTCTCTACTGCCTTCTCATTCTCCCTCAATGTACGATTCGAAGAGTCCCTTCTCTTAGATTCCCCTCAGACCTACAAAATTCGTTTAAAGGACTAGTCGAGACAAGTAGGGGGTCTGTTTCCATACCAGGGGTCTGATACACTTGAGTACCGGAAAGAGAATAAAACATCGAAATAGTAAAGGTGGTGTCCCTATTGAAATAGTAAAGATGGTGTCTGTATTGAGACTGTGACCCGCATAGGGTCCACAGACCGTCTAGGGGAGTCGGTAGGCGTCCGGCTGACGACAGACGGGCGTATGTTTCGACCTCGGGGAGGATCGGATCAAGTACATCGAACTTGAAGTTTACTGGCTGATTTTACGCTAATAACTTCTCCAAGTTCCTCAATCAAGGAAAGGAACGATAAGAACGAGACTTGTGTTCTTGTCGTTTCATTTATTTTCAAGTAAATAAGGGACTGGAGAGAAACTCTCTACCGGAGGACAAGTAAACAAGTGAGCTATGGCTCCGACCGAGCGACTACTTTCAGTCCCGACTCTGTCTGGGACTGGACCCTGTAGTCTTTAAGGGTGGTGAGAAGACGGAGGACCCGCCAGACACAGAGTCGTCTCCTGAGGTACCCGTGTGATTCCCGTCCGACTCCCCGGTCGAAGAGTGGGGTGGGGTTGAAACTCGACTTCGATTCTCTCCAATTTGTCGAATGGGTTCGGATGGACCAGACCTTTACCACTTTGGTCGAGAGATGGGTCTATTGACCAGAGGGTCGAAGGAAATACTGGAAGGGGAAGGTTATATAAGGGGAATGTCTTGAGAGGAAATTTTCTTCTTAAAGGAGAAGAAATTTTCTCCTTTCAGAGTTCGTCAGTGAGAGAACAATTTTTATAACCCAACCGGTTTTAAACGGAAACCCAAAAAGGTATTCTGTGTCACTTTTCTAGACTTTCTTGAAAAACCGGTTGGGTTATGAAGTCGCGAAAGAGACGGTAAACTTATGTTGAATAAGAAAGGAACACCGTTCGACCATTTCTTAGACGGACGTTACGTTCTCTGGACCCAAGTTAGGGACCCAACCCTTCTAGGGGACCTCTTCCCTTTCTGGTGGGTGAGGTCATAAGACCGGATCTCTTAAGGCACCTGACATATCAGGTACCCCACCCAGGTACCCCACCGTTTCTCAGTCTGACTCACTGAAAGTGAAAGTGAAAGTAAGAAGGGACCCGGACGTCTCTTACGGGGCTTCCCAGACCGAGGGTAAAGTGACGTGTCGGAGTTAGTACAGGGAAAAGAAAGAGGGTCATTTGAGGTCGGACAGTCTAGGCCCTCCTCCGACTAGAGAAAGGTCGGACTCACATACAGACACTCGGTAAAGGAAGGGTCTTCCGAGTAGGGGTCGAGAAACGTATGACTTGAGGAAAAGAAGGAAGATCAAACTCGAATCTATAGTGAAGTGAACGTCAAAAAAATTTTTAATCCGGGAGGAGAATAAGACGTAGTATCGGGGGACAAATAAAAGAAGTACCTTTTATTTTAAAACTTTAATGAACAGTTATTAGACATGACAAAGAAAGATGACTTTGCCCAAAGACTGCCGTACTCCAGTCCCTAAAACAGAGTAAAAAGTGACTTGTGTGCGGAAATGTACACCCCACTAGTAATTTACAACAACTTATTTACTTACTTTCCAAACTGAGTCTCCATTTAAATGTACTTCGGTTATTTAAATTAGGAGTCCCGAGGAGTAAAAGATTCCTTACATCCGAGTACAGGTGTACCATCATAAAAACTTTTTGAACGTCGTTGTTTCTATAAACTCGACGTTAATAAATTTGGACGTCTTCACAAAATGTACCCAGATTTATGAAGGTCCATATCAATGTAGTGATGATCGATAAGGTTTCGTTCTTGCCACGGTCCTTATGACGATGACAGGAGACCCTCCCGAGTGAACTAGAACCCTGTGTTTCCACACCCCGACACCGTGGTCTTCATATGCCTACACCTCCTCTTTGTTTCGGAGCTCACGTGCCGGGGCTGACCATCAGACACCTTTCAAGAGGGTTTAGAATGTCGAACAAGTACTTTGGAGTCATCTCAAAATGGTTGAAACCAGTGTTACGATTTTTACATAAACTGTAGGGATTCTCATTCATTGTGTAAACTTTCCTTGAAAAGGTTTAATAATAAACGACAAGAACAGCAGGTCAGAGATTCAGTATCGACTACGAAAACACTGGGGTATCTGACATCGGACGGCTGAGGACAGGTATCCTAAAGGGTACATTCTTATGACCCCACCCAACGACAAAGGAGGAGATCCCCTAGAGGGGTTGGGTCCCCAGTTTGGGTGCAGAGGACATGACTTCCACCTAAGAAATGGTGACTCGGAGGACCCTTCGGACCATTTGTGAGTAATCCTTTTTTGTTTAAGGGATGTTGATACCTAGGGTCTGTGATCAGTAAAACGCAGTGCTTTCCACTTGATAAAGAATTTTGGAAAATAACCTCTTATCAACTAAATTTTACACAATCAAAGTCCACATGTCGTTCCACCTGGTCAATAAGTATATGTATATATGAGTGAGAAAAGAAAATCTAAGAAAAGGGTATATCCGGTTTTCTCTCGTGACTTATCTCAAAGGACACGATATGTCGTCGTCCAAGAATAATCAATTGATCGAACATTAACTGTACATATCATCACATATGTACAGTTAGGGTTAGAGGGTCAAATAGGAAGGGGGCTGGGACGGAATAGGGGGTAATTGATGTTCAAACAATGTTCAGACCGTGTATTATTCATGATATATTCCCATCCGTTAACCATCAACTAACTTCTACACCTCATAGTGACTCCCACTTGAAATGTGTTTAATTTTTTATACTAAATTCTCCAGTCCTCTAGAAACCTACCTTACGTCTTACACTGTTTTATTGGATTACATAATGATTACACACTTTGTTGGAATGACTTTCCCTACCCCCGCCCCTTCCTCACGACTGGATTCATTGAAACGTGTAATCATCTTAGACATTCTGAATTCCGGTTTCTTTGACACACATTCATGACATGAGATCTACTATTTCGTCTCAGAGTGCCCTCTTTCTCAATTGTCAAGGCCATAACGACGTGTTAACATGACCTTAACTTGTTAATTTATTTTCTCCCACCTACCACCTTCGTCGGAAGAGTGACAACTTCACCCTCCAATCGTTATAGTTCCTTTTCCCAGACCTTACTATGTACTTCATTATCAACTCTCGTCGTCGGTAACCATGATTGACTACAAATCGAATTATACTTATTTCTACCAATGTACATCTTTATATGCATCTATACATATAAACGTGACCAATCATATATGAAAAGATACGGACGTTACACCCTCTGGACCCAAGCTAGGGACCCAGCCCTTCTAGGGGACCTCTTCCTTTACCGTTGGGTGAGGTCATAAGAACGGACCTCTTAAGTACCTGCCTCCTCGAACCACCCGATGTCAGGTGCCCTGCGTTTCTCAGCCTGTGTTGACTCTCTGAAGTGAAAGTGAAAGTGAAAAGATAAAGGAATAAAACAATCGACGTTCCAGGATCTTCGTTGATTTAAAATCATAGTTACTTACATGAATTATAAATCTAGAACAAAACATTATGGTTAGAGGTAATCTTCCTTGGTCTCAAGGAACCTCCTTACCAACTAAAATACTGACTCCTTCCTTTATATGTTCTACTAGGACCTTATAGAGGTCACAGTCTTTCATTTCACAATTTTTTTTTTATCGTTGTATTACTGTCCCCATAAAATTTGCACCGTAACCTCGGTTCATTTTGTCGGGGGTCACCAATTTCAACCCTTATTAAACTCGTTATTTCGTTTATTTTATCGTAACATAATAGTGCGTTTCATACTTTATTTGTAGGTACATGGATATTATTAATTTATTTACTGACTTATGTATTTATTCACTCTTCTCTATTTAGAGGGTACAACTTTTAAAACTTAATTAAATACATTTATAAGACAGAGTTCCTCCACCTCGTACTGAGGGATGAGGGGATGAGAAATTTACACCGGGTCTGGATGTCTGCAGGAAAGTTTCCCCTGTCTAACTTTCCTCCCTCCCTCTTCCTCACTATACACGGAAACTATTCCACATTACCTTTACTGTCAAATAGAGACGCCAAAAGGAGGGACTTTGGACATTGGCGTCAGATTAGTACTCTTATTGTAGTCTACTTAGGATTGACTTCCCGTATCATGTTTTAGGGACCAATCATCGAAAGGTTTCACTTTCACTCCACTTCCACAATCAGAGAGTCAGGACAGGTTGGAAACACTGGGGTACCTAACATCGGGTGGTCCAAGGAGACAGGAACCTTAAGAGGTCCGTTCTTATAACCATCGAAAGGTTTGGTCCAGAGTTCTGGTTCCCTTCCTTCTTTTTCGGTGTCAATTCTCCTCGGAATCCTCTGGACTGTTAGTTCACACACCTCAGACCTACCCCACGACCCTGTCTTTTCCCTGTAAATCAATTTTCGATTCTGTTGGACTTCTTACGTAAACAACGTCCTTCCCCCTGGGGAAGGTCCCGGGCTTTGACCTGAGAACAAATTGAGAGTCTTTACTTAGTAGGCTCCTCTGTGTACACGATGGTTTCGTTCTCTGAAATAATCCTTTCCCACGGGACCGCCTGTCGTCCTCCCATTCCCTTGGGTTCTCTTGACGAGACGGCACACCGAGTGTCAGAGCCCAAAATACCACTACCCTAACAAAAGGCCCACCAGAAACCGGTTAGTAAGACTGAGTCTCAGGAAGGACTACCACGTTCGGAACAAGTCGGTTCTACCTACGGTCTCTCTTCCTGAGACCCTCCACCAGTCTGTCCACCACAGAGGAAAACTGGAAAGGGTTTGAGAAGACCAACCACCTCCGAATAATCAAGGGACAAGGAGTGGTCCTGGAGGACAGTATTTTGTTGAGTACGTTTATCAATGATACCACGGACCGGTCCCACCCGCAAAAGTTAGTCATGCGAAGGGGATTGTGTGACTGATCCATTTCCATTACATAATGATCGGGAAGTAATTACCGTCGATTGTATGATACGTTTACCTTTTCTGGTCATTATCCCCTTTGGTCACACCCCATATACCGTTGAGACAAGATAGAAGTGTTAAAAAGACATTTAGTTTTCAATAAAGTTTTTACATTCAAATAACATTTTTTAAGTTAGTCTGTACAGTCTCCTCCCTGACTTAGTAGAAAGATCACATCTCTTTTTAATGTTATAGTAACATTACCTTTTTCCTCTAATTTCTTATACGTTAGTTTTGTACTTTTCTTGTATCAAATTTCTACACAGTCTGTGTATCTCCAGTCTCGTAACTCAGTCCTTATAGTCGACACTTTAATGTAACATAAAGACACAAGACATTTTAAACACTTGATGGTTGAAAAGGTCTATGACACCAAAGAGTAAGATTTACTTCAGTGAAAACATAGAAAGAGACATATACAACGAAAACATAACAAAACGAATTTAACTTGGTGGTTTGACATATTTGAAGTTCAGGGTGTTTTGAACTTCCTTTGTGACAGAGGTCCCGGTAATATCAAGGACTGTAAGAAGTTCCAGTTCCAGACCGAGACAGACACCGGGGCGGGTACACAAACCCCTGAAAGGGTTTGAGGAACAAACTTCGTCGGAGGGGCGGAAGGTCTTGGAGGTGGTGGAGTTGACGACCGTAGAAATTGAGTGACAGTGACTCGTCGACAGATGCGGAGAAGGGTATAGAACGTCTGACGAACCCGTGAGAAGGAAATATGGTCTCAGAGCGTAAGGAATAAAAAAAATTAGAAGAAAAAAAAGGAAAGGACGGACGGAAGAAAGAAAGAAGGGAAGCGGGAGAGGGAGAGGGGACAGGGAGGCGGGAAAAAGGGAGGAGGAGAGAGTCAGAGAAAGAAAGGTGACATAATTCCATGTACATTTTTCGAGATGTATAAATTATATATTTTGAGTTATTTACACCCGTATAAATATGTAGGTAGTTTGTCAGTGGTGGTAGTTTTAGTACCTACTACTACTACTATACTAGACACACACACAGTTCTTGTATTCTGGATGAAAAATCTCTTAAAATTCCTTTGTTATATCATAGTAATCGATATCCGTGACACGACACACGATTTGGAGGCCTTGAATAAATTAGAACGAATTGAAGGACGTCGTTACAATCAAGGGAGTAAGCAGACACCGAGGGTACCCGAAGAGAGGTCCGTCTGGGTAGACTAGGGAGGTGTACTAATGCTAGGGAGAATGTCCAGTAGGGTACAGTAGTCACACGTCCAACACAGAGATTTATTATAAAACGTGTATAACACAGGAAACTGTAGACCTAAGATGACACTACAGTCTTCAGTTCAAGGATGGGGCCACTAAAAGGACAATCTAAGAGACTATTATTTTAGGTATTGACAGAAAGGAAACTTGAAGGTTTGACTAAAGGTTTCAAGATCTTAACCATGTACCAATCGAAAAGAGTCTCAAAAGAAGTATGGGGGAATATTAAACAGGTCACTTAAATGTAACTACTTCAATAACTATAGTGACTGAAATAGGATTGTAGGACGATAAACAAAGGGAAAATAAGGGAAGGTGAAAAAACAAGGAGACAAAGAGACTAAAAAAAACGAAATACAAAAAAATTGTAAGATAAAGTAAAGAATATAATTGACGAATCATATACAGAGTCGAAAACATATAAATTTTTCATAAGTAAAATAGAAGTTAAAACTTTCTATAAAAAGAAATCCTACACCTTTGGAACCAACTGTCTGAAATTTTCGTAACAACGTCACGGAGACCGGTGGTGACAAACACTGTTCTTCATCAGAATTAACGAGTAGTAAAGGAGGACAAATATTAAAAATATTTAATGAATTAACTGATGTTGAAAATTTCATCAAAATCAAGGGTATATGTGAGAAAGGGGACGAGTGTCAAAAACGATAATAATTGTAGAACATAAGTGTATTGTGTAAATAATTTTAACTACTTGGCTATGACTATGTAATAAAACTGGTTTCAGGTATCAAATGCAATCCTCGTAATTACGAGTAATCCCAAGTGAGACACAACATGTAAGACACCCAAAACTGTCTATGTGTCACAGTTCATGGGTGATAATATCATAAAATATCTCAGTAAGGTGACGGAATTTTTAGGGGACCCAAGGTTTCTAAATAGGAAGAGGAGCGAGGAGTTTGAGAACCGTTAACGATTAGAAAAACTTATAGAGATATCAAAACGGAAAAGTCTTACGATATGTCAACCTCAGTGTATCATACATCGTAAAAGTTTCAAAAAGATTTAATATACGTAAACACAAAGACGACATACAAAAATACCGAACTATGGTGATTAGAAAAGAAGACAAAAGGAAAGAGAAGAAGGACAAAAAAATCAAAACCGAACATTCACACTGACACTACATAGACCCACACCAAAAGACATATAATTAAAACGGATTCCAAAGAGTTTGAAGAATTTAAAATTCACTAGAAAAAGAAGTTTAAACCCTGAAAATGTCACTGATAAAGAACTTTATTGAATAAAGGACGAAACATGAACGAGAAAAGAAGACTTTGACGTTAATGCACTGACGACATAATGACAAATTATAACGAGACGTGAAAAGATCCTATTAAATATAGATATAAAGAGGTTCAACCGGGTGACAGGGAAATAAGACGACAGAGATTAAAGGACAATTCCGGAAGTCCATTTTAAAATTAGAGTTAATAAATTTAAAAGTCAGGAATTTACGTGTAAAGCAAGACAAAATATCAAAAAAGAGACAAAAATTATAAAAATACAAATGAGTAATTCTTGTATAAAAGAAGATCAAGTACCAGTATATAATTCATTTAAGAAATTTCATTAACAGACGTTTTGACTTATAGACCCGGTGGGACTCCAGTCAAAGATAACTGAAGAAAAGGACTACTCTCTAGTGTAAAAGGACAAAGGAAGGTACAAATTATCAAAACTGACGTATGATCCATAACAAGTAATATAGAACATCTCTGACACCTAAGATAATAGTAAGAGACTTTGTAACTCGAAATAAGACCGTCCGTAAAGGTGGTGACCAATTAGTACAACTTAAACAAATCCAAAATCAAATTCGAAATATCCCTTCTATTACCTCACCCTATTACCTCCCCCATCAGTAAGGGAAGAGGTCCCCTAGAAGGGTTGGGTCCCTAGTTTGGGTCCAGAGAACGTAACACCTGTCTAAGAAATGATCGACTCGATGGTCCCTTCGGGTTCTTATGACCTCACCCATCGGATAGGGAAGAGGCCACCTAGAAGGAAAGGGTCCTTAGTTTGACCTCAGAGGACGTAACGTCCGCCTAAGACATGGTCGACTCGATGGTCCCTTCGGGGAATAATCCCTTTTAGATATTGTTATAGTTCTACAAAAGGTCCGAAAATAGAACCACCCAGAGTTTGATGATTGGAACAGAAGGTACGTCTGGAAGAGTTCCGAACCAAAGTTCTAAAAAATATCTTATCCAAAATAAGATCCCGTAAAAGAAATGTAGACATACATAAAAGGGATCCTAAAGTCGACCAATACGACTATCCTTTCGGATTCTACGACCATAGACTGTAGACGGGTATCCTGACCTGGTGTTCGTGGAGACAAGACGAATGTCGGGATGTCACCGATAATAAATTCAAAGGAAAACAAAGGAAGACCCGTTCAAGTCGGGTAAGGAGTGGACTCTTAAGTATCCCTTGGAGGTTTATCTCAATATATTATAGAAGAGAAATGTGGAAGGAAGAGAGGACATAGGACGGGGTGACTAAAGTCCGGGAACTTTTCGAAGTCCACGACTGGAAATCGGCTCTCTGAGGAGACATTAAACGAAAATGCGACAGACAGACACGACATGGTATTCATCTCTCGACCCCGGTTTCACTGAAAGTGGAACACTCAAACAGAAAAGAGTCCCTAGTCTGAGACCATGTATATAACATAACAAGTTACTGACTTTTTTCGGGAAATATAAAAAAACGTCTTCATTCAGACTCAAGTCATCATCAATGAAGTAGTACTGGTCTCGAACTACAGAATTAATTCGGTCTTAAATTTAGGAACGGTAGACTTAGGTCTTAATCAGTAGAGTTGTTGATACGATAGAACAAAACCAGAATTTTTTTTTTTGTTTCTTCTTCTTCAACTTTGGAGATTTCTTTAACACCCCGTTCCGTTTCACTTACTAATTTTAGAACTAGTCCCTTCGACTGGTTCCTTAAAAGTGAAAGTCTGTCGTACTCTACCTTTTTCGGTAAATAAACTTATTGTCATTATTATGGTGGAATACCCGAAAGTTATAGAAGTTTTGCAAAAAGACTGGTAATAAAATAGGGGTGCTCTTTAGAACAATATAAGACTATATAATCTATGATAGTGAGAACACACTGTTTCTTGAGTCTCTGGTCTTTGTTACCTCATTGGACCGACTCTAGTGTGTCGATCAATTACTCCACCATCCCGGTTCTAGAACCAGAGGTTTAGGTTTACAAATGATAAACCTGAGGGGTCAGAGGGGGTTTTAATTCCCGTAAGAGTGTCTTTACTTCCACAGATCCTTCACCAACATCGGAAAACAGTTCTCTCTTGTGAAACCAGATTCGATACCGATTAACTATTCCTTTGACGGACGTTATGTCCTCTGAGTTCAAACTAGGAACCCAACTCTTTTAAGGGACCTCTTCTTTTGTAGTTGGGTGAGGTCATAGGAACGGACCTTTTAGGATACCTGTCTCTTCGGACCGTCCGGTGTCAGGTACTCCAACGTTTTCCCAGGCTGAACCGAATTACTTATTTGGTATTGTCGTTGTACGCCAATTTTGAATCTTCTATCGTTTCAGGAGAAAGATTCGAAAGATTTGTCGGGACTGAAGTAAGAGACGAGAGAGAATAGTTCCTTTTATGACAAGATACACCTCATTCTTTGCACATTATTTATTGACGTTCAGGGAAACGTTTATAGATTGTGATCTCTTCATTAATAATCATATAGAGAAGTAGGACTTACATCTAAATATCGGATGTAGATAGTTTACTCTGGACCCTTATTAAATGTGTCGTGTATATAAACGTACATATAATACGTATGAACAGAGTGGAAGACCTCTTCTATTAAATATATCATTCAAACCCCACCCCAATTAATTCCAACTCCAAAAAAAAAAAATTTATAGAAGAGTTGTCGTCGGAACGACCCTTACGAGTGATTGAAAATAGTCAACTCCGAGTATGGCCGAGTCAGTTATAAAATAGTTAGCATAAATTTTCACCATAAAAATGACAGTTCTCAAACAGGTCAAAGACCAAACAATAAACCAACCTCTATTGTCCTTAATCTTATAGATGTGACTAATTGAAATTTTCGAGTTTTCAACCCCGACTATTCACCAGGGACGAGAGTCCACCGAGTCACGATTTCTTAGGCGGACGGTTGTGTCCTCTGTTTCTACACCCAAACTAGAGACCCAGCCCTTCTACGGGACCTCTTCCGTTAACGTTGGGTACCGTCATAAGAACGGACCTCTTAGGGTACCTGTCTCCCGGGACCTCCCTACGTCAGGTACCCCAGTGTTTCACAGTCTGTGCTGACTTACTGATTCGTCTGTGTGTGCACATGAGGAATCCTTCCCCCACCACCTTCTGGACGTCGTCTAAGTCTGAGGGTCCGTCATTCCTACTACTTTTTCTCGACTACCAATTGGTCTCAATAGTACCACAAAAGTTTGAAAATAAAAGGGTCGACCACCCTTTATTCCTGAGTCTGAGTTTTTAGGTCCCTTCTTTTTTTACTTGACGTCTGTTAAAAAAGTATACCTTCTATTCTATATCCCGGGGTTTATCTTTAAGACGGACGATAACCCACTCTTAAAGAGATCGTCTCTCTTAAAGTTTCACGTTATGGAAATAAAATCTCGACGTCTTTGTCTCCGGGTCTTTTAATTCAGGGGAATAGTCTGAATTCAGGGGACTAGTGTCAGTGTCACGTGTCAGTAATCCTTTTGGGGTGTAAGTGAATCGAGTAGTTCTTAATGGGACTTTGTCGAGACTCTGTCACAGACCTACCATCCACTCGAAACGATCTAGACTCCCCTCCTCTCCCCGTGCTCTCGGACCACATACACCCCCCTTCTTTTTCGGGCAGTACGAAAGGTCGTGTACTTCGAGAAGAGATATAAAACGGGTAAAGGAGGAACGAAGTATGGAGACTTCTTCAATTATATTAGAAGAACTATAATCTCTACTTTAGTTTCGGGTCGTCCATATGTCTCGGTCCGACAACCGGTAGATTTCGGAACCGTCTTTACCTTAAAGTTGGACTTAAAAAAAAAAGCATGGTGTAGGTGTCGTGAAGATTCCAAACCTTGGGTCAGTCAAAGGGAAATAGTTTTAGACGTCTCGGACCTCGGATCCTAGGGTCGGACGGACTCCTGCTACTTCCCGACGAAAATTCGTCCCAAGGTGCTCGAATCTTTACCGTTGGGTGAGGTCACAAGAACGGACCTCTTAGGGTCCCTATCACCTCGGACTACCCGACGGTAGATACCCCAGTGGAATGGTCGGTACTCGAATTACGATGACGACGGTAAAGGAAACAAGCAGAAATCGTTTCGGATACATTTACGTCCACAATAAACCCAGTTCTCCTACAGGTCCTAAGAACTCGTTGTAGTCGTTTTAGACCTCGTTTCTGTCTTTCATCTGGTCAGTGTGTCACTGTCTTCAGTGTTTCGTGCGAGAGACGGGGTTTACACCGAGAGGAAGGACAAGGAAAGAACGAAAAGAACCATTCGAACAGAAAGAGGGGTGGTCCTTGGTCCGGGGAGATCCTCGTGTCTCTCACAGAAGACTAGAATTTATGGACGGTAAGACGACCTATCGGTATCGTCCATCGTATAACGTCGGTACAATTGTCACGCACCCGCGTCCGATTCAACGTAGTCAGGACAGGCTGAGAACCGTTGAGATACTCATTCATTGTGTAGACTTTCTTTGAAAAGATTTGATAATAAACGACAAGAACGACAAGTCAGAGAATTCAGTACAGACTACGAAAACACTGGGATATCTGACATCGGGTGGTCCGAGGAGAGAGGTACTTTAAGAGGTCCGTTCTTATGACCTCACCCAAAGGTAAAGGAGGAACTTCCCTTGAACGTCTGGTTCCCTAGTTTAGGTACAGAGGACATAGAGGACGTAACGTCTTAAGAGGTGACGACTCGGTGGCCCCTTCGGGGGTACAATTGTCTCCGAATAATTTATTTTTACTTAGACACATGTATTAAGATGGTGTTGGGTAACTTTTCAAGTATTAGGAACCCAAAAAAAAAAAAAAAAGGAAGAGGAAGACTCCTCGAAAAGATTCGGAAAAAACCACAAAACGTCTATCTTTACCTAGAACTTTAAAATTTTACATCTGAGTATTAATTTCTCTGTGTTTGAATTCTGTTACACCCCAAAAGGGATGGTGTATCTTTGTCTATCGATTAAACTAATCAAGTTTCTTTTTTATAAGTTTATAAAACCATCCACAAAAGGTGTTTCTACTTACACAAGACTTACCAATCATCAGTAGAAGTATTCCAGGAGTGTTGACCTACCTCTCATCTTTCTCTAAGACAATAAACTAAGTTAACGTGTCCCACCACAAAACCTTAGTTTCCGACGTAGAAACACACCATTTCAGTCGCCAACTTTTCATTTCTAAAGGTGATGGACCAACACCAACTGTGGGAACGAAGGCTTTCGTACTAGAGGTCGTAGTCGGAGTCGTAGTGAACCTTCGAACGATCTTCACGTCGTACAGTCGATACAGGACCTTGACGACCTAGTCTTAGATGTAAAATAGTTCCAGTGGTCCACTCGACTTACATGTAAGGACACACTCTGTGTCTTTTCAATAAAGATCGACAAACATAAACCCTAATACCTCTACGGACTAAAGTGGGGGTGTTGAACTTCGGCCGTTTCTCAACCCCCTTAAAGAGTGGTACTGTCTTCTAGTCTCATCGGTCCTCGAAACCTTGGGACTTTCCTGGGTACCGGTCTCCTTCAATGTTGACGAAAATTATTGTTAGATAACTTTATATCAAACGTGTGACACATTAAGTGGGAAAATCATAGGTTAAGTTAGTCAAAATGTATAAGTTTAGTGGTGATTTTGGTGGAAATTCTGTGAAAGTAGTAAGAATTTTCTTCGGGTACGGGTGATCTCCTGTGGACGGTTTCCGGGAAGGTCAGGGGTCAGGACCTTGTTTGTGACTAGATGAAGAGGAGAACTACTTGAACGGATGAGACTTGAAAGTATATTCCCGTAGTGAGTTATACACCGGAAAGCACTACCCAAAGAAAGTGAATCATATCAAAAAAGTCCCAAATAGGTGAAACTCGTACTTAACTTCATAAAGTGTGGAAAACGTTCCTCTAGGTTGGTCAGGTAAGATTTCCTCTAGTCGGGTCCCACAAGAAACCTTCCTGACTACGATTTCGACTTTGAGGTTATGAAGTCGGTGGAGTACGCTTCTCAACTGAGTAACCTTTTCTGAGACTACGACCCTCCCTGACCCCCGTCCTCCTCTTCCCCTGCTGTCTCCTACTCTACCGACCTACCGTAGTGGCTGAACGACCTGTACTCAAACCCACTTGAGGTCCTCAATCACTACCTGTCCCTCCGGACCGCACGACACTAAGTACCCCAGCGTTTCTCAGCCTGTGTTAACTCGATGACTTGACTGATTGACTGACTGGAAAACTACCGGTTTGTTATAAAGTAGGATACCTATCTAGAGTATAGACAAGTAGACAACCACCTGTAACCCAACAAAAGGCCAAAACCAATATTTCTGTGACGAGAATACGACGCAAGTCAACAAGTCAGTACAGACTGACTTGAGAAACACTGGGACACTCGTCTTCGGGTGGCCAGAGGACAAACACCTTAAAAGGTCCGTTCTTATGACCTAGTCCAACGAGAAAGGATGATACTTGTGAGGAAATGTCCAAAAGGACACTTGTATATAAAAGTGAATCTCGGTAAAAACTGGGGATTTAATTCACTGACTACATCGAAGGTTATTCTTTCCGTTCCTCCGTCTCGAGGAACCTTCTTGTAGTTGAATGACTCCTTCTTTAGGACCACGGACTAGGTTGAGATGGTAAGTGATATACACGTGGAAATCGTTTGGTACGTTGTAGACTCTTTGTGGAGACGTTTTACTATTTTATGGTGTAGTTGAAATCCCTAAAAAAACACTCGTGGCGTGCTTTACTATTTGTGTTTGGGTATAAATTTACGTTTTATGAGTGTTTGTATTTTGTCAGAGTTGTCAGACTGTCAGGAATATAGTAAGAGTTGTGAGTAACCGTTAGGAACTGTAACAGTCCGAAGGGACCATCGAGTCAACCATTTGTTAGGTGGACGTTACGTCTCTAGGGTCAAACTAAGGACCCACCCCTTCTAGGTGACTTCTTCCCTGTCCGGTGGGTGAGGTCATAAGAACCCGAAGGGACCACCGAGTCGACCATGTATACGTTACACCCACTGGACCAAACTAAGGACCCAACCCTTCTAGGGGACCTCTCCCCTTTCCGATGGTTGAGGTCATAAGACCGGACCTCTTAAGGTACCTTACATATCAGGTACTCCAACGTTTCTCAGCTGTGCTGACTCGATAAAAGTGAAAGTGACTATAACGGTCCTCGACCACTCGATTTCTGGAGAAACAACACTCGGACCTTTCCTCCTGGTGTAGCGTCCGGAGGGAGAGACCACGGATTTTTCTGACGAACATGTCAGTTCTACGATCACGTGACACTGAGAGACTTCTACACGAATTCGTAAGTTCAGTTACCCGTTGGAGTACATCTCGTTTCTTCGGAGAATAGGTGTTACCGAACGATGTTTTTTTTTGTTATCTGAAATTTTTGATTAATCAATTACTGAAAAGTTGCAAATATTACACAAGTGCACAAAGACCTCCCACCGTCTTACCTTCGCCCGTGTTTTCATGCTCTCTTCTTGAACTTTGTAATGTAACAAAAGTCCCTTTGGTCACCCCGGAGGAGTGGAAAGAATAGTTATTAGTCTTTGTATAACATAAAGACCACTCCTTATGTGGGATCTTAACGGAAGTCCCCGGACGAACCTTTCACACCAGGTCCTTATGGTGTTAAGAGATTTCTTCTTCCTCTTGGTTGTCTCTTTCTCTTCCCTTTTAGTTCGTTAATACCGAAGAGGACGGTAATTCCTTTGTCGTTTCGGGCGTAGATCAGGTCCTCACAACACTCGACTCATACTCGGGACACCCGAGGGGATTACGGAACAAACTGGGGATCTTCGTCTCTCCTCACGTGTCGGGTTCTGAGATTGAAGTATTTTCCCACCTCTCGTGACCCACACACTCGTCTTCCCCTAAATGGACGAAGGCCGCGGTCTGAGAAAACGATTTAGTTTTACGACACCAAAATGACCAATACGAACAATTATGTTAGGAACGGGAAAGTCCTATACACACACCATTGTCGTGGTAGACCCAATCACTTTATCTATGAGAGTCCATGTTGTCTGATTTGTGTCGTCCTACAAGTATTTTGAGAACTAGGTCCCCGGGAAACCCGGTGGTTCTCCTCCGTGTCTCCAATATATTCGTTTAATGATTCAGTCCGACTTTGGTCTGGAAGTCTGTAAAAATATTAAATTTTTTTAAACGGGCGTGGTGTTCTCCGACTGAGAGTCTGGGGAGGGGCTCTACACGATCTGGTGGGACTCCACGGTCGTCGTGAAATTCGTTTGTGCCAGGGAAGAACGACGGACCGGTGGTGGAGATCCTTTGGGTGGGGAGAGGATCGGGACGTATAGTCCCGTTGAACCTCCCTGTTTTAGTAGAAAGATCTTGTAAAATAACGATGTAACAACATAATTAAAGATGTTCCCCTTTTGATAAAGTAACCTTCTGAAGTATAGAGGAAGGGTCCCACTATTGCACCAGTCTCTTTAATACTTGTTATCCTTGGTACTGTGAATGTAAGTTTGGGGTCGAGATCTTTGACCACTCACCACCCTAGGACCCCTTCACTAAAACGGAGGTCCTCTGACACAGAGAAGTAGACAAGTACAACGATTCTCTCGGACGGCGTGTCTACACAAGACGTTCCCTGTGTTCGAACTGTAGACCTACCTCGTCCGTAAGGTTCTTCCGATCCTTCGACTTTGAGGTTATGAAACCGGTAGACTACACTTCTCGACTGAGTAACCTTTTCTGGGACTACGACCCTTTCTAACTTCCACCCTCCTCTTCCCCTACTGTCTCCTACTCTACCAACCTACCGTAGACTCACTGACTTGACTTGACTCTATAAAGGGTAGTGGGGTCATGTACTAAAGGGAATGTCGGTTCTTCGGTCCCTCGGATTCTAATGACGTACCTCTCCTTCGTGGTCTCTTAATGGTGAGAGGTAGGGGGTACGTCCTCAACTCCCCCCCTCGTCAGGTTGGACTGTCGTGAGTGGAGAGGACAAATGAATGTTTGGAATGAAAGTGTTTCTTCCGTCTATCATGAACGAACCGTTCCAGGGGAACTTTACCTATGTGAGGATGTTTGTACAGACGGAAGTGACTTGTGATTGGTCTCATGGACGACACGACTGGACCAAGTAAGTAGTAGATTCCGACCTTTCCTGGAACCGAGTATTCTGTGGATCGCACGGACTCACGAGTAAGCGAGTCAGTACGGACTGACAAACGTTAGGAGACCTGACACGGGACTTTCTGAGAGACAGGTACCCTAAAAGGTCCGTTCTTATTACGTCACCCAACGGTAAAGGAGGAGGTCTCCTAGAAGGACTGGGTCCCTAACTTTGACTTAGAGGACGTAGAGTCCATTTAAGAAATGGCGACTCCTTTCGGAGTTCTGTGGATTCCGGGTCACTTAAAGGGTGAGACGAAAACACTGACGACCCTTCCAGTTTACGTCTACCATCCGTTCATTCAACTATCATACCCTTGGTAGTTAAATCCTTTGAATTTCCTTTGGATGATCTCTAAACAGTACGAGTTTTGGTCCTCACCTCACTCGAACACAGATCCTAAGTATGGTTCTCTTCCTACGTCTACATGTAGAAATTTTTTTTTAACATTTTTACACATGGTCGTCCCAACCCTCAGGGTACCGAACAACGTTCACAACCCCAGTAAGGAGCAACAAACCCCCAGCGTCTAAGTAGGAAAATGGGTCCTTAGACACCATATGTCGTAAAGTAGACACCCCGACGAGACGACTACGGTACAAGTCCCCACGTGGTTCCAGTCTCTTAATTGGAGTGGGTCCACTCAAACCAGTGTCGAAGAACGGAGACCAACGGAGACAAAAGAGTATAGAAAGTACTACAGTCACTACCGTTGAGGGGAACTCGAAACTGAACACGAAACTCATGGAACTGATAAGTGACCTTCATGAATACGACTTCGACTTCGAGGTCATGACACCAGTGGGTTACACATCTCGACTGAGTGATCTTTTCTGGGACTACGACCCTTTCTAACTCCCCTTCTCCTCTTCCCTCATAGTCTCCTACTCTACCAACCTACCGTAGTAGCTGAGTTACCTGTACTCAAACTCGTTTGAGACTCTCTACCACTTCCTGTCCCTTCGGACCGTACGAAGTCGGGTTCCCTACCGTTTCTAAGTCTGTACTGACTGACTGACTTGTTGTTGTTGAATCTTGGTTTCCTCCATTACAACTTTCCTAAAACGTTTCAACTCTAAACCCATCTTTACGATAACAACAAGGAAACAATTCAGTACAGACTGACAGACGTTGGGGTACCTGATATCGTGTGGTCGGGAGGGACAGGTAGTGGTTGACAGTCTCGAACGAGTTTACGTGCAGGTAACTTACCCGCTACGGTAGGTTGGTACAGTAGGAGACAGTGGGGAAAGAGGAGGACGGGAGTTAGAAAGCGTTGTAGTCCCAGAAAAGGTTACTCAGTCGAAAAGTGTAGTCCACCGGTTTCATACCCTAAAAGTTGAAGTTGTAGTCAGGAAGGTTATTTATAAGTACTAACTAAATGAAATCCTAAGTGACCAAACTAGAAGAACGTCAGGTTCCCTGAGAGTTCTCAGAAGAGGTTGTGGCACCGAGTTTCCGTAGTTAAGAAACCGTGAGTCGGAAGAAACACTAGGTTGAGGGTGTAGGTATGTGTTGATGACCTTTTTGGTATTCGAAACTGATCTGTCTGGAAACAGTCATTTCATTACAGAGACGAAAAATTATACGATTCAACCAGTATCGAAAAGAAGGTTCCTCGTTCGTAGAAGATTAAAGTACCAAAGTCAGTTGTAGACGTCCCAAAACCCTCGGGTTCTTTTATTTCAGACAGTGACAAAGGTAACAAAGGGGTAGATAAACGGTACTCCACTACACTACAACTCAAAAGTCGGTCGAAAAAGTGAGAGGAGAAAGTTGAATTAGTTCTCCTAGAAGTCAAGGAGAACCGAAAGACGGTAATCCCACCACAGTAGACGGACCCATCTTTACATTCCCCCTGATAAAACACTGATTAACGTACACGACTCCACCTCTCCGTGTATTTTTCCAGGTAACCCAACGACCCAGGTGCAAACGAAAGTTTGGAAGACTCGAGAGAGAGAAAGTGTCGCAGACAAGTGTGACAACTTTTGGTTTCGGTCAGTGTCCTTTAGGACAGGTAGGAGCCCTGTGTTCCGCATCGAGTCGCGGGTCGGTGACCTGTCTGTCGTCGTCGTAGAGACGGCGGAGGGTCGGAGACGCAAGTGGTAAGAGGGACGTGTCAATAGGTAAGACGAGGGTTCTGGGTAGGACGGAACTCCTCCCTCCGAGAACCCGTCAAAGGTGGAGTGGGTCCCCCGAGACGGAGGTCAGGACGATCTGTTCGGTCCAGGTCTCTACTTGTTTCCTGAGACAGACCAAGTGTTTAGGGGAGTGTCCGTCGGATTGGACCCAGGTCGGGCACGACGCTGGACTCAGTCGGGGAACAAACGTCGGAGGGATACCTTTACGCAGACGAGACGTACCTAAGTATCATCCGAAAGGTCAGACTTGTCCGACCGGACTCCGAACCCGAGACCAGGGGTTCAAGGACAAGACCATAGAGAGACGAGGAGAGACAGGAAGGGGGAGGTGTGAGTAAAAGTTCAGGTTAAATCAACCGAAAGGTTTATCGTGAAGGGGGTCGACCCCATCGGTCGAAGGTTCTACCAGGGGTACCTACGGGGGAGGGAGGGACGGGAAGTGTGGGAGTACTCAAAAGGGGGTCACTCAGTCCTTACTAGTGTCTGACTTCGACTTCATTCTCACCCACACTGAAGACTCTGAGAACGGAAAATAAGAATCTAGATCGTGATTCGACCCTTCGAGTGACGAAACGGGTCTTGCGTGAGTTCTCGTGGGGAACGTTCCCTGGTGTACCTCCCTTTGGTCTCGAAAGGTGATTCTCGGTCGTGGTCAAACACCCGTCACTCGCCTCGTAGAACCTTCGTCCCGGGTCTCCAGACCTGTTCGGAAATTTACTGTCGAAACCATTACTGGAACGGGAGTACTGTCTGGAAATCGGTCTTGATGGTCGGTTCGACGAGAACTTAGAGGACTAGTTGTCCTTGGTACTTTCTCTTATCCACTATTAAAACAAAATTTGGATTCAGACCCCCAATGAACGATGAGTCGTCAGTTTTTGTTTATGTGGTCGAGGAGATCAAAGGGACTTCTCCACGGGGTGGGTGGGTGACTTGGGGGTAGTGAAGGACTTTCTAGGTGTGGGGTGGGGAGAGGGGGAGGGACGGTGTACGACCACTAGTTAAGTAACGTTTGAGATGGGTAGAGCCAGTGAAACAGAACGACACTCATTTACTCGGTCCGAAAAACACACTCAAGACTTTTTCTGATATTGATCCGTCCGAGGGGTGACGGCTTCGGTTTCTACTATGAGTACTCCCACCTTAAAGGTTCTGAGTACGTTAGGCTATCCGACTTAAACAAGAGTTGAAATCGGAGAAACGTCTAAGTGAGACGTCCATCTTTCTGATTACGACAAAGGTCTACAAGGACACAGGTAAAATGTCTACTCCGTTGTCTCCGACCGTACCCTCGAGGACGACCGGAACCAAATATCCTCCCGAGTCTGAGAACCGACACCGGACACTACCCCAGAGTCAGGACGGTATCCAGTAGGAAAGGTGAAGTTCCCGGAGTCGGATCCTGACTCGGTGGGTACTGGAAAGACGACGCTATGAGAACTGGGTGAAGGAAAACCCCTTTGTCACCTACTTTGACCCACTACAGTAGATTGGCGACGGGTCGACGTCTGACGAGTAGTAGGTAGTAGTGCCAACGACTCAGAGTCTCCCCACCAGTGGACTGTGGTCGACCTCGGGGGCCCTGTCTCCTCCTCGACCCCCATATCCAGTCACTCCGTCTCCGGAGATTTGGTCTCGGTTCATGACTGACCTCGTCTCTCACTCGGGTTGTGTCCGGGCCGGTAGTCGACGGCGTAGCGTCATCTATTTATACTATTTACCAGAGGAGTCGACAGAACACTTTCCCGAAGTCGTTACGTCCTAGTAGGACAAAGGAGCGACCACAAGAGTATCTATGTCAACTCTTACAGTTGGACTTTAGCTTCGAGGTTTCGGGGATTTCTACGTCTCTTTATCTAAAACAGAGTTCTGTAAAAGAGCAAGTACAAGGAAAAGAAGGGGGACGGTTTTACGACAGAGCTCGACTAAGAGTAGAGATCAATTCCTTTGCGTCTCGCTCTCCATTCAGTTTCGTCACTTTCTAGACCTAAGTCTACGTGTAACATGTTTCTCCCGTTCAGTGGCTTTTCCTACTTCCACTGGCAGAAGTCGCCTGTACTCACTCGGCGTCTCTCTGTCCTCCCCACGCCCGTACGTGCACGCACAGACACACACACACCGTACGGACGGGAGTGGGGACAGAGATTGGAGAAAAGGTCTCGGTCAAATGGATAGAGGTGACCTAAACGTGTTGACACTCCACACACAGTTTGAGTGGACGTGGCATTCTGGAGTTCTTCTTATATACCGGTAGTGAAATCTCAAGTTTCAGTCTTCAAGGAGATTCGTGTAGGTCCGGGGGTTTCACCACAACCCGGATTTCTGATAGGACCAGTGGTCTATTCTCAAAACCCCTATGAAAGAAAGAGTCCCAACGATAATGAACTTTAGACGTCGTCCTAGGTCCCCAGTTCGTACGGAACCGGTATAGTTAGTGACAACTCAGTAACCGTAAAAACTTCCTCGAGGTAACATAGGCGTTGCCTCCCGTAAACACGAGAGACCGGTGGACTCTTGTATTCTTTTTTATTACTATTTTTATCGTCGTTGGGAATTTATCGTAGTGACACTTCCGTGATTGACAAAATGTTTATAAGGGAGGAAATTACGAGTGTTGTTTAGATATTACCTTCTTAAAGACCATCGGAACAAATGTCTGTACCGTGATTCCGAGTCTCTTAAATTCGTCGAGAGAATTGAAATGTACCGACCACACACCGTTCAGGTACAGGAGGTGGTAGTGTGACCGAAAGGTCGTCGTAGTCGAGGAACCATTACACTTCGGGAGAAGGTCTTTTCAAAACTCTACCCTGTATCCGGAAACGATAGAGGGTGACGAGGGGATGTGTACTGGACTTGAGTGTTAACAGGGGTATTTTTTCTTTCTCGACTCAGTCCACGAGGTTTCGATGACTCCCGGGGTACAGGGGTACGACAACGATTACCTAAACAAAAGGTCGTGACTAAAAGGGAAGGGAGTAGGAAAAACCGAGACTGTGGTACTTTCAGTGAATCGAACGGAAGGTCGGGGTGACACCCATACACTGGATCTTTGGGTCCTATACGTGTACTTTTAAGTTTGCAATGACTTTTCATCGGACCCCTTCTCGGTACCCTTCAGAGACTCGATCTTTCACCCGCACCCGTACCCGTACCGAGGGTCGAGGTGGTGAAGCCTCAAAGTACAAGACCTAGTCTAATATCTTTATACGAACCCAAATCTGAGAAGTAGACATTTTAGTCTTAATTGTTTACGACTAGAACATCAACACTCCTACATTAGTCTGGTGCACACACCTCGAGGACCGTACCGTGGCAGAAGTAACACCCCCGTTGATACTCCAGTAGTTACTTCTCCTAAGAACAAGACACCCGTTCACAATCAGTGAGTCAGTACAGACTGAGAAACGCTGGGGTATCTGACATTGGATGATACGAGGAGACAGGTATCTTAAGAGGTCCGTTCTTATGACCTCACCCATCGATAAGGAAAGGGGTTCCCTAGAAGGACTGGGTCCCTAGTTTGGGTCCAGAGGACGTAACGTCCGTTTAAGAAAAGGTAGACTTGAAGGTCCCTTCGGTCGTACGTAAAGGGGGGGTTGATAAAGTAAAAGTCTTTGTCCCTAAACACTTTTAGAAGAACAACACGTGGTGTCAACTGAACAGTGGGTGGGTAAGATACGACTCCGGGACTCTCCAGTTCCGACTACCTGAATTCTCCAATACAGACTCAACTATTGTCTCACCTTTGTTAAACTGTCGTCTGTTTTATGTCTTACGATAAAAAGGAGTAGAACACGACCTCACGTACAAAAATTGTTGGGTGGTTTGGAGGTTTGTCTCGATAACTGCGGAATATCAGTTAACGGACCCCCGTAACCTCGTCTCTCCAGGTCGAGCACTAGCGGTGTGAGACGAAGACGTCTGGAGTATAGAGTTGTACCGACCACACCTCTTAAAAATGCAATTCGAGCTTCCTGCGAAGACACGAAAAGTATCGGGTGTAGGAAGAAGTGGGATTAACCTAGAGATCGTTACAAAAGACGTCCGTCTTCGCAAGAGATTTTATACTACCTACCTACCTACTACTTAATAAGGTAGATATCTTCCTTACCTGAGTGTCATCTATCTACGGTCCGGAAAGATAAAGGTCCACCGACTGAAATAACATGACTACCACCCGATGTGGTGTCGGTGGTAGGTCTGCAATGGACGCAAAAGACATGTTTCGAGAAGAATCTCCTCTTTCCACTTCTCGCAGCCCATCTATAACTCAGATTGATCGAATGAAAGACCCAAGGACATAATCAGTCCCAGGTTGGTTCTTTTGTCTTGGGTGACATTTAAAAAAAAAAAAATTCTACCTTAAACTCTTTGACCACTGTGTCTAAACTGCCTCCTCTCCGTCTCCCTTCTCACACTCTCCCTTCACCAAACTAAGTCGTGGTTTTTGAGTTTTGACCTGTCCTGACAGACACTTTAGGACAGACCCAGTGTATCTTTCCGGATCTTTCGCTACTCGAACTGGAAGTAATAAGTTTCACTGATACCTTCCAACCCGACCGAAAGGGACCTATCACCACTAGACTCGACTTATTTCCGAAGGAACACTAACACTCCCCGACCGTCACTAGTACTGGGTCCTCACGTCGGTGTAGTGACTGTCGCGACCTTGTATCTGGGCCCCGTCTCGGTGACGTGGGATTAGTAGGGAGTACGAGGGACGGAAGGGACATCCATCATAACCGGTCCATAAGATTTTCGGTCTATATGTACCTAGTAGGTTTACTTTGGTATACATCTGAAACGGTCGGGAGTTGGTACTACTATTCCCAACTCGACGTTTTGGGTAAGTCTGAAATGTTGACCATACGACGTTCGGTTTAGAAGTTCATCTTTACTCTCTTCGATAAACCTAATGTCACCAGTCGTCTCCATCTTTATAAATTCTCTTTTTTTTAACCTTTTCTTATTTTTCTTACCCCGGTCGACAAAGGACCCCTTTGGTAAAAGGAGTTTGTACAGTTGAAGGATTTAGTTTCGTAGTGTCACATTATTTCTCGTAGAGGACCCTCACCACTACTACCCTTAGTGGCTCTAGGGTCACAGGTCTATACGACTGTACATGAGGTACTTCGGTCCAAACAGGAGACTCTCGAACTCCCGTACTATCTTTCTCTGTCCACTCTGGATACCAGTTATGTTTAGTGGAAACTAGAGGTCGGTAATTGGTCCTACCAATGACTCTGATAAAACTTCTGGATCCTTATATTGACTAGACTAGTTCAGACTTATCAAGATTTTAGATAAGAAAATTTATAAACAAATAAACCGACACAGTCCAGATCAACACCGAGTGTCTTAGAAGTAACGTGACCCCCCTTGAAAGTAAGTTGTACTCAGAAGTATCACTGCGTACCCGAATCGACGAGGTGACGTACACCCTAGAATCAAGGGACTAGTCCATAGTTTAGACGGAACGTTCCACCTAAGAATTGGTGAGCTGGTCGTCTCTTTAAGAATTTTCAGATAAAAAATCTCTTTTCACCGGTTTTATTTTCAGGTTGGAAATCCTTTCCTGGGTGTCGGGTTACGGTTTACCGTCTCCCTTTACAATAAGATATTTGTAGTGCAGAATTTCAGGGTAGGGTACCTTGTGATTAGGACGTTTGCCGAAGTAGGAATTCTTCTCGGATCAAACCCTTTCCGAGAGATTACGTAAGAGAACGGAAGAACGTCTTAATGTCACGAGTAGTCGCATAGTTTTAAGACTCGACCGGATCTCATTTCGTAAGAGTCGACGAACGAAGGTGGATCCCAAAGGGTCTGAAGAAATTGTCACCTTTAATGAAAGGGTAATGGACGGTAGGGTAGAGTTTACCCTTCACCCTTTTTAGAGAATAACCCCCCAACTTTACAATAAAAGTCTTGGAGTCAGGAAACTTTTCCTAGTCAGAATCTACTACCAGGAGTCCACACGGAAAGACATTCTACTGGTAAAACTGGTCAAGGTCTAGGTGGATGTATTCAACGGGTCCATTTTCGTCTCTTGACGATTTCTTTGACCACACGCGTACTGTGAGACCAGGTGTGTCTCGAGGGTAACACTGATAATTCCGGGGTGTAGTTCTATTTATTTACAGTGTGACCCTAATAAAGGAGACAAGACGACTTATCAGAACTTCTATTCCTTTGTAAGAAGGGTTGTATTACTCGGTAGTTTTGTGTGAATATACTTTAGGGTCCATGTCGGTTCACTAGACACGACGACTGTTACCCGAAAGAAGAGAGGGTAAAGAACGTAATACAGGGGTTGTTTCCTTGATACGATAATGAGAACGGGACCGTTCTCTATCGCAAAGTCGGGAACCTCTAGACTGTTAGCGTAAATTAATGAAGGTCGTGTTCGTGGGTGAAATAATCGTGTCAGTCCCAGTCACCCCCGAAGGACATCCAGTGTCTTCACCCCCAATCAACTCTGAATCCATATTCCGAGACACAAGTATGTCTCTCCTGTCGCACGAACACGCAATGAGACAGCACAGACTAAGACACTGGGGTACCTGACATCAGGTGGTCCGAGAAGACAAGTACCCTAAAAAGTCCGTTCGGTAAAGGAAGAGGTCCCCTAGAAAGACTGGGTCCCTAGCTTGGGTACAGAGGACATAACCGTTTGTATAAGAAATGGTTACTCGGTAGACCCTTCGGGACAAAAAAAGGGATATGTTCCAGATCTTTAGTCTTGGGTCAGGTGTGTTCACGGGTGTTTTCAACTGTTTGGTTGTTTGTTTGTCGTTTCACGTTTGACACCACTTTACCCGAAAGACACGTAACAAATGTGCGACTCTTTTAATTTTGGAGGGGGTCTGGATCTACTTAACGGATGAAAACGGGAACTGAGGTAGGTCATGGGAGAGGTCAACGACAGGAGGTTGGGTTGGGTTCGGAGTTATAACGAAATTTTTTTGTTTTGTTTGGGGGTTTGGACTGGAAGGGGAACAATTTTACCACCGACGGGACTCTCGAAAGGGTCACCAGACACAACTACGTCTTCACTTCGAAACTTGAGGTAGTGACTGACAACTGAGATTTGGTCGAGTGTCACCCGGGACAGTCCTTAAGCTGTGAAATGGTGGGGATACCGTGGAGATCCAACGAAAGACGGATAGGGTGGACACACCTGTGTGGACATATGTCCCGTTTGGGGTCTCTTGGGACGTCAAAATCTACGATTCATTTTCTTCGGGATCAGTGTTTGAGTCCCAAATTCCGTGACGGAAATTTCAGAGACCTTTATGGGTTACATAGAGGAAGTGACACTTCCCCGGTAGTGGTGTCGGAGTCCATTCGAAGTTCCCCTTAGAAAATTTCAGGTAAGTAGAAACCCGGAAGCTCAAGACAGGGTCGGTAAACCCCCGATATCCATTTGGATACCCTGGTCAGCTTCCTACTCCTCCCCTCTCACCCAATTTACTTCCGTACTAAAAGAACAGTACGTTGGTTTCTGTCAAACAAAATGTTTTCTTCGGAAACGAATCCCTTTAGTAATGGTAAATTAAGGTTAAATAAGAAATTTTATTTAAGACAGAATTTAAGACAGAAGACAGTCGAGAGTAGATAAAGAAAGGAACACCATTCAACGTCACTCTCTTCTCGATTCTCAAGTCTCCAGACCCATTTACACGTTTTTTCAAATCTCCGGTAGCTTTACGACAGACTACTGGATCAGTTCTTTAAACTGGTCCCTGGGAGTCCTCTTGACACGTAGTCTGTGAGGACCGATGTTTAAGATAAAAAGGAGTTACTATTGGTAAGTGGGTGAAGTACAGTCCGTTCTTTAATCTCGTTTTCCTAAAGACCGTTGAGGTCTTTCGGAAAGAGGGTTATTTATCTCACCACCCTCTCGTTTCCTACTACCCATCAACCTGTGACAAGGAGGTTGTACCCCTCTGTGTCTCTGTCTCCAGGTCTGGACCCAAGGTTGGAAGTGTTGGGCCCCAAGGTCAGTACGTCCCAGGGGGTGTGGGATGGAGATCTGAGTGTCTTCGACCTTAAGGTACGGAGTCGAATAGTAACAGGAGAATCCCTTGGGTGTCGACCCTTCCCTAGAACACAGATTCTTCCTTACCCATCCTTTATCTGAGTAAATGAGTTTTTTATATTCTTAGGGATGGTAAATGTTCTGTGACACGACCTATAATTCTCTACAAATGTTCTAGATTTTGAGATATCACATATCCCTCCCGAATTTTAGTTATCCTTCGACACCATGATTCGGTATCGGTACCCGAAGGGTATGCCGTGATCACCATTACTTAGGCGGACGGCCACGTCCTCTGTACCCAAACTAGGGACACAACCCTTCTAGGGCACCTCTTCCTTTACTGTTGGGTGAGATCACAAGAAAGGACCCTTTAAGATACCTGTTTCCTAGCCTGTGCTGACTCGTGTGTGTTCGGTAGTCAAGTCAAGTCAAGTAAAGCCAGCGAGTCAACACAGGGTGAGAAACGCTGGGGTACTTAGTGTCGTGCGGTCCGGAGGGACAGGTAGTGGTTGAGGGTCTCAGGTGAGTTTAAGTGCTGGTAGCTCAGTCACTGCGGTAGGTCGGTAGAGTAGGAGGCAGCAGGGGAAGAGGAGGACGGGGGTTAAGGAGGGTCGTAGTCCCAGAAAAGGTTACTCAGTTGAGAAGCGTACTCCACCGGTTTCATGACCTCAAAGTCGAAATCGTAGTAAGGAAGGTTTCTTGTGGGTCCTGACTAGAGGAAATCTTACCTGACCAACCTAGAGGAACGTCAGGTTCCCTGAGAGTTCTCAGAAGTTGTGATGTCAAGTTTTCGTAGTTAAGAAGCCGCGAGTCGAAAGAAGTGTCAGGTTGAGAGTGTAGGTATGTACTGATGACCTTTTTGGTATCGGAACTGATCTACCTGTAAACAACTGTTTCATTACAGAGACGAAAAGTTATACGATAGATTCAACCAGTATTGAAAGGAAGGTTCCTCATTCGTAGAAAATTAAAGTACCGACGTCAGTGGTGGACGTCGCTAAGACCTCGGGGGGTTTTATTTCAGACTGTGACAAAGGTGACAAAGGGGTAGATAAACGGTACTTCACTACCCTGGTCTACGGTACTAGAAGTAAAAGACTTACAACTCGAAATTCGGTTGAAAAAGTAAGAGGAGAAAGTGAAAGTAGTTCTTCGAAAAATCAAGGAGAAGTGAAACACGGTATTCCCACTACAGTAGACGTATAGACTCCAATAACTATAAAGAGAACCGTTAGAACTAAGGTCGAACACGAAGTAGGTCGGGTCACAAAGAGTACTACATGAGACGTATTTTCAATTTATTCGTCCCACTGTTATATGTCGGAACTGTATGAGGAAAAGGATAAACCTTGGTTAGACAACAAGGTACAGGTCAAGCTTGCCAACGAAGGACTGAACGTATATCCAAAGTGTTCTCCGTCCAGTCCACCAGACCATAAGGGTAGAGAAAGGCTTAAAAGGTGTCAAATAACACTAGGTGTGTCAGTTTCCGAAACCGTATCAGTTATTTCGTCTTTATCTACAAAAAGACCTTGAAAGAACGAAAAAACTATTAGGTCGCCTACAGTCGTGAAACTAGAGATCAAGGAGACGGAATAGTTTTTGGTCGAACTTGTAGACCTTCAAGTGCCAAGTGTATAATGACTTCGGACCGAACCTCTTAAAACTCGTAATGAAATGATCGCACACTCTACTTACGTTAACACATCATCAAACTCGTAAGAAACTATGTATTCATTAATGTCAACGAGTCACTCCATCCCTTTTTTTTATTTGAATAAGACACTTGTGGACCCAAACCCAGGTTCCATCACCACTACTCAATACAGTGACATCGTACAGGGAGTTGTATAGAGTCGGAACCAAAGGGTATTTATCTTTACCTCTAATTTTTCCGGAAAGGGGATCCTAAAACTACTCATAATTTACTCCTTTCCGTACCTTTCGTGGACCGGTGTCTACCTATGACAATCCACAAAAGGACCGTAACGATAAAGTGGGTTACCCGATTCGTTACAGAGAAACCTTAGTAAGTATTAGAGACTTCCCCCTTTTAGAGTAAATGAAAGGACTGGGTCCGTACAGGGTTTCATCATCTTTCATCAAGTCTAAAACAACGACAACAAGTCAACTGGAGTACCTGACATCGGACGGACCGAGGAGACAGGTACCTTAAAGGGTCCGTTCTTATGACCTCACCCGAAGGTAAAGGAATAGGTCCCCTAGAAGGACCTAGTCCCTAGCTTGGGTACTGAGGAAGTAACCGGCCGTCTAAGAAATGGTGACTCGGTGGTCCCTTCGGGTTACATAAAATGAGTACAAATAACTCGTAAATTACATACGACACAATTCAAGAGAAGTCTATAGTGGAGCAAATTAGAAATATAAATGTAGTACCCTTCTTCTATGAAATATTTAAGAGTTAAATGTCTACTTCGTGGATTTCTAGTCTCCCCAATTCCTTTCAGGGATTTACATATGTGTAGACTAGGTTTGGTCCCGGAAAGACTCAGTCCCCGGACACGGTAGTCGGTGGTGGATAAACAAAGAGGTTCTGAAATGTGAGTCCTGTCGTTATTCGGAGCTTCAAAAGAGGGTAGTTACCACCCCAACCGGAGTGAGTCACGACTTTTACGGTCTTTGTGACTTGATAGGGTCCTGGTCCTGACCCCAATCGTTTCCCTACCCCACCCACTACGTCACTTTTTGACCCTGATCAATCTTTCCTCCATGCGTGTTCTATAGAAGGACACTTTACACACTCTTAAATCCTCTCAGTCAGACTCTACATAAAAAGTCTTTGGTACTAAGTCACCTGTAAAGTAAGGTTTACGAAACTTCTTCGGGTCAGTGATTCACCGACGAAATTGAAAGATGAGGAATTTGGGTCTGAAAAAGTAAACTCAAATCAAAAAAGACGTCCGTCTGGTACACCGACAAAGGTAACAAAACAATTGACGAGCTGAGAAATATTCAGTTAAGAGTCAGGTGAAAAAAATGACAAAGTTTCTGGACACTATTACTGTAAACCCTCACAAAGAAATCGAGACGTCACCCCTCAACGTCCACTCTTTTGTCGCACTAGAGAGTAGGATCAACTCTTTTCTTAAGATTCTTGACGTGACGGTAAAAGACTATGTATCCCGTCTTGGACATTTAAAAATGTTAAAATAAAGACTTCGAAAGAAGATTGAGTCCTCAGTCGTTCGTTGCCGGGACCCGGTTTATGTTAGACGTCCGATGTAAAGATTTATTTCAAAATAACCCTGTGTCGGTACGGGTAAACAAGTACACAACAGAGACCGACGGAGGTTCGATGTCACCGTCTCTACTTAGTAATAATACCTGTAGTTTACCAGGTGCTTCAGATTTTATAAATGATGAACCGGAAAACGTCTTTTTTCAACGGTTGAGGATGAGATTGTATGAGAAAGGTAAAGGTAACGAACCTGAAAAGGACTCTACATTATTCTATGCATATAAATCAGAAGTAGGATTAAGGACTGTGTCTTGAAGATTTTGGGAACAGTAAAGGACTCACTTGTACACTGATGTAGAAAACAGGATTATAAACCAAGAACTGGGAGTAACGATTGCATCTCGAGACTTTTGGAACCACTAAAGGACTCACTACCCCCACAATCGTTGTAGACTGTGTCTCGAGGATTTGGGGGACCTTAAAGACTTACTATCCTCGTGGTAAACAAGGTTATTTCGTTGAGAAACACCCTAGGACCTACCCATGAGTAACGATCTTTCTGGTTCAGTACTACTCTTCGAACCTTAAAAGGTAAGACGGATGGTGGGGGTGGGGTAGGAGATCTCTCTTCTCCCTTACCCTTTACTTAATTATCTGGCATGTATGGAGCACTTCGGAGGTGTCTTTGGACATTTCATACCCCAAATCTCTCGAAGACCCAACCACTTGTGTTGACACACAACCCTTCCGCCACATGGGGTTGAGGTACCCTTGTCTTCAAGGACAGGAACCCGGGGGTCCGGAGTGGGATACACAGAGAAGTAGGTAACAGTACAACGACGACGACAAGTTAGTGATTCGTACATACTGACAAAACGTTGGGGTACTTGTCATCGAGTGGTCCGAGGAATCAGGTAGCCTAAAAGGTCCATTCTTATGACCTCACCCAACGGTAGAGAAAGAGGTCCCCTAGAAGGACTGGGTCCCTAACTTGGGTGTAGAGGACGAAACGTCCGCCTAAGAAATGGCGACTCGGTGGTCCCTTTAGGTAGGAAATAGTACGGGGAACATTATTTGGTCCTTTGTGTACATTTACAAAGGGACTCAAAAAACTCAGTAAGATCCTTTAATAGTCTGGGTTCCACCTCCCAATACCCTTTAGTACTGGAACGTCGGTTCAGTCTGTCTTCACATTCATCGGATCCCTGGGTAATGAACACTGACGGTAGACTTTACTCCGGTCATAACACCCCGACTCGGAACGTTGGACACCTTAGCCCACGTTGAGACCATTAATCACAGTTTTGACGTAATTTAATTCCCTGTGGATCAACCACAGGTATCCCATCCTTTTACATAACCACACCCCATCCACACTCACAACTATAGACATGAGAGACTAGTGTAAGTAACCGAGTCACAGGGGTTTAGATCCATTTCTCCTTCTCGTCTCTTCCCGTTCCCATTTTCTCCCTCCTTATTCTTTCCTAGTCTCGTTAGCACCTCCTCTTTATTATTATTTTTGGTTCCTTACTCTAGTTCACTCGTCTCCACCATCTTTTACCGGGGGACGTAAACAGAATCAACAGGATAGGGAGTCGTCCAAGAGAGTCGAGGTTTCAATCCCAGTCAAGAGGATAACCAGTTCGTCCGTAAAAGGCGGGAAAGGGAAGAGACGACATAGAGTGGGATGAAGGTAGGAAGGACGAGTTTGGGGGGAATTGAAAGAAAAAAAAAAGGAATTAACCTCGTTTTAACGAAATGTCACAACACAACCAAAGACGGAAACTTGTTGTTACACTTAGGTTTACACTGAGGCAGTATTAATATGTATACGTATTTACATAGGGGAGGGAGAGTTCGGAGGGAGCGAGGGGGATGATAGAGTGGGGAGATCCAGTAGTGTCTCGTGGTCCGACCCGAGGGACGCGATATGTCTTCGAAGGGTGATCGGTAGATGAAGTGTGCACCATCACAGTTACCGTGGGGTGAGGTCATGAGAACGGACCTTTTAGGGTACCTGTCTCCTCGGACCATCCGACGTCAGGTACCTCAGAGCTTCTCAACCTGTACTGACTCGCTGAAGTGAAAGTGAAAAATGAAAGTACGTAACCTCTTCCTTTACCGTTGGGCGAGGTCACAAGAACGGACCTCTTAGGGTCCCTGTCTCCTCGGACCACGTGACGACAGATACCCCAGTGTGTCTCAGCCTGTGCTGACGTCACTGAACCGTCGTCGTCGTTGTATGTATACAGTTACGATGAAAGAGTTGAGATAGGAGAAGGAAAAAAGAAAACAACGGGGTAAAAGATACGGAGGAAGGGTCATAATTGGGTGTTTACTAGAACGTGGAGTTCCTTCCTTGAGTCACTCTTCCCCGACGAAAGATGACGTCCAGTGGTACCTTGGTCACGGACTCTCGGGGTCTAACTTATGTCTGAGATACGACGTAGACCCTTTTCGTTGACTCGAAAGAAACCCCTACTAACATACATGTGGGTATGTATGTGTGTGTATGTGTGTGAGTCGTCGTACTTTACTTTACACCTTTACTTTATTTCGTACGGGTAGTCGAGTTTGGGAAAGAAAACTGTCGTGTGTAGTCCGAGACCCGACGACCGAGTTTCCTTGTTACAGTCCCATGTCCCGTAAATTGTACTAAGGAGACGCCCCTCAAGGTTTGATAGTATTAGTTTAAGTCTCTTCAGACTACAGTACGATCACCGTCACCTTATTGGGTATGCGACACCCGATTGGTACAATGTAGTTAAAAGTAACGTACATTAATGTAAACACCTCTGTCTTCCCCTACTGAACAACTCCGGAGTAGTCATTATTGTCGGATCTCTTCCCTGAAAACGACCTCAATTACCCACGGGAACTTACCTACTACGTTTGTGTGTGAAATGTTTTACTTAGTCAACGGTCGGTAACCAAGTAAGAGTGACTACTAACTTTAATAGGTAGGTAAATGGAGGAAAGGTTAAAGGACGATCACAGAACCAAGTCAAGGTCAACGGAGTTAGGATGTGACAAAAGTATCAGAAGGTTTATTAAAGGTCAGGAGAACCCTGAAAGGAAAGGATGGGACAGACAGACATATATATATATATATATATATACACACACACACACACACACACATATATTATATAATATATATTCATAACTTAACTTAATATATATATTAATATATAATATATATGAGTCAAAGAGTCAGTACAGACTGAGAAAACACTGGGGTACATGACATTGGGACCTCTTCCGTTACCGTGGGGTGAGGTGATGAGAACGGACCTTTTAGGGTATCTATCTCCTCGGACCATCCGACATCAGGTACCCCAGTGATTCTCAGTCTGTGCTGACTCGCTGAAGTGAAAGTGAAAAGTGAAAGGACGTAACCTCTTCCTTTACCGTTAGGTGGAGTCACAAGAACGGACCCCTTAGGGTCCCTGCTCCCTCGGACCACCCGAAGACAGATACCCCAACGTGTCTCAGCCTGTGCTGACTTCGCTGAATCGTCGTCGTCGTCATGACATCGGGCGGTCCAAGGAGACAGGTACCATAAAAGGTCCGTTTTATGACCTCACCCAATAGTAAAGGAGAAGGTCCTTTACTAAGGACTGGGACCCTGACTTAGGAGTAAAGAAAGTAACCGTCTACCTAAGAAATGGTGATTCGATGGACCCTTCGGGGGTCTAGCTTAGAACAGGAAATTTCCGTCTAACAGTATTCTTTTTAGAGTAGTATAGTAATATATTAGGGAAATGAGTTGATGTCTTTTACTGAGTAAGAGGAGGACGACCGTGAGTCTCGAGAGTCGTGGGATGGGACTCTGGTAGGAAGGTCTACGTAAAGGGTGACGAAAGTGTCCGTCTAGGATATAAGACGGGTATTTTCGGGGGATTAATAAGGGACTTGTGTAGAGTACAACTTAATACTATCACTGAATTTTTTTTTAGGTTGATATCAAGACTATACGGACGGATGAATTAGAAGACATAGGTACGAAGATAATCGAACAGAGACTTCAGAGAAAGAATAATGGACTTTTTTGTTACAGTGGGAGAAGACTTAGGGATCCTGTGAGTCGACCCTGACTAGGAACATCCATTGCGGTTGTTGACACATGTACAACTAGATATGAAGGTTTGATTGTCGAGGAACTTCTGTCCTAATCAAATATAAAATCAGTGGAAAACAGAGGGTGCCATAAAACGTACCTCATTTTTGACTTATTTATTTGGTAAAAATAGATGACTTGTTCATTTATGTTTACAGATACCTCAAGTATATTATTTGACCTACTGTTTCTTTATTTTGAGCTGTTTCTTTTGTAATTAATGTATATACTGGGTTTAGATTGACAAATCTCTTATTTTATTGTCGTCCTTCAACAATCTTCGAATACTTACCTCGATTTCTCCATCTTTCTGTTACAACCAAGATATATATACACAATTATATGTAATAAACAAAAAGAGAAAGACTGAATGAAGTGAGACATACTATAAGAAGTCTGAATGAGTCAAGTCAAGTCAACGAGTCAGCACAAGCTGAGAAACGCTGGGGTACCTGACGTTGTGCAGTCGGAGGGACAGGTAGTGGTTGAGGGTCTCAAATGAGTTTGAGTACAGGTAACTCAACCACTACGGTAGGTCGGTAGAGTAAGAGACAGCAGGGGAAGAGGAGGGTGGAAGTTAGAAGGGGTCGTAGTCTCAGAAAGGTTTACTCAGTCGAGAAGTATAGTCCACCGGTTTCAAAACCTCAAAGTCGAAGTCGTAGTCAGGAAGGTTACTTATAAGTCCTGACTAAAGGAAATCCTACCTGACCAACCTAGAGGAACGTCAGGTTCCCTGAGAGTTCTCAGAAGAGGTTGTGGTGTCAAGCTTTCGTAGTTAAGAAGCCGTGAGTCGAAAGAAGTGTCAGGTTGAGAGTGTAGGTATGTACTGGTGACCTTTTTGGTATCGGAACTGATCTACCTGGAAACAACCGTTTCATTACAGAGACGAAAACTTATACGATAGATCCAACCAGTATTGAAAGGAAGGTTCCTCATTCGCAGAACATCAAAGTACCGACGTTAGTGGTAGACGTCACTAAAACCTCGGAGGAGGGGGGTTGGGGGGCGTTTTCAGTTGGTGACAAAGGGGTAGATAAACGGTACTTCACTACCCTGGTCTACGGTACTAGAAGTAAAAGACTTACAACTCGAAATTCGGTTAAAAAAGTGAGAGGAGAAAGTGAAAGTAGTCCTCCGAGAAATCAAGGAAAAGTGAAAGACGGTATTCCCACCATAGTAGACGTATAGACTCCAATAACTATAAAGAGGACCGTTAGAATTAAGGTAGAACACGAAGTGGGTCGGGTCGTAAAGAGTATTACATGAGACGTGTATTCAATTTATTCGTCCCACTGTTATATGTCAGAACTGTATGAAGAAAAGGATAAACCTTGGTTAGACAACAAGGTACAGGTCAAGATTGACAACGAAAAACTGGACGTATGTCTAAAGAGTTCTCCGTCCAGTCCACCAGACCATAAGGGTAGAGAAAGTCTTAAAAGGTGTCAACTAACACTAGGTGTGTCAGTTTCAGAAACCGTATCAGTTATTTCGTCTTTATCTACAAAAAAACCTTGAGAGAACGAAATGGCTGTGGATCTAGATGGGTGTCCTTTGTCACCTTTGTCACAGTCTTAAATAATACCCCCCGAGTTTTTAGTGAAATCTACCACTAACGTCGGTATTTTATTTTTTTCTGAGAATGAGAAACCTTCCTTTCAATACTGGTTGAATCTGTCGTATAAGTTTTCGTTTCTGTAATGAAACGGTTGTTTCCAGGCAGATCAGTTCCCATACCAAAAAGGGCACCAGTACATACCTACACTTTCAACCTGACACTTCTTTCGACTCGTTACTTCTTAACTATGAAAACTTGACACCACAACCTCTTCTGAGAACTCTCAGGGAACCTGACGTTCCTCTAGGTTGGTCAGGTAAGATTTCCTCTAGTCAGGACCCAGAAGAAACCTTCCTGACTAAGATTTCGACTTTGAGGTTATGAAACCGGTGGAGTATACTTCTCAACTGAGTGACCTTTTCTGAGACTACGACGCTCCCTCACCCCCGTCCTCGTCTTCCCCTGCTGTCTCCTACTCTACCGACCTACCGTAGTGACTGAGCTACCTGTACCCAAACCCACTTGAGACCCTCAACTACTACCTGTCCCTCCGGACCGCACGACATCAATTACCCTAGTGTTTCTCAGCCTGCGTTGATTCGCTGACTTGACTTGACTTACTCTTATTAAGTACGTCGTGTCCCTTGAGATGAATTACGTGACTTCAGGTTTTCCCTCCCGTGTATACATATACATAACGACTAAGTAAAACAACATGTCATCTTTGATTATGTTGTAACATTTCGATGATATTAGGTTATTTTTTATTAAAAATTTTTCTGTTACAAACTCTTACGAAACTCTGATTTACCTCTAAACCTGATACAGTCTTACCTTTCCTTTACTTGTATAAGACACGACTTACGACACGGGAGTGAAAGGACCCGTTGTGAAGTAAGTGAAGAACATGGGTGGATTACGATGTGTGAATTGTCCGCGGATTCCACTGAATCGAAATTTCCCCGTCTCAATCCTGAGTCAAGTCCGGAGGGTCAGAGGGATCGGGCGTAACAAAGGTACGGAAAGACGAAGGACACGTCCACGTACCCACCCCGTCCCGTCCTGACGTCGACCCACCTTCGACTACCCTACTGTGGTACCACTCATCCTCTCAACACTCCGTCTCCCTTGTTCGTTCCCTTCGACTCTTTCGGTCCCACCCCCCACCCCACCCCGCCTAATCACCCTTTCAGGACCTCACTTCCCCTTCCCGACGTCTAACGTCAGGTCCTTCCGACTCCCCCTGAACCCTGTGGTCACAGGGTGAGTCTCACCTCCCATGAGAGAAATCTCGACTTCCGATACTTTGTTTGTCCTAACCTTACCTTCCTGACACCACGTGGGTCTTTTCAGAACCTAACACCCTACGACAGGAGACGTTTTCTCCTCCCTACATCCACCTCCGGGATCTGTTCTTTCAGGAGGACGATTCTCCGAACGGGTAGATCACCCGTCTCAACCGACACGTACTGTGCACACGACCCCCCCTCCCTCACAACCCTCCCACACAAGGTTTTCTTCCGGAAACTAAATAACGACGAGGTCACCCTCAATAAATGCCAATAGTCAGAGTGTCGACCATCCTTCCTTCGGTTCTTAGTAACACGTTAACCCCTTAAGAGAAAACAAGTTTCACGGGTAAACTGACTCGATCTATAACTTAATTAGATCAATTCTTTGGTGAATTTTGTTGAATTCAACAAGATTTGTTTATCTAAATACCGGATACATAATGTAAAAAATTCTGAAATAAAGTAAAAAACCAGAAAAAAATTTTAAGCTCACATCAACTAAATGTTATGACACAATCACAGTCCACATGTCGTTTCTAAAAATCAATATATGTTTGGATAAGAAAAAGTCTAAGAAAGGGGAATATCCAATAAGTCAAGTCAAGTCAAGTCAAGTCAACGAGTCAGCACAGACTGAGAAACGTCAGGGTACTTAGCGTCGTGCGGTCCGGAGGGACAGGTAGTGGTTGAGGGTCTCAAGTGAGTGTGAGTGCGGGTAGTTCAGTCGTTACGGTAGGTTGGTAGAGTAAGAGACAACAGGGGAAGAGGAGGACGGGAGTTAGGGAGGGTCGTAGTCTCAGAAAAGGTTACTCAGTTGAGAAGCGTACTCCACCGGTTTCATAACCTCAAAGTCGAAATCGTAGTAAGTTCAATTTATACCAAGAGATAAGATATATCATCTAGGAACAAACCCAATAGTTAAAATATATATCATCACATATAGACAATTAGAGTTCGAGGATTGAATAGGGTATCGTGATAGTTAAATCGTTCATTTATTTATTATATAGACCGTAATGTTTTAAGTCCGAGATAGTGAAGTTGATGATGATACTGACAATGATTCATGATCGTGTACAATAATAATAGTGGTACTAACGACGTACAGTAACATACTGAGAGTCAACTCAAGTCAAGTGTGTGAGTCAGTACAGGCTGAGAAACGCTACGGTACTTGGTGTCGTGTGGTCCGGAGGGACAGGTAGTGGTTGAGGACTTCAGGTGGGTTTGGATACAGGTAACTCAACCACTACGGTAGGTCGGTAGAATACGAGACAGCAGGGGAAGAAGAGGACGGGAGTTAGAAAGGGTCGTAGTCCCAGAAAACTTTACTCAGTCGAGAAGCGTAGTCCACCGGGTTCATAATCTCAAAGTCGAAGTAGTAGTCAGGAAGGTTACTTGTGGTCCTGACTAGAGGAAATCTTACCTGACCAACCTAGAGGAACGTCAGGTTCCCTGAGAGTTCTCAGAAGAGGTTATGGCGTCAAGTTTTCGTAGTCAAGAAGACGTGAGTCGAAAGAAGTGTCAGGTTGAGAGTGTAGGTATGTACTGGTGACCTTTTTGGTATCGGAACTGATGTACCTGGAAACAACCGTTTCATTACAGAGACGAAAACTTATACGATAGATCCAACCAATATTGAAAGGAAGGTTCATCATTCGTAGAAAATCAAAGTACCGACGTTAGTGGTATACGTCACTAAAACCTCGGGTCTTCTTATTTCAGTCGGTGACAAAGGTGACAAAGGGGTAGATAAACGGTACTTCACTACCCTAACCTACGGTACTAGAATCAAAAGACTTACGACTCAAAATTTGGTCGAAAAAGTGAAAGGAGAAAATGAAAGTAGGTCCATTGTAAACAACCTCTAGAAGATAAACCTTCCGTAGGTAGACCCCCGGAATGTAGCAATGGACGATTATGAGTAATTTTGAAATGGTCATTCATCATAGTAATCGGAACAATACTGACCAGAGGTTTAGAAAAATAATTACTGTCTAATAAAACATCTAACACGGACCCTTTCTTCGGAACAGTCAGGTTTCCCCCGAGGTCCCTGTCACGTATAGGAAGGACTTAGTACATAATAAAATCATAGACTTTAAGGTCGGGGACCAGGACATACGCCCTCCGGAAGTAGAATTCCTCCTACGATTTCAACTGTAAACAATTCCTGGTTCCACTTTCATTTTCTCCTCTCACTTTTTCAACCGAATTTCGAGTTGTAAGTCTTTTGTTTCTAGTACCGTAGACCAGGGTAGTGAAGTACCCTTTATCTCCCCCTTTCTCACAGTCTGGAATAAACCCCCCCGAGGTTTTAGTGACGTCTTTCTGTGAATGAGGAACCTTCTTTTCAATACTGGTTGGATCTATCGTATAAGTTTTCGTCTCTGTAATGAAACGACTGATTCCAGGCAGATCAGTTCCGATACCAAAAAGGACACCAGTACATACCTACACTCTCAACCTGACACTTCTTCCGACTCGTGGTTTCTTAAGTACGAAAACTTGACACCACAACCTCTTCTGAGAACTCTCAGGAAACCTGATGTTCCTCTAGGTTGGTCAGGTAAGACTTCCTCTAGTCGGGACCCCAAAGAAACTTTCTTGACTACTATTTCGACTTTGAGGTCATGAAACCCGTCGAGTACGCTTCTCAACTGAGTAACCTTTTCTGAGACTACGACCCTCCCTAACCCCCGTCCTCCTCTTCCCCTGTTCTCTCCTACTCTACCGACCTACCGCAGTGACTGAGCTACCCGCACTCAGACTCACTTAAGGCCCTCAACCACTACCTGTCCCTCCGGTCGTACGACGCTAAGTACCCCAGCGTTTCTCAGCCTGTACTGACTCACTGGTTTGACTTGACTTGACTTCCATAGGGTCCACCACGGTCACCATTTCTTGGGTGGACGCCTACGTCCTCTATATTCTCTACGTCTCTAGTTAGGGACCCTTCTAGGGGACCTCCTCCCACACCGTTGGGTGGGGTCATAAAAACGGACCTCTTAGGTACCTGTCCCCTCGGACCGTCCGATGTCAGGTATCCCAGCGCGTCTCAGTCTGTGTTGACTTCACTGAATCGTACGTCCGGTATCCCCTAGGAGAAGAGTAGGTAAGTTAGTTATGGTGAGGAGGAAGGAGTGGTTGAGACGGTCTTCCTTTTTAATTAGGAGTGGTATGACTTCTCAGTCGTGTTTACTCTGATAAATAAAAATTAATTTAATGGTTACTGAAAACTAAGTATGGTCTAAGTGCACGTATCTAATGTGTACTTTTGATGAACCCAGGTCTGACACAGGAGGATCTTTCTACAATTGTATCAATGTCACTGGAACCCCGATATAAGGTCCTTTGTGAATGTAATAAGTTATCTTTTATTTTTATGCATTCTCAAAAATCAGTCTCCACCACAGTATTTGAGAAACACCCGAGTCTTCTTCGAGTCTTTGGTCGGAAAGAAAAGGGGTGATACAGAGTACAGTCTCCGATGAAAATGAAATTTCTAGTTTTATAGAAAGTAATCGGGAACGATAGAAAATACATTCTGCGACAGAATAGTCCTGATAAGAGTAACGATATCTTCAATTCTTTTATCCTCTTGCCACGAAATCTTATTTTATTGTGATTAATATAAAACTTTTCACTTCAGCGAGTCAGAGAAACGTTGGGGTTCCTGATATCGGGTGGTCCGAGGAGGTAGGTACCTTAAAAAGTCCGTTCTGATGACCTCACCCAACAATAAAGGAAGAGGTCCCCTAGAAGGACTGGGTCCCTAGGTTGGACCCAGAGGGTGTAACGTCCGTCTACGAAATGGTAGACTTGGTGGTCAACGACAATTCAGTGAAGTCACAGGTTGAAACACGCTGGGGTCTCTGCCGTCGGGTGGTCCGAGGGGGCAGGGACCCTAAGAGGTCCGTTCTTGTGACCTCACCCAACAGTAAAGGAAGAGGTTACATCCTTTCACTTTTCACTTTCCCTTCAGCGAGTTAGCACAGGTTGAGAAGGACTGGGGTACCTGACGTCGGATGGTACCCTAAAAAGTCCGTTCTCACGACCTCACCCAACGGTAATGGAAGAGGTAGTCCCTTCGGTCTATCATGAAACTTAAAGTACTTCTTTTAGAGTAGTTCAGTAAAAAACAGAACGGTTCTAACATAAGAGTGTAGGTCAGAGAAGAGGTCAGGGTCGACGGGGGTTCCGGTCGGGGTAGAAGAGACCAGTGTCTGATACAGTGAACGTATGAAAGAAGAGAATTACCAACACGGGACAAAAAGGTACGTATCGAAATGACGACACAAGACTATCTTAGTCCATTCAGTCAATATATGTACATACGTTTACATATATGTATGGATACTTGTATATTTATGCATGTATGTATACGTATTAGTCCTTTAGTAAGGGTGACAGATGGTAACAACCCTGGATAACCTTATCCCAGGAACTTACTTCATATTTCTTTCCATTCGTGGGATTGTTCCTTTGACATAAAGACACATGTGCTATGTATACGGAACAACAACGGTCTCAGATAGTAGAACAGTGTAACGGTCGTAATTTATTTACCGACAAATATCACTTACTTTCCCTGATCCTTTCCCTCCTCCCTCCTTTGCGTTACACTAGGAATTACTTGTAAAAGTCATCAGTTATGTAAAATGAAATTGTAATTACCACGAGACGAGTGTAATTTCTTGAAGATCGTGAAAGTTTGTCAAGTTTAGACACCAATGCCGAGTGATTCTGATTTGATTACCTATTTTTCGATTTTCCACTCGATTAAATCGAGAAACAAGTACTTAAGAGAGTTGGTAACCAACATGGTTTATATTAAAGTTGTCACTCGATAAAATTATAAAAGGGGGTTAAGTTAGGTCAAAATGTTTCGATTTTTACACTGACCCAAGGTGGTGTTTTCATTCAATGTACCCTTCGTAGATTCCTCTTTGAAATCAATTTAAGTTAATAAACCCGTCTTATTCTGTTTCAGTTTAATTTTAAACTAACAATGTGTACATTCTTAATTTCTAAAATTTTAATTTTTTTATTTTTTGATTTTTTTTTATTTTTTATATTATTTTATTTTACACTAACAATTTTCGTTTCACTCTATATGTATCTATCTCTATTACAACTGGGTGACGTATACGACTTTTCGGAGGACGAACGACTTCAACCGTCACCTTATGTAATGTATTACTATTTCCTATATTAAGTCGTTCTCCTTTGTTGTTAGAATTTATATATGCGTAGTTTGTATCCTCGTAGAATTATGCATTTGAGTCATAAATGTTTGTAGTTCTCTCTTTAATCATCATTATGTTATAATTAAGGTTTATGGGAATATAGTCACTTGTCTAGTGCGTCTGTCTTTTAGTTATCCTTTTGTACCCTGAATTACCCGTGTAATCTGATCTATTTTAATTGTCCATATGTTTCTCGGAAAGTTGAGTTTTGTCGGCTGATATGTAAGAGAAGTAATTTCTTTTTTAAGAGGTCCTATCTAGTATATGATCCGGTGTTTTCTTCAGAGTCATTTAAATTCTTGCATCTTTAATATAGTAAAGAAATTGGAGGTGTTACCACCCTCTGATCTTTCATTTATATTATTTTTTGACTTTTTGTGTTTGTAAGCCTAGATTCGTTGTACGATGACATGTTGGTTGTAGGTTGACTCCCCCCGTCTCTGTCTCTCTTATTTAACTGTGAAAGTCTATTTACTTTTATTTTTGTTTTACTAGGTTTTAGGTACATTACATCATTTTCGTCAAGACTCTCCTCAAATTTCACTATGTTCAGATAGAGTCTTTTGTTTTGTTTTGTTTTAGAGTTTGTTAGATTAGAATATGGATTTCTTTGATCTTTTTTGTTGTTTGTTTTGGGTCAATCATCTTCTTTTATTTATTATTTCTATGCTTTTATTCACTTTGTCTCTGAATTTTTATTATCCGATTATTTTACTTCCCGACCAAGAAACTTTTTTATTTCTTTTATATTTAGAAAATCGGTCTAAATTGTTCTTTTTTTTTTTCCTAGGTTTATTGATTTTAGGCTTTATTTTCTCCTCTTTAATGTTGACTGTGGTCTGTTTATATCTTTTTAATATGTGGTTATTTTACCTGTCGGATCTTCTTTACCTATTTAAGGATCTACGCATATTAGAACGTTCTGACCCAGTCCTACTTTATCTTTTATACTTTGTCAATAATGGTCATTACGTCACCTTAACTATTTAAATTTTGAGGATTGTTTTAAGGTCCTGGTTTACCGAAGTGTCCACTTAAGATAGTCTGTAAAGTTTCGTGAATTGTCGATAAGAAGTTGATGACATTTTTTTAATTCCTCTTTCTGACGAAGGTTTGAGTAAGAGGTTCCCGTCGTAGTGGACAATGGTTTTGGTTTCTGTGGTGTTTTTTCTTTTAGTGTCCACTATAATGACTACTTGTATTTACGTATTAAAGAGTTTTCATATAATTTTAAGTTTAAGTGATTATATAATTTTTACTCAAAATTTAACTTGAAGTATGTATCAACTAAGATATTAAGATGATAAAAGGTAAAAAACTCTTTAATTTCATATCAACTAAATGTTGTAATATAATTAAAGTCCACATGTTGTATCTCTAAGTCATAAAAACGTCTAATATAAGGTGATATTCAGTAGTGTTCTATTACCGATATTAAAAAGACACGATATTTAACATAGTACAACAAATAGACGAAATACGTGACATCAAACATAGACAATCAGGGTATTGGGACTAAAAAGTAAGGGGGAAGGAAGAGGGGACACCATTGGTGTAAAAAAAGATATCGACACTTAGACGAAACATGTATGTAAGTAAACATAATAGAAGATCTTATCTGTTTATTCATTATAATTTTTTTTATGTGGTACTGAAGTTTTGTTTCTCTCCCACATATACGTTGACTAAGTGAAACGGTACGTTATCTTTGGTTACGTTGTGACATTTGGTTGACAGGAGGTTATTTTTAATTAAAATTTTTTACGGTACTAGTTTTCTCTGTATAGGACCCATACGTTTCTACCAAGTTATGGATGTTTAGTTAGCCATACTATGTAGTATAATTGTTTGGCTTCTTATTTTTAGGATAATAGTAAAGTTATCCATATAAAGACTCATAAATGGGTTTCTTTTACTTTTGCGATTAAGATTTTCTATATACATATAGTTACAAGTAACGTTGTAATAAATGTATCTGTTCTATAACTTCGTCGGATTCACAGGTAGTCATCTACTCACCTATTTCTTCACCATATGTGTTTGCATCCGTTACCGTGGGGTGAGGTCATGAGAACGGACCTTTTAGGGTGCCTACCTCCTCGGACCATCCGACGTCAGGTACCTCAGTGACTCTCAACCTGTGCTGAGTCGTTGAAGTGAAAGTGAAAAGTGAAAGTACGTGACCTCTTCCTTTACCGTTGGGTGAAGTCACAAGAACGGACCTCGTAGGGTCCCTGCCTCCTCGGACCACCCGACGGCAGAGACCCCAGCGTGTCTCAGCCTGTGCTGACTTCGCCGAATCGTCGTCGTCGTCGTCGTCGTCGTATGTATATTATCCTATAATGAGTCGGTATTTTTTTCCTTAGAACGGTAAATACTGTTGTACCTACCTAGATCTCCCATAATACGATTCACTTTACAGTCAGTCTCTCTCTGTATATAGTATACTAGAGTGTATACTTTACATTTTCTATTTTATTTGATATACTTTTGTCAGAGTATCTATATTCTTGCTTGTCTACCGACGGACTCCCCTTCTCCTCTGTTTTATTTACTTCTCTTAATTCTCCATGTTTGGAGGTCAAAACATTATTTATTCAGTGTCCTTATATTATATGTCACATTCCTAGCAACCAGTCATAATAACATTGTCGAAACATACCCTTACTTACTACTGATCTGAATGGTGCCACTAGTAAAGTATTACATACGTTTACAGTTTAGTGCCGTAATATGTGGATTTTGACTGTGTTATAACATATAGTTGATATAAAGTTAAAATTTTTGATAAGTGAAAAGAATTACTACGAATTTTCAACAAAAATTTTATAATTGTAAATTTCATTATAAAATAGTATTTATCAGTATAGGAAACTACGTAAACAATAAGTCGGAAATTCGACTGAACAATGAGATACTTAGTTTAAGTAACCGGGAGGATGTCAAGTCACTTTTTCGTTTTTTCTTTTGAGTTTCTACTCTTTCCGTCTTTTTTCTGTTCATGAGACCAAATGTACTTCGAGACTGAATAGAAGTTCTTTAGTATGATACGGAACTCCCCATAGAAAAGAAGTGAGACAATTCTTCCTCCGAACGGTGTCAAAATAAAGAAGAACCAACCCCTGATGACTAAGATTGATCAACCGAAAAGATGCTAACCGCGTCAGAGTGGGGGTCGTTCTCCATTATTTATATTGGTACTGTTACTATTATTGTAAATATATCAAGTGTCGGGAAAGTTTACGTAATGGAGTAAACGACACGTACTACGTATTATTGTTGGTACGTCAAATAGGAGTACCGAGGGTAGTTGGTGTATAAACAATTACGAGCCTCAGACCGTAATGCACCTGGTTGAAACGCTAGTTCGTCTGGACTTAATTGTCTAACGAGAAACCAGTGGCTGATCGAAACACTAAACCCCAGTGTCTCGGAATCAGAGTCAAAGGACCCAATCGTGACGTACGATATCTCGTCAACGAAACTTATTTTTCTGTGATAATTTTCATTTCGAAGATCGTGTTCTTCGTGTATAAAATTCGTAAGTCATTGAATCTTGAGACAAAAGGGAGAAAGAGTTAGGTTTATAGACCCCCATTTTTATCTGTATAAGGAAAAAGGGATCAACAAAATCCCTAACCGAAGGTATTTTCTTACGATTGCTACGGACTCTCTGGATACGAGTAAAATGATCCGGTGTACCCTCAGTCCTCGTCTTCTGTCCTCAGGAGTCCTCCACTCTCCGGTCACCCCACCCCTCTACCACAGCCGTACCACGTTTCACTTACCCCGGGCAAACTTACGTCTTATTTCACACAAGTCCGTTATTCCGACGACCGATAGTTTTGATTAGGTCGTTAATCGTTTGTGTCTAAGAATTCTAGAGGGTCTAACCACTCGAGGTTCGAAATTGGCGTCTGTGGACATTAATTTCCAAACCCACTGTACCCAAGGTTGTATAGGACCAGGTCATCAACAGACCGATATTTGTCAGAAACCTACGTCCCAGATCCACGAGTGTCTCGGAGTAGGGTCCTCCCTCCTTACTAAGTCTTCTCTACCTACTGAGTGAATCCATTAAACATTGTTGTCGATATTTGACGCGTCTAAAAGGGGGAGATGTCGGAGGTTGGGGTCAAGACGACTGTGAAAAGAAAAAAACACAAGAGACGGGAAGAAAGTTCCATAACTTTCCGACTGACGTACTTCTTTTCTCGTGTTTTATTGATTCTATTGTAGAGACTTTATTGGTTGGGCGTTTACGTGGGACTTATCTCACTACTAACCGTTCCAGACCAGTAGAACCCTCAGTAAAAGAAAAAACAACACTTGATAGGAAATTGTAAAAACTACTACGACTAAATACTAATAAAGATCACCCTCTCAGTCCACTGTTCAGGTTGATACGAGATCGATTTTTCTGGTGCTCCAATTTTTTTTTTCTTCTGACCGAAATAACTATTTATTCCCGGTCAGAAGTCACTATTTCTATTTTACAAGTGTGACCATCAAAAATTACTAGATAACTATACAAGTTTTCTATGTCATTACTAAAGTAAATCGTGAAATTTAAATTCCTTTGTCTAGACCGTATAATCGGTTCAAAATGACTATTCGTCTGTACATTCCACCGTCATTCACGAGTAAATGGATGATAAAGGAGATCTTTTTAATAGTTTTAACTTAATTGAAAGTTTATTCTCAAAAGGATATTAATCCATTGTGTTTTACTAATTTACTTAATTATTCGAAGCACTAATACTCAAACCTGAAAAGACCTCTTTTATTATATCAACTATTCTAAGTAATTTATTTAGGTAATAGTTAGACGGTAAGGTACCTGAAGTTTTTATAGAGATATCCGTTTACCGATATTTTGAAACGAGTTCCGTCAAGACTAACAACGAACGATAAAAATATAAGTTTATTACAAATGAATTAGAATATTTAATATGATATTTTTAAGTTAAATGTTAACAAAGATCTGTGATAAATCAAGAGGTCCTCAAGTAAATAGAACTTTTTTTACAATTGTTTGGAGCAGTGGAAACGAACAGTGAGTGGAGGGAGTAAAAAATAAGAAAGGATAGAGTAATCCTACTTCTTGTACTCATGTGAAACAAAGAAACGAACATTGTAATTTTACATTAGCGAAAGATATAATTCTCTCTATAAACTTTGGTTTTCTCTTTCCTTCCCTAAGAAGGTTAGGGTACATAACAGAAACGAAATTTATACATACGGAAAGATAAAACAGTATTGTCCATTCTTTATTTTAAGAAGTCTACACTACCTTGATCAATCCCAATTTCACCCCGAGTCTTATACTCTGTCCCATTCTATCTCTCTCTCCTCCTTTAAATACTATGTCCACTCTAACTACTTACCTCTCGTTCCTTGAAAGGGGAACAGGGGGTTGAGGTGACGAAAATCTGTCTAAAAGAATTAGATCCATCCTCTCTAGTTCTCTCAAAAAAAAAAAAAAGTTGGTGTTTACGTGGTAAATATATGACTGATCACTGTTTCTACTTTACACATCAATTAGGTCTTCATACACACGAAGGATACAGACTCAAGAACCGTCTCGAAAAGTTAGAGTACATTAGACGTATACAAAACCAGAAAAAAAATTTTTCTATTAAATAATGGAAGACGGAACAGACAAGAAGGGTGAGGGGATCTTTAGGATAATTAATTTAAAATGTAAAAATTAGAGAATAAAAGGAAAGGGTAAAACACTATAAGAAATAGTTGTAGAAGAAAGTTGATGAGATAATTTATATATATATATAAGAAATGTATATGTGTATATATATAAGAGTAGAAGATAGAACAAGAAAAAAAATTATCTTAGAAAAAATACTTACGTGACATAAGAGAAAAGAGGGACTCTGATAAAATTATTGAACCTTAAAACAAGGAGAGGGAGTAAAAGAAACTAAAGAGGTTTAAAGAAAGACAGAGAAAAAGACGAAGAAACAAAACCACAGACAAAATTACGATGAAGAAAAGAGTCGTACAGACCACTCAGGATCAAGAGACAAGGATAAATTCTTTTCTCGTGATTTTTAGTCTTGTCTTGGTATTTGTTTCAATTTTCTTTTTAACGTTTGATCTCTAATGTAAACATACATACTGGGTTATTACCAGTCACAAATATATAGATTTTACGTACTTGTTTAGTTGTTCTTTTCTATTGATAAAATTATTTTACCTATTTACAGTACCTGTTGGTTATATGTTTTATATTAATCAATTGAAAAATTTACGAATTGATTATTAGTTTATATGTAATTTTGTTCTACAGGAAAAATCATGGTTTAGTAGAAAATAAAAAACAACATTAAGGTTTACAACCGTTCGTACCCTTTTCTATGAAAGAATGTAACGACTATCCTAATATTTAACCATTAAAAAAAGTCCATTGTTAATTCGATATACATAATTTCAAAACTTTCTCATTTGGGAAATTTGATCTTTAAGATGAAGAATATTAGAATTCTTTTAATAGTCAGTTCAAACGTTTCTGAATGTAAGTAAGAAGACAGTAAATAATACAACTTTTAACCTGTGTTATGTTCGTAGTTTACAATACACTAATTGTCCTATTTAATATCATTGTAGGAAGACCCTTTATGTTAAGTTGATATTCTTTATTGTAATAACTTTAAATAAATAACTGTTCGTTTATACAATGACTATATAATTCAGTTTTACCACACTGCCTTTTATTCAAACATATTTTTACCCTGAGGTAACTTCTACTATGACGAATACTATATATGTATGTGTCTTTTCGGATCTACTGTATGTATTTGGTGTGAATAAATATCTACTACCGTTATATACACAAAATAAAGTAAGAAATACGAGAATATATAAAAGGTCCATTAGATGTTATTTGTATTACGAGGTACGTATTGTTTTTATAAAGAGGTACGTATTTTTTATTAATTTTACGTCTTACTCTCTCTGTCATGCAAATCTCCGAGACTCTTGTAAACACACGTCCTCACTACCAATTCGTAACGAAGACTAGTCATTCGAAATAGTATCAGTAAAACATCCCAGGGATGACGGAGGTCAAGGATTTAAAAATGTCCCAGGACGTTCAGTTTAAGTAAATAAAGAACACGGAGAGAAGAGTTGTAGGAAAGTTCCGAGTTTATTTAAGATGATGAGTAGGTAGACAGAAGTCTAAAGTTTTATAACAACTATATAGAGTAAACGACTCTATTAGAAAGGACAAGAGAAAGAAGAAAGAAGAACGACTGAACATAGAACAAACAAAGATAAGAGTAAAATTACTTTAAAGTCCTCTTCTCTCTTTATCAACGTAAGTTAGATTTTGGAAATTGTCCTTTAGGGTACCCATAAATGTGTAACCGAAGATAAGTACTGATTGTAACACGTGTCTACAGAGCTTATTCTTCGACGTTCCCGAACCGATTGACTCAATCACGATTAGACCACTTCTCGACTGTGTACTGTAGTGGACCTAAGTGGACTGGATTGACTCTCAACCCTGTACTTCTAAGAAAAGGAAGGGACTAATAAGATCGGTACCGGTCCCTGTACGTTTTTCGTTCACCGTTCGTGTTATACGGTTTAAGAGATATTATTTTACACGAACTTATCCTTCCTTTGACGTCGACAAGTCATGTCTACCGTTTATCGACTGACGAAAAATTGTCCTATGTTACTTTATAGATTTGACTTCTCTGTATAACTCTTTATCTACACACTCGTGTAGAGTGTGTAAAATTACCCGATGAAGGGTAATTTTTTTTTTTTAGGGACTTATCAATTGTAAATAAAAAAATTACTTTTAAAGGGGGTTTGGTGACCGGGTTCCTCTTTTAAAGGTTCCGTTAAGTGATTTATAATACGGAGGTTTACATGAACCTTAACGGGGGTTTAAATAACTAGAGAGTCCTTAGTAGAAACATGGTGGACAAAATAAAGAATTAATTAATTAATTAAAATTAACCTCCTATTAATGAAATGTTATAACCCTACATGTAGTTGTACTTAGCCAGTGTCCATATGTACACAGGGGGTAGGACTTGACGGGAGGGTGGAGGGAAGGGTGGGATAGGGAGACCCAACGGGGCCTGGTGGCTGAAACCCACGGGACGAAGTGAGTAACTTACACGTGACCAGTAGACAAAATGTATACCTTTACATGTACAAAGTCACGATAGGCGAGTCTAGTAGGGTGGGAGGGGAAGAGGGAGACTTAGGTTTTCCGAAAAGAAATATAGAAACAGAGGAAACGGAGGGACGTACATCCTAGTAGTACATGGTGGACAAAATTTACCGTTGCGTGAGGTCAGAAGGACGGACCTCTTAGGGTACCTGTCTCCTCGGACCGCCCGATATCATGTTCCCCAACGTTCTCAGTCTGTGCTGAATCGCTGATTTGGTGATGGTAGTATGTCTACTCCGTTACTTCGTCTACAGATGAACACACAGACACACACAGACGTATGAACCCACGTGTGACATGATAATAAAATACACACAAGTGAATTGGAGGTCTAGATGTTTTAATCTCTAATTTTTTTTAAAAAAAGGTAAAAATAATCTCACATAAACGAAATGTTACAACACAAGCAAAGATGGTATGTCGTATCATTTGGTCGACAACAACAATAAGTCAGGGGGTCAGTACAGGTCGAGAAACGTTGAGGTACCTGACGTCGTGCGGTCCGGAGGGACAGGGAGTGGTAGAAGACCAAACGGGTTCAAGTACAAATAACGTAGCCACTACGGTAGGTTGGTAGAGTAGGAGACTGTGGGAGAAGACGAAGATCTAGAAAGGGTCGTAGTCCCTGAAATGGTTACTCAGTAGACAAGTGTAGTCTACTGGTTTTATGACCTCGAAGTCGAAGTCGTAGTCATGAAGGTCACTTGTAAGTCCCAACTAGTGGGCCTTCTAACTCACCAAAATAAAGGAACGATAGATTCCCTAAAAGTCCTCAGAAGAGGTCGTGGTGTCAAACTTCCGTAGTCATGAAACCGGAAGACGGAAGAAATACCAGGTTGAGAGTGTTGGTATGTACTGGCGACCCTTCTGGTATCGGAACTGATATGTCTGGAAACAGTCGTCTCATTACAGAGACGAAAAGTTGTATGACAGGTCAAAACAGTAGCGAAAGGACGGTTCTTCGTTAACATAAGACTAAAGTACCGACGTCAGTGGTAGACGTCACTAAAATCTTGGGTTCTTTTCTTTTAGACAGAGATGAAGGTAGAAAATATGGGGGAAAAATTTTTTTAAAGAGAGGGTAAAACCAGTGGGATCTCGTGACACATCTCAAGGAACACGATATGTCATCCAAGAGTAATCAATAGATAAAATATGTATTATAGTTATAACACTTATACAGTCAGGGTTTGAGGATTAAGTAGGGTAGTGGGGGGTGAAGGTGGAACCGTAGGTATGTAGACAAGAGACACAGACACTACCCGTCCTTATCACTACTCAAAAAGTTTTAAAAAGACAAAGAGTATTGTGAGTTGGGGACGATTTGTGTACCGTCCTTAAGTTAGTTGTGAGTGATCAAATGACTACCCGATATAACAACTGTTCAATATAGACCTGAAGGTTATCCTGGTCCTCTTGTAGATCTAGACAAATTATGTTTGTATAACTGTCTCCTTTTACAATCGATTCTTAATAGTCAATTTATTCAGTCAGTGTTTTCCTGTTTATGTCAAATTAAGGTGAATGTGTTCAATGGATCCCATTAGTTTAAATATCTTCGTGTTTCATCTTATCACCAACGGTCTTGACCCCTCTCCTTTCTTACTCTTAATTAGAAATTCCTGTCCCTAAGTCAATCCCTTCTACTTTTTAAAGACCTGTATCTGTCACTATTACCAGCACCTTGTTACACTTTAAATGAATAAGTAAGTGAATAAATAAATAAACCGACAAGGTCCAGAATCAACGTCGTACACCCTAGATCAAGGGGGTGGTCCCTAGTTTGGACCCGTGGGACGTGACCCTCACGTCTCAGAATCGGTGACCTGGTGGTCCTTTCAGAGATCACACTTAAAATGAATTCCGATGTTTTGACTGTTAAATTTTTATCAATTTCACCGTTCAAAATACAACACATACAAAATGGTGTCTTTCGTTTTCTTAACAATCAGTGTAGCAATTACCGAACCCTTCCGGAAGAAAATGGTCCTTACAGACCTTAAAATCTTTATAGAGGAACAAATGGTCCCACTAGCGTCAAGAGGTTTGAGAACAAGTCTCCTAGTCTACGCGACCTCAGACCATTTTCCTTTTGAGTGTAGACTCATTTTATGTTACCTTTGAGTGAAAAACATGTAAAGTATCTCTGACGAGAGACAGTCTCAGTGGAATAATAGAGTACAGAAACCCCTTCTATTTCAAAGGTTGTCTGAAACAGAAAACTCTTCAACGAGTGGGTGAACTCAAAAGATCATTCGAGGTAGACCCAGTGTAACCATGTTTGCACAGGAACGACGGAACCATTGGTTCCTATTCTATGACCCACCCCTCAACTTCCTTCATCTGAAGCAGATACTTCGGGGAACAAGGGTATTTTTAAAACAAGGACTTCAGAGGTCTGGAAAGGAAGAAAGACAATACTAAAACGTAGGAAACCTTGTAGGGTCTACTCACACTAGGTAAGTTTCCGTGTTGAGACTTCAGTGAGGTTATAAACGATTTATTCAACATGGTCAAATCTTCTTGATCACCAATCCCCCCGGACGGATTACATGAGGACTTCAGGGTCTTCAAAAGGGTTGAACCGTAAACTGTCAGTAGGTACCTTACCAACTCGAACGAGTTCGTAGTTGAACCTTCGGGGAACTTTGAGACGAGTAGTCTTGGATGTAACTCCACTTTCCAAGTTCCTTGACCCATCGTGGGTCACAGTGGACTTCTTTGTAGGTTTAACAGTTGTTTCTGTCTTCGTCCTCAAATTTCAGTTCTACTCGTTACTTTCCGACCGACCCCGCTCCCCGACTCAGGTTTCGAGACTTTATGCACTACCACAGTCTCCGAGTTCTAACCAACTGCCACCCCGGTCCCCACCGACCGCTCCATCAATACTACAACAATTCAACGATCCGTTCTACTCCGTAGTCTCTCGGGTCGTTTAATATCCCTACCGTTAGTCGTTCATGGTGTACCCGAGTCTCAGTGTTGTAACTACTTTTCCTCTTTCAAGTGAAGTAAGTAGTCCACGCGATATATGTACTATACTTTGGAGACGGAGGTACTTTTACAAATTAGTAATTAATTTACAAAGGAAAAAGGGGTCGATACTGGATTTCTTGATCGAACTCTCTCTCGTGTACTACTCCTCCTTTTCCTTGGTCTTAAAAGGAAAAGTCCTACTAGAAACAGTGAGTAAGAAAAAGACCCAGAGTATAGGCAAGAGAATAGAAACCCGAACTAATTTCCAGTGAAAGACCAAAATACAATAGTTTTGAAAGTGACTTGAAGGAGGTCCCTCGTTACGGAGACATCTAGGGGACCTCTTCCTTCACCGTTGGGTGATAAGAACGGACCTTTTAGGGTACCTGTCTCATCGGACCGTCTGATCTCAGTTACCTCGGTGTGTTGTCTCAACACGGAAACTCAACAAATCGTTGATTTGTTGTTGTTTGAAGAACGGATTGACTTAGAGGAAGTTGCGTCGGAGAAACACGGTAATGAACCAACTAAAGAAACAGGAGTCTTGTAGGAGATTTTGAAGGAACGGGGAGAAATGGAAAGACTCTCGGGTCCGTATTCTGAATGGGTTCGTCCAAGAAGGAAGGTACCCCGTCCTGAGGTTCTTTTCTTAAATGTAAAGGTTTTGTGTTTCCTTATACCTCAGTAAAGACTTTACAAAAGAACTACTGACTTTTAAATCGAGAGTATTGACTTCCAATTTTCTGAGGTTCTGGAGTAGAAAGAATTGGAAAACAAACTTCAGTCAAACCCTAACCTCTTTCTTTTGTTTTTTCAGACTTCTTATAGATTAAAACACTTAGAGTAAAAGTTTAAGTTTAGAGTTTACAAGGACCTCCGTCACCTAACGCTTCCGTCGTGTCACTACTTTTGAATTATTTTCAGGGTCTTTCTAGTATCTAATGCGACCGGACAGTTGACAGTATCCATGCCCTTGTTATTACCGTAATAAGATTATAAATCCCTACAAGAACCGACACAAGGTAGGAGACGTTACTGTCGGTGGGACCGAAGTTTGAAGTAGTGACAGACGGTACTCTAGTAGGTGTCAAAAGACCAGTAAAGACAGGATACGAAAGAAACAAACCGGAGACAAAATTTTTTACAAATTGGTGTTTTGCATACATACCACTATAGAAATACAGTAGTGACAGATAGTACTAAAATCAGTGAAGGCTAGGGTCCGAGAGTATAAAAAATCAGGTAATTGAGACGGGGGTCAATAGAAAAATGTCGTCTTCTTACCCAGTGTATTTACGGTAAGAGACCAAAGAGGTAAGGATATCCTATTCGATTTCGGGAAACTTGTTTTGCGTCCCTGAAATATTATCTTTGAAACTAAGTAAAATGTCGGAGTAAAGAACGGGAGGAGACAGGGGTTCAGACGTGTCGTGTACTAAATATGGTGACGTTAGGGTTTGTATGCTCTGAGTAAGTGAAGAGACACAAAAGGGACCCTACAGGAATGAGAAAAAGAGACGGACCTTTTTCTCCTGAACCGGAGGTCTCGAATGTTCACAGGAGTAGACACTTCAGAAAGGATTCGAGTACGGTTCTATTAACGAGGCGAGAGGTCACTATCCTACAGCAATAACCTTGACAGACAAACGTTCGGACCCTAGACACGGATAAGGGTACACCAATAAGTCTGTGTGATCTGTCTTAGGAGGGAAAAGATGATGGAAGGACGGGGAGAAACGATTTTACGGACCGCATTACCGAGTTAATTACGACTTACTTCCTTTCTTACTTACTTCTGTTCCTTCCACTGTCAGATAGGTTCCTCTCACCTATTCGGCACACGGTAGAAGTCACCTCGATTTTAGCCGAACCGTGGTTGACGACATGGGTCCAAGACCCCTGTAGGGGGTAAGAGAAGGTCTCGACAGTCGACTCCCGAATCAGGTAGAAACGAAAGAAAGGTCCATCCAAAGGAACAACCTCAATTAGAGTAACAGAGTTTCCTCCTTTCAACTGGATAGTTACCTTCCTTCATGAAGGATACAACCCGAAGGGATCACCGAGTCATCAACTGAACTGGACGATTACGTCCTCTGTGTCCTTGTTAGGGACCCCTCCCTTCTAGGAGACCTCTACCTTTACCATTGGGGCAGGTCATAAGAACGGACCCCTCAGACTGTCCGATGTCGTTTCTCAGCCTGTACTGAATGTTTATTTGTTGTCGTTATTGAAGTATACACTGTAGATCATACTGGAGTTTAGGGGAAAAAGTCAAACCCCATTACTGTGAGGATTTCCTCTGACTACCGGTTCCGAAGGGACCACTGAGTCTGTCAATTCTTAGACGGACGTTGCACCCTCTGGGCCCAAGTAAAGGGCCCAGCCCTTCTAAGGGATCTCTTCCTGTACCGTTGGGTGAGGTCATAAAAACGGACCTCTTATTGTACCTGTCTTCTTGGACAGTCCGATGTCAGGAATCCCAACGTTTCTCAGTCTGTACTGACTTCGTTGAATCACGTTTCCTTTGACCTTTCGAAAGGAGAGTTGGGGGGTGTGTGGGAAAGACCTTTAGGTCCTAAACACTAACACTGTTTCAGTGTTCAAGTAGGAGAAGACGAACGACGACGACACACACTATACGATTCAGTGAAGTTAACGTAGGCTGAAAAACGCTGGGATACCTGCCATCGGGTGGTCCGAGGAGACAGGCACCCTAGTAGACCCGTTTTTATGACATCACCTAACGGTACAGGAGGTCCCTAGAAGGACTGGGTTCATAACTTGGGTGCAGAAAATGTAAAGGACGTGACCGTCCACCCAAGAAATGGTGATCGTGATGGACCTTTCGGACGACGACCCTCACAATTAATCGTGTAAAGAGATCTTTCGTTAATTCTTTTACGTAAGTCAGAAGTTTTAGAAAGTGGGGAACCTAGACCGTTAGCGTAAAGCCACTGTTCCCCTTTTATATATCTATAAGTAGGGTCTTAATAAATATAATCTCTTTTTAAAATTTCGTTATCCAATTAACGTCTTGTGTGTAATCAGTCATTACTAGTATAGAATCTTTTTACAAATTGCTGTAAGGGGTTTATTGATACGGTTAAACAAGTACTTTTTGTTTATGGATGGTTAAAAAGGTATAAGTTGTCGACGATTACATCTCCTTAATCTCAACAAACAAAACAAAACAAAACAAAAAAAGAAAAACCGGGGACCTCGTAAGAATAGGACTTTGGTCTTTCTTTTCACTGACGAGTCAGTCGACTAACTTCGAACTAGAGTCTCTACGAGTTTCGTAGAAGTCGTGGAGAAAGAGAGACAGACAGAGGTGGGTCTCTCTGAAGGACACAGTGCCACAGAGGGACACTGTAAAAGACCCCACGTGTTGTGAGACGATCAAGAAGTGTCGTAGGACGGAGACCTTGGTAGGACTCCAAGGTCTCGCTACCTTGTGTCCAAAAAGGATCGGACGTAGGGAGTAGGGGTTGACGTAAGGACAAGGGTCCTCCGTCCTCTCTGTGACGAGTGGGGACCTAAAGGTCGGATCTTGGTCCAGGCGGGTCAGACCGGAAGGAAACGGAAGATCACAGTCTCTGGGGAGTGTAAGATGGAGTACTCGTACGTCGTAAGAACTGTGTGGTAGTGGGCGGAGACTTAGAGGAGCGGGTTTACGAGGAGACCTCTTATTGTCTGTCTCTCGCACTCTCCTCTTTTGATTTTTCCCAGAGTGAGAAAGGAGTCTGACACAGGGGAGACAGGGTCGACGGGAAGGAACCACCGAGAAAGGCACAGAAACTACGTTGGCCGGGAGGGGTCTCTCTCGACCACTTTAACCTTGTAAACTTCCGTCTAAACGTCCTAAGACTTCACAGAAAGTGGAGAAAGGACGGGTGAAAGGAGGGAGTCCTTTTAGTAGGGTGGAATTACTGTGAACCAGTGGATTTTTTTTTTCCTGCGTTAATTTATGTGTGTGAAACTGGGTTTGAAGAGACTCTTTTCTTCGTCCCTAAAACAAAACTTAATAACTTTCTTCAGTCATGTTATCCTATTAGCTAACAAGAAATATGACAAAGGGTTTCGTCTACGTCTAATCTGGAAGGTCCCGTAACCCCGGGTTCCGGTCCTCTGTCACCGAGACGAGGAAGAAGTGACCAGGTCCCTGAGTGAAGGCCCGTAAGGAGAAAATGTGAGGAGAGGGGCAGATACCGTCGGTAAAAGTCCGTTCAGAGAGACACCTCTTCGTACCGAAATACACTTGACTCGTTTGAAGGAATAGACCAAGTAGATAGGGAGACGTGAGCAGAAGAGATTAAACTGTCTGTAACGTCGAAAGAAATAGACTTTGTGAGGACGGGGGAGTGACCATCGGACACGGTACTTTAACCGTCGTATGAACACAGAAACCCGACAACTCTCAATTTAATTACTGGGTCGACGAATGACCTGTCACCGAGTACCCAAAGTCACACAGAGAGACCGGAGTCAGAGGACGTCTACTCATTACCAACATTATTTTTACTGTCTCAGTTTGACAGAGTAGTGACACTCCGAGGGCTCTTCAACCTCGACAGGTCACTTTTGAGTAGAAATTTCCACTGGGACCCTCTTGTTCTACCGCCTCCTCATCCACCTGCACCTCATGTAGAGAGAGGTGTCTATGTAGTCCTTACGTAGAAGTCTGTGTCTTTACGTACGTCTTGTGGTCGACTCTCACCTGGTCTCATGGCCTGGTCACCTTTTCTTATATATTAATTAATCAATCAATTCAGTGAGTCAACATAGACTGAGAGACACTGGGACACCTGACATCGGGTGGTCCGAGGAGGTAGGTACCCTAAGAGGTCCGTTCTTATGAGCTCACCCAATGGTAAAGGAAGAGGTCCCCTAGAAGGACTGGGTCTCTAGCTTGGGTCCAGAGGGTGTTACGTCCGTCTACGAAATTGGAGACTCGGTGGTCCCTTATATATCTTGGTACGTTTTGAGTCATCCTACTTCCTTGATCCCCCCTTTTGTACTCACAATCATCCTGACCGGGACGGGAACCACCCACCCCCTTGACTTCGTCCCCAGGCTAGGGGTGAAGACCCGTTAACAGACTCAGTCTCCTCTTTGTAATTTCCGACTCTCACTTTGTCGACTAGAGACCTTTGGATTTACCTTACTCTTAGTCTGTCAAAAACGACGTCGGTATGTATGGGGTCTGTCCTTGTGACCAGGGGACCTTTCCCGTCACCGACCCTCGACCTCAATTCCCTAACACCTCGTTAGAGTCCTCTCCCGACGACAACTGACTCCCGTCTGCCTAACTCCCCTACACTCCCTCCTCTGACACCACCCTTTACGGACTCCTCCTTTCGGTCCGTCGGTGCCTTCGTTCCGCTATGACGACTCAGTACATATCCCCCACCTTGGTAGTGGTATCGGAGAGAGAGGGGTGTGCGGACGTATCCGTCGACTTGTCTCCGACCGAGTAGTTTACGGACTATGCGACTTGACCTCTCGTCCTGGGGTGGGTCCCATAGGGAAATTCACGGACTACGAGGTCAGATGTCTCTTCCTGGGGTCCGTTCCCTCGGGAGATTCACGGACTTCCCCGTCTTGATGACTCTTTATGACCGGTTTCTCCGGAAGACTACCGGTCGATGTTCTCCGAACTTTTTTCTGAGACTATCCTGGTATTAAGGACGTGACCTCCGTGTGTTCGGTTCGTCAACCCGGTGGAAGTGCGAGTTGAGAGTGACCCCGTCTCGACGGTGTCCGTTTTTTTCAGAACGTAGATGCGTATGTCCCAGTGAAGTCAACACAGGTTGAGAAACGTTGGAACGCCTGACACCGAACGGTCCGAAGAGACAGTCACTCCCCCCAAGAGGTCCGTTCGTATGACCTCGTATCACCGGTCATGACCAGCGGTATGGGAAGATCTCGTGATATACAGGACGACGGGATCGGCGGTTGAGGACACTCATGGACCACGACGGTCTTGGGGACCCTGGGTTCGTCGACGTGGTGGAGGTGTGGACCGGGAGTGTCCCCGTTTGGGTTCGGGAGGTCCCGTCCGAGTCCTCGTTTGGGGTCACCTGCTGGGTGTACGTCTCCACCTTTATTTTGGTGTCAACTTTGGGTCCTCCTCTCACCGATTCCTTCTTCTGGGTTTTGGAAGGGTGGTCGACATGTTCGACGTCCAATTTAGGTGTGTTAGTCGATCTGTCTGAGACACAGAGACCTTATATATTTTCCGGTCAAAACGCCTCAAAAGGAAAAAATAACGAAAAAAGGAGAGAAAAATTAAAAAATTTGGATAATAATAAAAAGGATGTAAATAAGGAAAGAAAGGGATGACAAGAAAAGGGGAACGTCAATTAGAAATTGAATATATTTAGAAGTGAATGTAGAAAAATTGACACGTAAGATAAGAAAGAAAAGAAAGAGAGAAAAGGAGAGTTGTATAAACAATCAAAATAAAAGTAACGAAATAGGGGGTCAACAGTGGAACGAAATCAAGACAAAAGGTCAAACACGAAATCAATCGAAACAAGACCATCTATATTAACAATCTAAGAAATCAAACGACCCAATCAGATAAAATGAAATAAAAACAACCTGACAAAACTAAAACAAATACCCACATATACACATATAGGTCAGTGTGAAAATAAGAACGATATCTGAAGACGGAAATGTAACCTAAAAACGTCAAAAGACCTCAAAAAGAAAAAAAAAAGAAAAGAGAAAAAAATTAAAACTAAAAAATTTGGATAATAATAAAAAGATGTAAATAAGGAAACAAAAGAAAAGGGGAACGTCAATTAGAAATGGTATATATTTAAAAGAAATAGATGGAGATAAATTGAAACGTATAGGTAAGAAAGAAAGAGAGGAAAGGAGAGTTGTATAAACAATCAAAATAAAAGTAACGAAATAAGGAGTTAACCGTGGAACGAAATCAAAACAAAAGGTCAAACACGAAATCAATCGAAACAAGATCATCTATATTAAAAACCAAAGTGGTCTATATTAAAACAAGTGGTCCAGTTAGATACCATGAAATAAAAACTATCTGACAAAACTATAATGAATACCCACACATACGTATACACATATAAGTGAGTGTAAAAATAACAACAATATTTGGACAGAGACGCAACCCGAGAACGTCAAGACAACTCAAAAGGAAAAGAAAGGAAAAAAGAAAGAAGAATAAAAAAAAGAAAAAATATTAAAATTAAAAATTTGGATAGTATAAAAAAGATATAAATAAGGAAACAAACGGAAAGGATGACCAGAAAAGGGGAACGTTACATGGAATTAGATGGAGATAAATTGAAACGTATAGATAATAAATAAAAGAAAGAAAGGAAAGGGAAGTTTATAAACAATCGAAACAAAAGTGACGAAATAAGGGGTGAACCGTGTAATACAATCAAAACAAAAGGTCAAACACGAAATCAATCGAAACAGGAATTGACCATTTATATTAAAAACTAAAGGGAACAAGTGCGTCAGTTAGACGACATGGAATAAATACAACCTGACAAAACTGAAACGAGTACCTACATACACACATATAAGGTAATAAAATTAATAATAAACGGACTAAAATATTGACGGTAAACAGACCCCAAGTAGAAACCGAAGAGTAAAACTCTATAAACAAAGTTAGAGTGAATCATGGTATTGTTTGGTGAACACCTTGGAAGTAAGGACTGATCTCTAGTTCGGGACTCGAAAACCTCACCCTCGTGACTGAGGTTCCGGGATCTGATGGTCTCTTGATTGAGACGACGATTCAGCAAAGTTAGCACAGACTGAGACACGCTGGGGTATCTGCCGTCGGGTGGTCCGAGGGAGTAGGGACCCTAAGAGGTCCGTTCTTGTGACCTCACCCAACGGCAAAGGAAGAGGTTACGTCCTTTCACTTTTCACTTTCACTTCAGTAAGTCAGGACAGGTTGAGAGGCGATGGGATACCTGACGTCGACTGGTCCAAGGAGATAGGTACCTTAAAAGGTCCGTTCTCATGACCTCACCCCACGGTAACGGAAAAGGTTTTATTGGGATCCCTCATAGTTTATCACTCTTGAGTGTTTTTCCTTTGGTGAACTTATGTTCTAGGTCGTAGTGGGTTGGTGGCCATGGTGGAACACGTCCTGCGGAGTAGATTTGTTCTTTTTTTGTTTTTATGTTTGGTTTAGTAGTCGTCCATCCTAATGGTGAGTGAGTCGGAACGGGTAGTCTCTTTTTTACTTCTTTGTTGTTTTTGCGTCGTGTTTAGAGTGGGATACACTTCGAATGTGTTTGGTGACCTGGTTTGAATCCTCCCGTCTTTGGTTTTCCTTCTTTCTTAAGTTGGAAGAAGTTCTTTTCTTAAGTTGAAAGGAACTTCGGACCCTTTTCCTCTGGAGTTTGAGGCATTCAATTTTTATATACATTACCTTTTCGTCTCTTAATGATGTGTCTACTTCCTTGTTTGATCTTTGTGTCTTCAGGTTTATTTAATTCTCCTTTATCCGTTTGATGAACTTTTTCTTTAGTCTTATTACTATCTTTTCTACTACTTTTTGAAACTTTTTTTTACTTCTTTTACGTTCTCAGTTAATTGTTTCTTAATTTCTTATTTGTATGTCTCTGTTTGTTGTGTTAATGACTTTAATTTTTATGAGATCTTCCTTAGTTATCGTCTTATAGACTTCGTCTTCTTGTTTAATCACTCGACCTTCTATTTTACCACCTTTATTGAAGACTTCTCGTCTTATTTCACTTTTTTTTTACTTTTCTTGACTCCTGTCAGAGTCTCTGGAGACCCTGTTATAGTTTGTGTGTTTGTAAACTTAATATCCCCAGGATCTTCTTCTTCTCTCTTTCTTTCTCATACTCTTTTAAAAATTCTTTAATATCAACTTTTAAAGGGGTTGTACCTTTTCCTTTCTCAGTTAGTTCAGGTTCATCGTGTTTCTCACGGTATGTCCTATTTGGGTTCCTCTTTGTACGGTTCTGTGTATGATTAGTTTGATTGTTTTGTGATTTGTGTTTCTTTCTTATAATTTTCGTCGTTCCCTCTTCATTGTTCTTTGTATGTTCCCTTTGGGTATACGAATTGTCGACCAGAAAGTCGTCTTTGAGACGTCCGGTCTTCCCTTACCGTCCCACATAAATTTCATGACTTTCACATTTTAGATGTCGGTTCTAATGACATGGACCTTTCCTAGAGTAAGTTTTAACTACCTTTTTATTCGAAAAGTCTGTTCGTTTTCAATTATCTTAAGTCATGGTGGTTTGGTCTATATGTCGTTTACAATTTCCCTGAATATATCAGTTCTTTATGTTCTCTTCTTCTTTCTAGATGTTTTAGTTGGGGTTTGTTAATTCTTTTACCGTTATTCTTGTGTGTGTGTGTGTGTGTGTGTGTGCGTGTGTATATATATATATATATATATATATATATATAGTTATTAAGAAAGTTACATTTCCCTAATTTACGGAGTTGTTTTTCTGTGTCTGATCGACTTACCTATGTTTTTGTTCTGGGTATATATACGACAGATGTTCTTTGGGTGAAGTTTGGAGTTATATGTATGTCTGACTTTCACTTTCCTACCTATATAAGGTACGTTTACCCTTCGTTTTCTTTCGACCTCATCGTTAGAAGTATAATCTGTTTTATCTGGAATTCTATTCCTTATATGTTCTCTATTCCTTCCTGTGATGTATTACTAGTTCCCTAGTTAGGTTCTTCTTCTACATTGTTAACATTTATAGATACGTGGGTTGTATCCTCATGGAGTTATGTATTCTGTTTGTGATTGTCTGTATTTTCCTCTTTGTCTGTGATTGTGTTATTATCATTCTCTAAAATTGTGGGTTGAGTGTGTTTACCTGTCTAGTAGTTTTGTCTTTTAATTATTCCTTTGTGTTCAGAATTTGTTATGTAATCTATTCTACCTAGATTAACTATAGAAGTCCTGTAAGGTAGGTTTACGTCTTCTTATGTGGAAGAAGAGTTCACGTGTAACTTGTAAGAGGTCCTATCTGGTGTAAAACCCAGTTTTTAGTTTGGAGTCATTTAAATTCTTTTAACTTTAGTATAGTTCGTAGGAGAGACTGGTGTTACGATACTCTGATCTATAGTTAATGTTCTTGTTTTGACATTCTTTGTGTTTGTTCACCTCTAATTTGTTATGTAAAGATATATTGGTTGTCCAATAACTTCTTTAGTTTTCCTTTTAGTTTTTTAAAGATCTTTGTTTACTGTCACTTTTGTACTGTTTAGTTTGGGGTACTCTACGTCGTTTTCGCCAAGATTCTCCCTTCAAATATCGTTATGTTAGGATGGAGTTCTTCATTCTTTTTGTAATTTATCTGGTGGATTAAAGTGTGGATTTTGTTGTCCTTTTTATTCTTGTTGTTGTTGTTGTTTTTTTTTTTGTTTTGTGTTTTAATCATCTTCCTTTCTTTAGTATTTCTACACTCGTCTTTGTTTACTTTTCCTTTACTTTCTTTGTTATGATTTCTAATTATTTTGATTTTCGACAAAGAAACTCTTCTATTTGTTTTACCTGTTTGGAAATCGGTCTAAGTAGTTCTTTTTTTCTCTCTTCTTAGTTTAGTTGTTTTAATCTTTACTTTTTTCTCTCTAATGTTGTCTGTTACGTCTTTATGTTTCCTAATATTCTCCGATAATACTCGTTGACATACCGTTATTTTATCTATTGGACCTTCTTTACCTATCTAAGAATCTTTTCAAGTTAGAAGGTTCTGACTTGGTCCTTCTTTATCTTTAAAACTTGTTGGGTTAATGTTCGTGACTTTAACTTCGACACTAGTTTTTCGAGGGTTTTTGTTTTCGGGTCCTGGTCTGTCGAAGTGTCTTTTTAATGTAGTTTGTAAATCTCTGTTCGATTACGGATAGGAAGATTTTGAGAAAGTTTTTTAACGTCTCCTTCCTTGTGAAGGTTTGAGTAAGATCCTCCGGTTGTAGTGGGACTATGGTTTTGGTCTGTTTCTGTTGTGTGTCTTTTCTTTTAATAACCGGTTATATTGACTACTTCCATCTATGTTTTTAAGAGTTGTTTTAAAATCGTTTGTCTTAAATCACTGTGCATTTTTTCGAGTATGTGGTACTAGTTCAACCCAAATAAGGTCCCTACGTTCCTAAGAAGTTATATACGACTAAACGTAGTTACACTATGTGGTATAATTGTTTAATTTTCTATTTTTAGTATACTAGTAGAGTTATCTTCGTCTTTTTCGGAAACTGTGTTAAATCGTGGGTGAATACTAATTTTGAGAAGTTTTTTACCTGTATTTTCCTTGGATGGAGTTGTATCATTTCCGGTATATACTATTTGGATGTCGTTTGTAATAAGGATTACCATTTTTGACTTTCGTAAGGGGGATTCTAGTCCTTATTCTGTTCCCACAGGTGAAGGTGGTGATAATAAGTTGTATCAAGACCTTCAGGATCTATGTCGTTAGTCTCTTCTTTTTTATTTATGTATTTTCCTTAGATCTAGTCTTTTCTTCATTTAGAGAGTGACAAACGTCTACTGTACTATAACATGTATCTTTTGGGTTTTCTATCATAGTCTTTTAATGATTTCGATTAGTCACTTAAATCGTTTCAATGTCCTATGTATTAGTTACGTGTCTTTAGTGAACATAAAGATATATGATTGTTCCTTTTTAGTCTTTCTCTTTAAATCCTTAGTTAGGGTAAGTGGTAACGTTGTTTTTCTCAGTTTATAGATCTTATTTGAATGGATTCCTATACTTGACATGTGTCTTTTAATATCCTGTGATTACTTTCTTTAGTTTCTGTTTTATTTGTCTACATCTCTATAAGGTACAAGGACCCATCCTTCTTAGTTATAACACTTTTACTGATATGATGGTTTACGTTAGATATCTAAGTTACACTAGGGATAGTTTAATGGTTACCGTAAAAAGTGTCTTGATCTTGTTTTTAAAAGTGTCAAGTATACCTTTATATTTTCTGGAACTTATCGGTTTCGTCACAACTCTTTCTTCTTACCTCGACCTCCTTAGTTGGAAGAACTGAAGTCTAATATGATGTTTCGATGTCAGTAGTTCTGTCATACCATGACGTGTTTTTGTCTTTGTATCTGGTTACCTTGTTCTATCTTTCGGGTCTTTATTTGTGTACGTGGTAGACTGAGAAACGCTGGGGTATCTGACATCGGATGGTCCGAGGAGACAGGTACCCTAAAAGGTCCGTTATCATGACCTCACCTAACGGTAAAGGAAGAGGTCCCCTAGAAGGGTTGGGTCCCAAATTTGGACCCAGAGGACGTAACATCTGTCTACGAAATGGCAGACTCGGTGGTCCCTTCATCGATACCCATGGAATAAAAACTGTCTCCTCCGTTCTTATATGTTACCCCGTTTCTGTCGGTGAAATTGTTTACCACGATACTTTTGACCTGTCGAAGTACATTTTCTTACTTTAATCTTGTTAAGGATTGTGGTACGTGTTTCTATTTGAGTTTTACCTAATTTCTGGATTTACATTCTGGTCTTGAATATTTTGAGAATCTCCTTTTGTGTCCGTCTTGTGAGTTATTGTATTTAGTTTCGTTCTAGGAGATACTGGGTGGAGGGTCTCATTACCTTTATTTTTGTTTTCATTCACTCACCCTGGACTAATTTGAATTTTTGAAAACGTGTCGTTTCCTTTGATATTCGTTCCACTTTTCTGTTGAGAGTCTTACCCTCTTCTATTATCGTTTACTTTGTTGACTGTTTCCTAATTAAAGGTTTTATATGTTAGTCGAGTATGTTGAGTTATGGTCTTTCTGTTTGTTGGGTTAGTTTTTCACCTTTTTTCTAGATTTGTCTGTAAAGAAGTTTCTTCTACAGGTCTAGTGATTGTTTGTGTACTTTTCTACGAGTTGTAGAGAGTAATAACCTCTTTGCGTTTAGTTTTGATGTTACTCTATAATGGAGTGTGACCAGTCTTGCCGGTAGTAGTTTTTCAGATGATTGTTATTTATGACCTCTCCCACACCTCTTTTCCCCTGGGAGAACGTGACAACCACCCTTATATTTAACTATGTTGGTGATATCTTCTACCATACCTTTAAGGAATTTTTTACTCCTTATTTTGGTGGTATACTGGGTCGTTAGGGTGAGTATCCGTATATGGGTCTTCTTTGGTTTTAACTTTTTCTGTGTACATAGGGTGACAAGTAACGTCGTGATAAATGTTATCTACCTTGTACCTTCGTTGGATCTACAGGTAGCTGTCTACTTACCCCATGTATACGTGTTACCTTATAATCAGTTGGTATTTTTCCTTGTGTAAACTCAGTCAAGATTACTCCACCTATTTGGATCTTGGATAACGGGTCTCACTTCATTCATTATTTCTCTTTCTATTTATATAAGATTGTGTATACATATCTTAGATCTTTTTACCATGACTCCTTAAATAAAAGTCCCTTTGTTACCTCTTTATCTGTATTTCTTGTTTGAATACCTGTACCCCCTCTCCACTCCTTTCCCACTCTACATACCTTTTACATTGTACCTTTGAATGTAATGATATACATTTTATTTGTCGGTAACCCTTAAACGACATACCGAGTCCTTTGAGTTTGTCCCCGAGACATAGTTGGATCTTCCTGCCCTATCCCTCCTTCTACCCTCGCCCCAAATTTTCCCTCCTCTGTATACATATGAATACCGACTAAGTACGACTCCAAACTGTCTTTTGTCGTTTCGAGACATTTTGTTAATAGGAAGTTAAATTTTTTTTTTTTTCCACTGGGGCGAGTAGTCATAATTGAAATCACATCTTCGTCTCTGTTTCCTGTCTTCTTCGGTTGAGTTTCTCGCAAGACCCCGAGAACCTCCCCTTTTACAGGTCTCCTTTTCCAAGTACTTCACCAGTTTACGAGTGCTTGAGAGGACACACGAGGTCCTTTCCACAGTTATTCTGTCACGTCTAACTCTCTGAACTATCTACTTAGTTCGTGCGACACAGAAAGGTCTTAACTGGGGATGGTCGAGTTCAGGTTTCAATAGTCACAAGTGACTGTGAAAATCCGACCACTACGAGAGGTCTATCTCTAAAATGTTAAGTAACGACTATAGTAAACTATAGGACCTCTTCCTTTACCGTTGGGTGAGGTCATAAGAACGGACCTCTTAAGGTACATTTCTCCTTGGACCCCCCCGATGTCAGCTACCTCAGCGTTTCTCAGTCTTTGCTGACTCGTTGATTGTGTGTGTGTGTAGTAAACTACAGGTTATCAGTAGTGGGACCCCTGAAGGGACCACCAGGTCACCAATCCTGAAGTGAAAGGTTACATCCTCCGTTCTCAAGTTAGGGACCAGTACCTCGACTCTAGGTGTACGGAGTACTGGTTTTGTAGTTTCATATTTTGACTTTGTTATAATATTTTTTAAGTTATTTCAACAAATTTTACCGGGAGTATTTTTCTTTAGAAAGTTTTTTTACAAAATTTTTCTTAGTCAGTGTGACATTACTTCACTGGAAAGTTTTGAAATTCTTTTAGGAAAGGGTAGACGGGATGTTCATCTCGTCGTTACAGATAAAAAGTTCAAACACAAAGTGTTTCATGTAAAAACCCTCAATGTCGAACTTAAGGAAATCGGGAAGAAGTGTGGAAGGTATGGTTCACTACGAGACCTTTGTGTCTATGATACAACGTAGATAACCGTTTGGGAGAGAGTAGAAACACCCCCGTCCTCTTCCCCTGCTGTCTCCTACTCTACCGACCTACCGTACTGACTGAACTACTTGCACTCAGACTCACTTGAGGCCCTCAACCACTACCTGTCCCTCCGGACCGCACGACGCTAAGTACCCAAACGTTTCTCAATCTGTACTGACTCTCTGACTTGACTTGACTTGACTTGACTTATACTAAGAGAAACAATGATAACAAACTCCCTTTAGTAAAAACTCTGGTCCTAAGAAGTTTTATACAAGATGAAGTTAATAAAGTTAAAGATTTGTAAATAGTTCGTGAATGAGATTCAGTAAGTAATACATCAACAATATTTTTAATACTCCTACTTACCTTCCACGAGTCTGAGTTCATCGAAACCTCGGGAGTAGAGTAATTTTTTTACTTCACGGGACTAGGGTTGAAAAGAGTGTCAACTTAGATACCTCGTCCACTCTCAAAAATTTTCATAGATCGTCGACCTTTAAAGAGTGTCTCTATAACTGTCATGATACTACCACGAACGATGATTATGTTTATTAGTGAAGGGTAACATAGCGATCACATATCGTGAATGACCCAACATGTTTAATAAGAAGGTATACTTGGAGTTGGGATATCCTGAAGAAGATTCACACTATGGGACACGAGACAAAACTCTGGCAGACCAGTAAATAGAATGTACAAACTTAAGTAAATAGATAAGTAAGTACTGAATGTTCTTACACAAAGAAAATTTTCAGGTAAAAGAATGGTGACTTCGGAGTGAGTCAAGTCAAGTCAAGTCAAGTCAAGTCAGTGAGTCAGTACAGGTTGAGAAACGCTGGGGTACTTAGTGTCGTGCGGTCCGGAGGGACAGGTAGTGGTTGAGGGTCTCAAGTGAGTCTGAGTGCAGGTAGATCAGTCACTACGGTAGGTCGGTAGAGTAGGAGACAGCAAGGGAAGAGGAGGACGGGGGTTAGGGAGGGTCGTAGTCTCAGAAAAGGTTACTCAGTAGAGAAGCGTACTCCACCGGTTTCATGACCTCAAAGTCGAAATCGTAGTAAGGAAGGTTTCTTTAGGGTCCCGACTAGAGGAAGTCTTACCTGACCAAAATAGAGGAACGTCAGGTTCCCTGAGAGTTCTCAGAAGAGGTGTGGTGTCAAGTTTTCGTAGTTAAGAAGTCGAGAGTCGAAAGAACTGTCAGGTTGAGAGTGTAGGTATGTACCGGTGACCCTTTTGGTATCGGAGTGATGACTCGTATTTTTATTCGTGTGTTACGTCCTTTTTTTTTTTTTTGTGTAGAATATAAATACGTTAACGTTTACGTAACCCATATCATCTTTTACGTTTTGACAGAAAACGATGTTTGTCTGTTTGGAATTCAACTTTCCTAATTAATGATTATATTGTTTCGTTCCGTGTGTTTTAGACTAAGGTCAGAAGAGGTCTTTGTTATTATAAGTAAGTACACTAATTGTACATGAGTTGTATAGTCCTAATTTTGTTTTACTAATATGTATAGTAGTAATAACATTAACGAGACTTCCGACAACGGTCACGTTATTCCGAACTTTCTTTTTATTGTCCTTACTGATACCCTTTTCTTTCTTAGTAATAAAAATCTCCTGGGTCTAAGATGACTCTTTTGGTTTCTTTACTGACAATCGGTTCTGACACGATATTAACTTTTTGACTTGGTTTCTTACCCTCTCTATAACCGTTATGTATGTTGGGATTTTCTAAACATAACATAAGTTTAAGATGTTTCTGGTAGGAGTTTAGTCATTCTTTCCGACTTATCTTTTTTTTTTTTTTTCCTGTTTACAACACAACAACAAAAAAATTATCTCCTTTTGACTCACCAGTTACTTGGAGACGTTTCTACATGGTGGAGAGAACAAGAGTCTATTTCCTCCCCAAACATCTGTTACCGGAGGTTCACTAAAATATTAGGACATAGTTTGTTATTTGAAGTAATTAAACAATTTATTATTATTTACTTAGTTACCAGACGACACACATACGACTCAGGGAGTCAGTACAGACCGATTAACGTTTGGGTACTTGATATCGGACGGTCCGAGGAGACAGGTACCTTAAAAGGTCCGTTCTTACGACCTCACCCAACGGTAACGTGACGTCGTTACCAGACCATTGGAAGACTAAGTCAAGTCAAGTCAACGATTCAGCACAGACTGAGAAACACTGAGGTATCTGACGTCGTTTGGTCCGAAGGGACAAGTAGTAGTTGAAGACCTCGAATGAGTTTGAGTTCAGGTAGTTCAACCACTACGGTAGGTTGGTAGAGGAGGAGATAACAGGGGAAGAGGAGGACGGAAGTTAGAAGGGGTCGTAGTACCAGAAAAGGTTACTCGTTCAAGAAGAGTAGTCCACCGGTTTCATAACCTCAAAGTCGAAGTTGTAGTCAGAAGTCCTGACTAAAGGAAGGTCTAACTGACGACACTAGAGGAACGTCAACTTCCCTGAGAGTTCTCAGAAGAGGTTGTGGTGTCAAGTTTTCGTAGTGAAGAAGTCACGAGTCGAAGGAAATATCAGGTTGAGAGTGTAGGTATGTACTGAAGACCTTTTTGTTATCGGAACTGATCTACCTGGAAACAACCGTTTCATTAGAGAGTCGAAAAAATCATACGACAAATCCAACCAGTATCGAAAAGAAGGTTCCTCGTTCGCAGAAAAATAAAGTACGGACTTCAGTGGTAGACGTCACTAAAACTTCGGGGGGTTTTATTTCAGAGAGTGAAAAAGGTAACAAAGGGGTAGATAAAAGGTACTTCACTACCCTGGTCTACGGTACTAGAATCAGAAGACTTACAATTCAAAATTCGGTTGAAAAAGTGAGAGGAGAAAGTGAAAGTAGTCCTCTGACAAATTAAGTGAAAGACGGTATCCCCATCTCAGTAGACGTATAGACTCCACTAATCATAAAGATGGTCGTTAGAACTAAGGTCGAACACGAGGTAGGTTGGACCGTAAAACGTACTACATGATATGTATATTTATTTTATTCGTCCAACTGTTATATGTCGGAACTGTATAAGGAAAGGGTTAAATCTTGGTCAGACAATAAGGTACAGGTCAAGTTTGACAAGGAAGAACTGGACGTATGTCTAAAGAGTCCTCTGTCCAGTCCACCAGACCATTAGGGTAGTAAACTTCTTAAAAGGTGTCAAACAACACTAGGTGTGTCAGTTTCCGAAACCGCATCAGTTATTTCGTCTTCATCTACATAAAGACCTTGAGAGAACGAGAAAACTACGAAGTAGTCTACAACCGTTAAATTAGTGAAGAAGGAGACGGAAAAGGATTTAGGTAGAACTTGTAGACCTTCAAGTACCAAGTATATGATAACTTTGGACCGAACCTCTTAAAACTCGTAATGAAACAATCACGCTTCCGATACCAAAAAGGTCACCAGTACATACCTACACTCTCAACCTGACACTTCTTTCGACTCACGACTTCTTAACTACGAAAACTCGACACCACAACCTCTTCTGAGACCTCTCAGGTAACCTGACGTTCCTCTAGGTTGGTCAGGTAGGATTTCCTCTAGTCAGGACCCACAAGTAACCTTCCTGACTACGATTTCGACTTTGAGGTTATTAAACCGGTGGAGTATGTTTCTCAACTGAGTAACCTTTTCTGGGACTACGACCCTCCCTAACCCCCGTCCTCCTCTTCCCCTACTGTCTCCTACTCTACCGACCTACCGTAGTGGCTGAGCGACCTACACTCAAACTCACTTGAGGTCCTCAACCACTACCTGTCCCTCCGGACCACACGACGCCTAAGTACCCCAGCGATTCTCAGCCTGTGCTGACTCGATGACTTGACTTGACTTGACGTGACTTGACTTGACTTCTACTCACGTCAACACACCATCAAACTCGTAAGAAACCGTAACAGAAAGAAACCCTAACCTTACTTTTGACTAGAAAAGGTCAGAACACCGGTGACGACTCAAAAGGTTTAAACGACCTATAACTCACGTCGTGAAAGTGTCGTAGTAGAAAATCCTAAACTTTATCGAGGTAACCTTAAGGTAGTGGAGGTGATCGAAACAACTATCACTACCAGGAATTCCGGGTGAACTGAAGTGTAAGGTCCTACGGGTCGAGATCCACTTGCTAGTGTGGTAACTCCAATAGACCTAGCACTTCTAGAAAAAACATGTTAAGAAAAGACGTAAGAACGATGGAGGAGAATTATAGAAGACGAAGACAATTCAGCTATGGTAAAGACAGGAATAACACGGGTAGAAACGTACTTTACAAGGGAACCATAGAGAGTAAAAGAACTTCTCTAGAGATTAGAAAGGGTAAGATAACAAAAGGAGGTAAATAAAAGTGACTAGTGATTCCTTCCGAAAGAAAAGAGAGGAACGGTAAGAAACCTTGAGACGAAAGTCTACCCATATAGAAAGGAAAAGAGGAAACGTAAATCGAAGAGAAGAAAAGAGTCGATAAACATTCCGGAGGAGTCTGTTGGTAAAACGGAAAAACGTAAAGAAAAAGAACCCTTACCAGAACTAGGGACGGAGGACATGTTACAGTGCTTGGAGACATGTATCAAGAAGTTCGTGAGACAGTCTAGATTAGGGAACTTAGATAAAGAGTGAAGGTGTCATATTAGTATTCCGTAAACTAAATCCAGTATGGACTTAACAGATCACCAAAAGGGATGAAAGAAGTTAAATTCAGACTTAAACCGTTATTCCTCAAGTACTAGACTCGGTGTCAGTCGAGGTTCAGAATAAAAACGACTGACATATCTCTCTCGAAGAGGTAGAAACCGACGTTTCTTATATTAATGAGACTAAAGCTACAACTGGTGGACCATTAGACGTACACATCAGAAGAGAACACAACAACCTTCTCCCACTAACGATACTAGTCACACAAGAGAACCTTTTTGAGACTATCGGAAACGGGACGAAACAAAACATGAGGTTCTGGTTTAAACGGACAATGAGGTCCATAGAGAACTGGAGAATGAAAACGTAAGGTTAGGGGATATTACTTTTTCTATAGAAAAAACCCACAATCAAGATCTTCCAGAACATCCAGAAGTATCTTGACAAGTTGAAGTCGAAGAAGTCGTAAAGACCAGTCTTGTATCTGAACCTAATGACACTAAAACTTATCAAACGTAACCTTTACTTGTCTCCAGTAAGACAGCAAAAACTCTGACGTGGGTTCATCACATAAAACCTGAAAAAGTAATTGATACTGCCGATGAGTATTCGCCGTCTTATCTTCGTGTACGTGAGTAGAAGAGGACACTCTTGAGGTTTTAATGTTGAGTGACGACTTGTGGCAACTTTTCTCTCACAACCTAAGGTACTTTTTTCCTATGGGGTGTAGGTTCCCGTTTCCTCTTTGGGGTCATTCTACCAAGTCAACTCAAGTCAAGTCAGTGAGTAAGCACAGGCTGAGAAACACTGGGGTACTTAGTGTCGTGTGGTCCGGAGGGACGGGTAATGGTAGAGGACCTCAAGTGAGTTCGAGTGCACCCCACTTTAGTGCAAATCTTAGTTTGGGGTATAGGTGGTCTCTGCGGACCTCCCGAGTTTGTTTGAAACACACGTGGTCCTGGGTCTCTGGGACGTCTCTGACTCTGTCTTGACACAACTCACAGAGGACACCTCCATACCCAGTCGTCACCGGACGGTGGCCCCGTCCCCGAGACCCACGTCGTCTGGAACCATACCGTATTCGGGAGAAAACTTCTCCAGTGGTAATTGGGGTGGTCTCTCGTCGGTCTTGAATGTGTCTTGACCCTTTGTCTGGGAACCTCCCGTGTTTGTCTTGGAACACGTGTGGTCCTGGGTCCTCTTTCCTCGTCACTGGGGTGTTCTCTGACTGGATCTGAACAGGTACTCACAGGTCCTCAGAGACCGTCTCCACACCCAGTCGCCACCGGACAACGTCCAAACCCCCGTGACTCACGTCGTCACCCACGTACCCTATAAAACTTCCTCAAACGGTAATAGAAGTAATGGAGGTGGTATCAAACCGGAACCCAGTTTGTTGTCTCTCCCTTGTGTCGGGACGGGTTGTTGTCTTTTAACCTAATTTCTAAATAACTCTTTCATCCCTTTTGGCGATCTGATAAGTCCATACTGGATTTAGTTTAGGGAATATTAATATGTCACCTTCACTCTTTATCTAAATTCCCCAATCTAGACTATCTATCTCACGGACTACTTGATACCTGACTCCAAATACTGTGACATGTCCTCTGTCCCTAGTTCTGGTAGAAGTACCTTTTCTTTACGTTTTTTCGTTTTACCGACAGACTCCTCCGGAATGTTTATCGACACTTTTCTTCTCTCCGTTTTTCGTTTCCTCTTTTCCTTTCTATATTCGTAGACTTACGTCTTAAGGTTTCTTGTCGTTCTTCTCTATTCTTGTGGAAGAAGTTCCTAGTTTCGTTTCTTTATCTCCTTTTGTTGTCTTACCCTTTCTGATCTCTAGAGAAGTTCTTTTAATCTCTATGGTTCCCCTGTAAAGTACGTTTCTACTCGAGTTATTTCCTGTCTTTACCAGACCTGGATTGTCTTCGTCTTCTATAATTCTTCTCCACCGTTCTTATGTGTCTTCTTGACATGTTTTTTCTAGAAGTGTTGGGTCTATTAGTGTTACCACACCAGTGAGTGGATCTTGGTCTGTAGGACCTTACCCCTCAGTTCACCCAGAATCTTTCGTAGTGATACTTGTTTCGATCACCCCCACTACCTTAAGGTTATCTCGATAAAGTTTAGGACTTTCTACTACGACACTTTCACAACGTGAGTTATACGGTCGTTTAAACCTTTTGAGTCGTCACCTGTGTCCTGACCTTTTCCAGTCAAAAGTAAGGTCAGGGTTTCTTTCCGTTACGGTTTCTTACGAGTTTGATGACGTGTTAACGTGAGTAAAGTGTACGATCATTTCATTACGAGTTTTAAGAGGCTCGGTCCAAAGTCGTTATGCACTTGGCACTTGAAGGTCTACAAGTTCGACCAACATCTGTTCCGTCTTCTTGGTCTCTAGTTTAACAGTTGTAGACGACCTAGTACCTTTTTCGTTCTCTCAAGGTCTTTTTGTAGATAAAGACGAAAGAACTGATACGGTTTCGGAAACTGACACACCTAGTGTTATTTGACACCTTTTAAGACTTTCTCTACCCTTATGGTCTGGTGGACTGGACGGAGGACTCTTTAGACATACGTTCAGTCCTTCGTTGTCAATCTTGACCTGTACCTTGTTGTCTAACCAAGGTTATCCTTTTCCTCATGCAGTTCCGACATATAACAGTGGGACGAATAAATTGAGGATACGTCTCATGTAGTACTCTTTGTGACCCGACCTTCTTTGTGTTCGACCTTAGTTCTACGGTCCTCTTTATAGTTAATGGAGTCTATACGTCTACTGTGGTGGGAATACCGTCTTTCACTTCTCCTCGATCTCGGAGAACTACTTTCACTTTCTCCTCTCACTTTTTCAATCGAATTTCGAGTTGTAAGTCTTTTACTTCTAGTATCGTAGGTCAGGGTAGTGAAGTACCCTATATCTACCCCTTTGTCACTTTTGTGACAGTCTGAAATAAAACCCCCCGAGGTTTTAGTGACGTCTACCACTAACGTCGGTATTTTAATTTTCTACGAATGAGGAACCTTCCTTTCAATACTGGTTGGATCTATCGTATAACTTTTCGTCTCTGTAATGAAACGGTTGTTTCCAGGTAGATCAGTTCCGATACCAAAAAGGGCACCAGTACATACCTACACTCTCAACCTGACACTTCTTTCGAGTCACGACTTCTTAACTACGAAAACTTGACACAACAACCTCTTCTGATAACTCGCAGGGTACTTGGTGTTCCTCTAGGTTGGTCAGGTAAGATGTCCTCTAGTCAGGACCTACAAGAAACCTTCCTTACTACGATTTCGACTTTGAGGTTATGAAACCGGTGGAGTACGCTTCTCAACTGAGTAACCTTTTCTGAGACTACGACCCTCCCTAACCCCCGTCCTCCTCTTCCCCTGTTGTCTCCTACTCTACCGACCTACCGTAGTGGCTGAGCTACCTGTACTCAGGCTCACTTGAGACCCTCAACCACTACCTGTCCCTCCGGACCGCACGACGCTAAGTACCCCAGCGTTTCTCAGCCTGTACTGACTCACTGACTTGACTTGACTTGACGTGACTGGTACCGGGGTGGTAACACTTATTCTGGGTCAAAGGGGGAATCAGTCAAAGAGGGAAGTCCTTTGAAGGTATTCGGAGAATAGGAATAGGTAGTCTTCCGTCTGTCTTACTTTTGGTGTTAGTGTCTTTTGATTGGTTAGAGAGTGTACCAGGTATCGGAACAGATTAAGTTACTTTGATACTCGATACGGTACATCCCGGTGACTTCTACCTACCCAGTACCACCTCTCAAGACTGTTTTACATCAGGTGACCTCTTCCCATACCGTTCGGTGAAGTCATAAGAACGGAACTCTTGGGGTACTTGTCATACTTTTCTGTTTTTCTATACTGTGACTTTCTACTTGAGGGGTCCAGTCATCTACGGGTTATACGATGACCTCTAGTCACCTCTTTATTGAGGTCTTTCTTACTTCCTCGGTTTCGTCTTTGTTATGGGTCACTCCTACACTGACCACTACCTTCATTTCAGGTTACGACATTTCTCGTTATAACGTATCCTTGGATCTTACATCCAGGTACTTAGTTCCGTTTAACCTTCATCAGTTTGTCCTCTACAGTTCTCACTTGTAGCTGTAAAATCTTTAGTCACTTGATCTTACCTGACCTTACCCACTTAAATTGAATCTACTGGTAATGTGGATAATGACACTCGTTGTTAGGGAATCTTCTTTACAAGACTAATTGTTTCTGATTATTTCAAGAATAGTGTACAGTCCGTTTCTTCGTAGGAGACACTTTGATTTTCAGATGGTTTCACTACATGAGTGAGAGTCACTTTAAATGAATTTTAAGAGTCTTTCTTTACCTTAATTTAGGGTGTGTAAATTATAACATGTTGACTTGGTAGTAGTTTTGACTTTGGGTTCGTATATAAACGAAAGTACTTACCCTTATAAATAGAAAGGTTCACGTCATAACTTAAGTTTTAGTCTTTCGGGAATCTTTATAGACTAAGACACCTTTCAGTCTACGGTCCGAAGTAGCTAAAGTTATAAACCTCTTCGCAGAGTTTTTAACTCACGTACGAAAGGTAGAGACCTCTGAACAAACAGAGAATATATCACTTCCATGGACCATTACTCGAGTATCAATTCTCGATTAAAATTTACCTTAAAAATATCTCGGTTAAAAAACCAACGAATTTCAATTAACGAAACATGGATTAAATTCAGGGTATCCCTCGTTAAGACTAGAGGGTGTTGTTTGAAATAGAATTTCCTCCGACTAGATATTAAGATAATATAGACCCATAGATAGTCAGTTATAGTGTCCTTCGTGAGTCAAAGATTTCCCATGAGACATCAAAATCGTAGGAGGTTCTCAAAATGAAAACCGTTCTGTCACTCAACAAAAGAACGTCGATCCAGTCAAGTATCATGGTTTGTTTTCGATACCCTTCCACTACTCTAAACATAATTGAAAAGAATAAGTTTGTTATCTAGTGTCAACGGTCTTGAACGGTCTCCATTCTATGATATTTACGTCAAGAGTTTCACACCAACGTCATAGTCGTATACTTTAAAAATTTATGTTTAAGAACTCGGGGTGGGGTCTAGGTGAGTTAGACTTCGGGACTCCCACCTCGAGTTGTTAAACATAAAATAGTTCGGAAGGAGGGGAGATGAGTCACCTGTACTCAAACTCGAGGTCCTCTACCACTTTCTATCCCTTCGGACCGTACGACACCAGGTACCCGAGTGTCTCACCCTGTGCTGAATCGCTGACTTGATGTTGTCGGCGGAGGGATTCCACTAGGTTTGCGTGTGACTCCACACTCTGTGTGACTCGATCTAATACCCTAAAACGACTTTATCTAAGTACTTTATGCACACCAGTGAGTATTTACGCAGTCCAAATCAGAACTCTGCACCCCTGTCTCTACCCGTCGTAACCCTTCACTCGAAGATTGTCTTCAAGTACGTCTTTGTGAGGTTAGCAACAAAGAGTAAACCTCTTCCTCACCTTAACACTCAGTACGGTTCAGTCTTTGGTCTTCCAAATTAGTCCTACCATCTGTTTTGAGACCCTGGTCCATACCAAAGGACGAGACACAGACTAAAAATGGTGGTAGAGAAAGGACCTCTATGTCACTTCAATACCCTCCAGAGACTGTACCCTTTACTGTACAATTTCTACCTCGGACTTCGCTTGTTGCGAAAGTAAGTAGATTTAAGTGAATACTCTGTTACGTGGGTTTCGAACATCTAGACTCGAGTGTCCCATATTCATCCACTCGACACCCATTCTCTTTGTTTCTTTGAAAAGTCTTTTGAGGTACTGAGAGAAGCTGTAGTAAAGTTAAAACCACCTGTTACACCCAAAGTAATCACACTTATCTTATCTACCAATTGTTTCGTAAACTGCGGAGAGAGTCACCTAGAATAATATCTTTGTCGTTATCTCTCGATAAACTGTTTCTCTTGGTACGACTCCTATGGTTTAATAAAAGATCTTAAGTCTTATACACTTCTACTATTTTATATTGACACTCCTGAACACTGTTCTTGTAAAAGTCTCTGAAAAAATCGGTATCTAAAGTTACTAGTCCCACCGGAGGTTTTTACTAAACTTATTATTACCCCACAACTAATTTATAATTTGTTCTATTAGTACTAAAGTAGAGACCGGGTTTTGAACAGACTTTCGAGAGGAAAGACCTACAGTCTTCGGTTGTCGAATAATCGTCATCCTCAATTAGTTTTTCCTAGAGAATGGAATCGTGTAGAAGAGTTGGACTCGTACGTAGTTTTTGGGGATGTCTCGAACTAATCGTGTCTGACGTCTCGAGGTGGGGTCGCACAGACTAAGACATGTAGAACTCACCCCTGACTCTATGACGTAAATATCTTGTGACCACAAAGACAAAGTCCCCGGCATAAAATTCCTGGTTTTACAGTCCCCTTTGTGTGACCTTGACGGATGGGACCGGTCCATGATAACATCGGTTAAAATACTGTCCTCCCGGGTCATTCCTTGTTCCTCGATTATTCGGTGGTGGTTGACCTTCACAAGCCATTTCTCTGGGGTACTCAGGAAGGTGGAGGGTCTAACGAAGAAACGTAGCTGGAGCCGACTCGTTACGTACGTGTTCTTACTGGGACTTAGTCTCGTTGACCGGTCTCTTTCGGACCTTCGATTAGGGTAGTAGTGCTTTAGGTTCTGAGGTTCGTCCCATCAAGAGGTTCCAAGAGAATATTAGGACGAGAAGTGGACCCGTGTAGAAGGGTTATTTCAGAGAACGAAACAATTCGTGCACACAGAGGAACCTATTAAGTAAAGGCTCACAATCTGTTCTCGAGGGAAAGTCCTTACCTTTCCCAGGGGGAAAGACGTTGTTTTTCTCCTCTCCTTCGTGACTTCGTATTACTACTTAAAGATCCTAATTTAGTATCCTATCTCCGTCTTTGTGAGGTGACGTATTTCGACTTTGACTGAATAAGATTATAGGTCCTTACTCTCTAAGGTCCGTTCAAAACCTACTAAGATACTCGATAGAAGTCCTTCTCAATTTTGACTCAGTCCAAAAGATCACGGATCTAGTGAAAGCTCTCACTTTCTTTCACTTCAGCGAGTCAGCACAGGCTGAGACGATGGGGTAACTGTGGTCCGAACAGGCAGGTACCCTAAAAGATCCGTTCTCATGACCTCACCCAACGGTAAAGGAAGAGGTCTCTTAGAAGGACTGGGTCCCTAACTTGGGTCCAGAGGACGTAACATTTGTCTGCGAAATGGCAGATTCGGTGGTTCCTTCAAGTTTAAAATTGGTCCTTAGTTTTGTTACTGGGATTCCCTTAATAGTAACTCCGACATTCAAGATGGACGACACCGGGGTGGGGGGACTAGAGTCGGTCCGACCGACGAACAAAGGTCTTTCAATCGGTTAATGACACGTTCACCCACCCTCTCACGGAAAGGGACTTTGAGTACTTATCAGAGACCACACACCGACGGTTCTTTTCCCGTTGGACCTGTAAGAAGAAAAGGTTCCTGAGGTGGTGGGTGTATGTCTCCGATGACTATTCGGAGAGGTACCAAGAGACTTGGAGTCTCGTAGTTACAGTGGAAAAGGAGTTTTTCGAATCGGATCCAGTCCAAAGAGAGACCAGAGTCCCTACCTCGTAGTACGTGGTACCCCACATCTTCTTTCGAAGGAGTGCCTTTTCCTAAACTCTCGTTTCGTTTCCCGAACGAATAGTCTGTAAACGGTCTTGAACTGAAAGACCGTGACGGACAGTGACACAGTAAGACGAGGGTCAGGTAGTGGTCGTCCTCAGGGAACTGACGGGTCATGGGTCCTTGGTTGGACGCGGGGCCGAAACCGGACACTTGCCCCTGAATTCTTCCTTTTCTCGGACGTCTCGACCAGTCAGTTGAACGGTGATGTGGACCTGTTAAAGGACCGGTGTGGGACGGTTTTCGCTGTGCATCCTCCTTCTGTTACAGATCCTCCACCCTGATAAAGATAACAAATGTACAGTAAACTGGGAACCCCTTCCACGACGGTGGTTATAAAAGTAGTAAACCCTCTTCGTGACCCACCCTTCGTGTCCGGAGTGTAGTAAGGGTCCTGAACTATCTTCCTCCGGACTGAATACACTCGCCACTGTGACTACTCTGTTAGTAACTAACACAAAGATAATCCACTACAATTTTTCAAGTTCCAGAGAAAAGATGAACAAGAGGACAGAGGACTTAATCGTAAACGAGGTCTCGTTGACCCCCGAAGGGTCCACCACGGCACCACTTCTTAAGTGGACGTCACGTACTCTGAACTCAAACTAGGGACCTCCTCCTTTACCGTTGGGTGAGTTCATAAGAACGGACCCTTCAGGGTACCTGTCTCCTCAGACTACCCGACGTCAGGTACTCAAGCGTTTCTCAGTCTGTACTAACTCACTGACTTGACTTGTGACTCGGTCTCGTCATCCAAGATACAAAGGTCAGAGACACCCAGTTGACGAACCTCTCTGGGTGGAGGTTCGTCCCTTCGACTTGAAAAGAGTCGAAGACCCGGACCTTGGTCCACCTACAATGGGAACGTCCTGTCTGAGTCGATAGACCTCCGTCCTTCAGGACGATGTAAGAGATAAGATGGACGATGTCTTTCAGGACTTATCTTGACTATCACCCTAGGAGTGAATCGTTGTACACATAGAAAATAGTAGGTCAGAGGTTTCTCTTCTTTCGCCCCACAATCCTAGGCTCGTGGGTGGGACGGACGGTAAGGTGAAGGTTGGTCGACTCTGACTGGTAAGAAAAGGAAATACCCGAAGAAAGGGCAGACCTAAATAGTCCTCCACACCTCCAAACAACCGTCGTCCTGTCGTATCCGTCCTTTCCCTAACTCTGAACCGTGACAGGTGGTCCCGTTCCCTCCGGGTTGATTACTTTCTCTTAGTCCTCTCCGTGTACCCGTTCCTCAAGTAGTAAGGTGTGAGGGCAGGTCGAATTAACGATCGGGGTCCACGAGGTTGACTTCTCCACTTAATACGGTTTTCCATTCGTCCCGGGCGACCCTTAGACCCTGTCCGTAAAGAACCTTCAGTCCCGTCCGACGGTCGGAACCCATCAAAACAGGTGTCCTTTGGTCCGGGGTCGTGACTCGATTCTGAGTCTCAAATTAGGAGGGGACTCGGATGGAGGTGATCCCTCTCACAATAACAGTTCTTGTTCTGCCGTCTGAAACTCTAGTTTTAGTTTCACTCTTTCAAGTTGGGTAACGTAGATGTGTCTTCGAAGACTGCCTAACCGGTTTTTCAAGCCAAACCGAAATTCATCGTGACTGTGTAAAACATAAAAGTGGTTCTTGAAATACTTTGTTACCTAAGGAATTGGTCTACTTGTAAAACCGATTGGGTTATATATATATATCCACGACACATTAATGTGTTCTGAAAGGACCACCGAGTCTACCATTTCTTAGACGGACGGTTACGTCCTCTGGGCCCAAGTCAGGGACCCAACCCTTCCAGGGGACCTTTTCCCTTACTGATGGACGAGGTCATAGGAACGGACCTTTTAGGGCACCTGTCTGCTCGGACCTCATGATGTCAGGTACCCCAGTGTCTCAACCTGTGTTGACTGATTCGTGCGTGTGTATTAATGTGTCTCCGACAATAAACTACTTTCTTAAGGTTTGGTCCCTCTGTCTCCTTCGTATTACCCCTAGGGTCCCTGTCTCCTCGGACCACCCGACGGCAGATACCCCAGTGTGTCTCAACCTGTACTGACTTCGTTGAATCGTCGTCGTCGTCGTCACGATTATTTCTCATTCCTACTAAATTCATTCTACCCCTCTTGGTTCCAGTTGACCGAGTCGGGAGTACCCGTATTACTGAGTGATGACACCACGGTGACGGGTCCCCTTCCCTCCATATTCGGACGAAATCGTAAAGAACAGAGTTCCGGTGTAAAAGACCCCTGGCTCCGGACTTCAAATCCGCTAGTCACTTAGACCGATATCTTTAACCCTCAGACGTCTTCCTACCGTCCTCCGTCCGATTTTGAAGACATTATGTAGGAGTGATGCTCCCGGATCTTTCACAGCTTAGACTGGTCCCCTGGGTCTGTTAATTCTAATTACATCTAACGTCGAACGGGGTGTGTCAGTGCCCTCGCGTTAAACGGTTTCGGACGTCTGTCATTAAGACCGTAACCGTGGCTACCGTCGTCGACCGCAGTGGTCCTACCCGGTCGGAGGTCGAGGGAGGCTCTACATCAATCCTAAAGACCGAAACAAGCACCTTCTCAAAACAACCTACTCAATTTGACCTTAGTAGAACGAAAGGACCCTTTGAACGAGGAAAACAGACGGTACGGAGACCCGTTTTAGAAATCCGGAACGAGCGACAATAAAAAATGGTGAGAGTATTAACGAGGTAACAATCCGTCTGTCCTGTGTTTATACACAGAGTCCTAAGACCCCTGAACCCCAAGAATGGAAGATTAAAAGACCCTCCAAAAAAACAAAACAAAAAAAAAAAATTGACAAGAAAAAAAGTCAAGAGAAATAACAACAAAACCAAAAGAAACAAACTGGAGTCGACCCAGTGTTTTATCTGGTCAACATTTACCTTCTTTAGTCATTTCATAGACATGTAGATTTCAACAAGACCTCTCAACGAAAAAGACGTCAAAAGACTAGACAGGGGTGTGTTCGACAGCTTTCATGAAGTACGTCACGTTCGTAGGAATCACACGGGGTACTCACGTATATGGGCACGAGTCAGTGGGTTAACACAGGTTGAGAAACTCTGGGGGTGCCTGATATCGGGTGGTCCGAGGAGAGAGGTATCTTAAGAGGTCCGTTCCTATGACCTCACCCAACGGTAAAGGATAAGGTCGGAGCACTCACTCGAATGATTTAAACCACACATGGTAGCTGTCAGAGTGGACTGATAAACCCTTTCGTAGTTGTTAATGGAGAAAATAATAATAATAATAATGGAACAAAACGTACAATCGTTCATCCTTAGTCCGTATGGGTGGAGGAATAGGACGTGAATGTCATAAAAAGTAAAGTACAAAAAACCAGGTAGAAAAACTTGAAGGTGAGGTAAAAGTTTCTGGGACTAGGCGTAGGGGTGGGTCGAAGGAATAATGAGGGAAGTTTCCTTCGTCTTCCTGTTTTCTGAAACGGTGACTCCTTTTCAGTGAACTGTTAGACCTTTAATCCCTTCCTGTCCTTTTGAGAGTTGACAATTCATTTCGAGAGTCCTCTTTGTCAAAGGTCTCAGACCCAGAGGTTTGTTTCCGTGGACAAAATCTCAGAATTATTATCTTAGAAGTTAAATCTTATCTACGTAAAGACACAAAGTCAAAAAGTTCAGGTAAAACTATCGGTGGATGTTAACAAAGTACCCGTGTTTTGTTCTCTGTGATAAAAGGCCCGAACACCAGGTTCGTATGAAAGGACGACACACGAAGGCAACCAGTGATTCTGAGAGAAAGGTGGTAGTGTATTGGGTCACAATGGTGAGGTCTATACTGGGAGACGTAGGAAGAAGATCATACACGAACGGTGAGTTGTTTATACTCCGTTGAACTAAAGGTCGAGGGAAACGAGTGTTATCAAAGGTGGGGAGGAAGGGTTAGTGTTACCAGAGGAGAAAGGTAACGACGAGTGGGTTTAGGAAAGAGACTAAGTTCCAAGGTTTATTCAAGGTTAATATGATATTCTGAAAGGAGGGGTGAACCCAAGAGTGACAATAGAGAAAATTAATACAAGAAATCGTGAACAATGTCACTAAGTATAGGACCTTTACTCACACTTAGTGGACCCCTGATAAATTTTTTATATCTGTGTCTGGTCTGTCTGGATTAGTCTCAGAGTCACCCACTCGATGTCTGTAGATGTCAAAATGGTTCGAAGTGTCCGTTAAAATTACACATTGAACACAACTCTTTATGTCTATTATACATCTACTGATTAAAATCATAAATTAGTATAGAACGATATAGATGAATGGACGGAATGTACATATACGAAACATTTGAGAATTTCCTGTACAAAAAGAAAAGATGACATGACTTGAGTCACAATGCATGTCCCGAATGTGGAAAGTTACCTATAAAACTATAATTTATTGACGACCCTCCCTAACCCCCGTCCTCCTCTTCCCCTGCTGTCTCCTACTCTACCGACCTACCGTAGTGACTGAGCTACCTGCACTCAGACTCACTTGAGACCCCCAACCACTACCTGTCCCTCCGGACCGCACGACGCTAAGTACCCCAGCGTTTCTCAGCCTGTGTTGACTCACTGACTTGACTTGACTTGACTTGACTTATCATTCTCATTTATTTATTGTTTTTGTGAATTCTCAAGTTATTTGTAAAATGATACGGTACGTGATCTCGAAACGTCTACTTTCGATAGAATTGAGAAGTCTGATATCAGTCACTGATTCTCTAGTTCCAACGACCTTTACAATGAACTGGCAACTCCATGTGTACTCCTATTCCTTCCAAACAACACTACTTCTATGAACTGACGACTCTCTTAGCACTTTACACCCGCTCCAGAGACTAAAACACTTCCCACTCTACACAGACTCATAGAAATTTTCTAAGTTTATCATCACGGAAGTTGTAAGATGTGGAAGAGTACGACACGTGATCATCCCTCTCCGACTTTTCGGTCTGCGTGGATGAATATGGGGATTAATGGTGGTCTACCGGCGAGTCAACCTTCTTAGTAGACGTCGAAAGGGCGATTCACGGGTGCACCTGCACGTGTACTACTTCTTTACTTTCGTGCACAAACGATACCGTGATAGTACCGCTATAAGTCTACGGGTGTCTGACTAGTACCCAGTCCAAGGTCACGACGGGGTCCGTTATCCCACGTCTGACGCTCTCTAAATCCACGCGGTGAGGCAGGGAGGGTAGAGGAAGTAGAAGGGACCACGTAACGAGGAAGGTAGGGTCCACGGACGATTGACGTTCTAGAGAGAAAGTGTAAATCTTTCTGGATAAGAATTCAACAAGTCAGCGATTCAGTACAGACTGAGAAACGTTGGAGTACTTAACGTCGTGTGGTCCGAAGGGTCAGGAAGCGATAGAGAGCCTCAAACGAGTTTAAGTACAGGTAACTCAACCACTACGATAGATTGGTAGAGTAGGAGACGGAGGGGGAAGAGGAAAACGGAAGTCAGAAAGGGTCGTAGTCCCAGAAAAAGTTACTCAGCTGAGAAATATAGTCCACCGGTTTCATAACCTCAAAATCAAAGTCGTAGTCAGGAAAGTTCCTTATAAGTCCCAACTAAAGGAAATCATAACTGACCAAACTAGAGGAACGATAGGTTCCTTGAGACTTCTCAGAAGAGGTCATGATGTTTCAATTTCGTAGTCAAGAAGTCACGAGTCGGAAGACATACTAAGTTGAGAGTTTAGGTAAGCATTGATGATCTTTTTTTGTATCGAAACTGATACGTCTTGAAACAACCGTTTCCAGGTGTATCAGTAAGAATAAGAATTCGTACCGAGAATTTTTATTTAAGTATACTTTTATATCACATGACTATATCGTAACCATAGAACGGTTTATTCATTCCTTTGATTAAACACAGTCGAGACGATACAACTCTCTACTGATTATTTAATTTATCTCTTCCACTAATCTTCCGACCCTAGGAGCGTTTCATGTACCAACTAGGTAAACTACCACCGAAAGAAGTTAGGGTAAAGAAAGACAAAGAGTCTGAGTCATTAAGAGTAACAGGATAGAAATTCAAACGACTAAAAAAAGAAGACGGATAGGTTTAGAATGAAACTTAGGGAGATCACTAAAAAAAAATTTAAAGTCAACGACATTAAAGTCGAGGCCTAAATAAAGAAAGGAAAATCCAAAGGATAAAGAAATGACTATAAAGGTAAAATAAGTATATAACATAGAGTCATGGGTATTGTATGTCTACCACCGAAGAAAGAGGGAGATACATTCCACTCGGGATGGACATCGAAGGATCCCCTTAGTATATGAATCAGAACTAAAATCTACGGAGAAGATTCTAGGTGTTAGACGAGACCTAAAAAAAAAAAAAGGAAACTCATAGACCAACTAAAACAAGGGTTGAGAATGACGTCTGTCTAACGAAAGATTTGACCCAGTAACTAAATTAGACACTCGAGTCCCTTTCCAGTCAAAGGTCACTCCAAACGGTAGAACTGTTTACCAGTTCCTATCCGTACGAAACGTTAGATGTAAGTTATAGTTAGAAATAGTTAAACATACATTTAAGCGAGAGAGAAACATTATAGTGGGAAGAAATACCCTACACTGTCGTTATATAAATAGGGTTCTCTAGTATCGTCAAGGAGGGAGTCTCTCCAAAAACTCTTAAGTTACTTTGTTATGTCTGTCTCGTGGATCTTATGTCTCATTCGTGAGGGGTTTCCAGACACCCAAAGAGTAGTGAAAGCGAATCTTGTCTACGGACTATCGGACCACAAAGAGTCCGGTGGAGACATCGTCATTGGGTGGGCTAAAGGAGGACGGTGGTGGGGGTTCGACAGGGAAGAAGGAGGAAGTTATCTTAAAGGTAATTGCCACCACTATCGTCGTCATTGTCTCAGTTTTTAATTATCCTTTGAGAAAGCACACGGATGAATCAGTAGTGATTAATATTAGTGAAGGAACCGTAGTTATTCGTACTTTCTCGAGACCGTCCTTTCCGAAACATCCGTGACGAGATCGGGAGAGTAGTGAAGGACAGTGAATGCTGAGATACTTGACTCTGTTCCTTAAATCCGGGTGAGACAGACATGAGACGACAGCCATCCTTAAATTAGTGGAAAGACCCCACCCCTGGGGGTGGACTACTTACGACCGGGCCGACACTACAGTCCTTCTTTTTGGTCGTTTTAAACTCAAAGTCACAGTAATTGCGGATGAATCCTACCAAATAATTCCTCTCTTTTTCTGTTACTAACGTATACTTTAGGATTTCATTCATTAAATAGTGTTGTATTTCTTTCCCTTTTTACCTAACACATCACATTTTGTCATCATTTTATATTTGGACGTCTGTCTCCTTTTCAAAGAGTCCAATTTTAATTCCTGAACTTCCTCCAGACTCCTCATCTTAATTTTATTTGTGTATTAAATTTTTTCTCAGTTCTTAGAACGAGGCTAGGACACAACAACAAATGGACACGATCTTATCTTAGTCTGTCCGGTCCCTTTCTGAGACGAAAATGGACTCGGTCCACTGACCACTACAAGGTCCGGACCGATACCCTCGGGAGTTCCCCTAAGTGAGGGACGGAAATAGACCCCTTTTGGACGGGTAGAGGGGTGTGGAGGACGAGAACTTCCTATCTAAGATATTGAAGGATAGAGGTCCTATTTTAGAAGTCCCAGACGAACTTCGAAAACCCACCTCGGTCAATCTCAAAGTTGAAAGAGACTTTACATTGTAGAAGAACTTTCTTCGAACTTTGGTTTACACATGGAGGTAAAAGGAAGTTCTTTTTTGTTTTTTTTAGATACTTTTTAAAATTAATGTGGTCTATACTCTCCCTTTATTAAAATAAACGTTTCATAGAACATAGGACATAAGAGAATTGGGTTACAGTCGCTCTTCCCCCGATGAGACTCTGTAAATGACCAGAGAGACCACGAAACCGGTTTCATATCCGGTTTCGAGGTTATGAAACCGGTGGACTACGTTTCTTGACTGAGTAACCTTTTCTGGGACTGCGACCCTCTCTAACTTTCATACTCTTCTTCTCCTACTGTCTCTTACCCTACCAATACCGTAGTGGTTGAGTTACCTGTACTCAAACTTGTTCGAGGTCTTCAACCACTACCTATCCCTTCGGACCGCACGATGTCAGGTACCCCAGTGTTTCTCAACCTGTCCTGACTCACTGTTGACTTGACTTGACCACGAAACCCTCCGAGTTGATCTCTGGACAATGGTGGTCTATTGTCTATGTAAAGGTCACCGGGTCAAACAACAACCTGACTAAGACGTAAGGTATCCATGTATCCGATAGACCCCTTTGTAATTCTGGTAGTTCTAGTTCACGAATGGGGGGTGGGGGTTGGACTATGAAAGTACAAAGAGGATTGTCTGGTCCAGAGGAGTATGAGTAAGTTCATAGGGGCCGAAGTTCCTCCGTGGGTACACTCACTCGTGAAGTATAATATATGCTTACACACCTAACCATCAACCCATCTATCTACGTACCTACCTACCCATCTGCTTACCTACCTACGTACCTACTTACAATTGTAATTATTGTCCTATCCATACGAAACGACCATATCAATCCACCCTTTACTATGTCTTAGTACCAACAAGATATCCGGGTCTATCACTATCCCATCCAGTCACTACCTGACCACAATTACTGTCTAATTCAAGGTATCTAAGTCCTATAAAAGTTTATGTAAGTCCTTTAGACAATCTCTCTCAGTTGTTACGAGACTCTTACTACGATCCTTAATTATGCACTGTGGTTTGAGTTCCTTTATCTTACTCAATCATCAAAATTTTGAGAGGTGTCCCTTTTCTGCTAAAGAAAGAGAAGTAGTGTATGACGGACCGAGGTCGGCATAGATACAACTGAGGACTCTATCTCGGGGCCTCATAAGCAAAAACAAACGAAAAGGACGCACGGCTGTCGGAACCGTGCCGGTTTAGTGTTTGCCCGAAGGGGTCCCACCGGTCGTCCTACGAGTTCGACAACATGACGAACTTCGGGTCGTGCAACATTTTGACGAACGGGAGTTGGTCCATCTCGAGAAGGGCTAGTGGTGTACGAAGACCTGTGCCCGTGGGTACACCCGTTCTAGGTGGTACAAGTACCGCCCCCGTCGGAGTCTAGAGTGGACACTCGAGTGAGGGATGGTCGGGTCTGTGGCTCGTCGACTCGACAAAAATAAACAAACAAATAACCGATGTGACCCAGAAGCAACGACGTGCGCCCGGAAGAGACCGATGAAAGTCAATACCATGTGTCCGAAGAGTAACACCACCGAAGAGACCAACACCTCGTACCTGAAGTCCCACACGTCCGAAGTCATCAACGACGTGGACCAGAGTCGTCCACACCGAAGGTCCGACATCTCACGTCCGAGTCATCAACACCGTGTATGCGAATCAATCCGTATACCCTAGAAGGGCCTGGTCCCTAACTTGGACACAGGGGACACAAGTGTCCGTCTCAGAAATGGTGACCTGGTGGTTCCTTCGGACGGTGACTCAAAATTACCTGACCCAAATATCGAAGACCGGACTGAAAGGTACCCCTACTTCAAAAACCACGGGTCCTCTGACTCAGTCATCCTCTACACTAATAGTAACAACTTTGACAAAGGATACGTCCCTAGTGAATAGGATCTCGGACCTAAAAGGTCTGTCTTATCAAAGTCCAGAGACTCGGAGTTAGGGTAAAGTCGAGAGGTCACTCCGCCACGTATAGACACCTTCGTTCTAACTGTGAACCCGATGTCACAGAGACTAGACACCGAAACTGGATGTCTTTTCTTTTTCCGGTAGACTCCAAATTGATCTCGAAGATCTTATTGTTCTTACTGGCGACAGTAAATAACTCTTGGATAACGAGATATTATTGACGACACGACGCTAATCCATATGATTAAACTAATTACTACCGTAGGAGAATACTCCAGGGACAAGAACAATCAAAACAATTACCTCTTTGTCCCTTAGTCTTAGTGATTTGTTAAAAGAATTTCACCGTCTTAGTTCTAAACCTGGGTCCCTAAACTCCGATATCGGGTTGGAAAAAGAGAATGTGACGAAAAAAATCACGATGGCATACTGCTTACATTGTAGTGTCAGTCTACACGGGGTCACCCCTTGTCTCATGGCCCTCTTATACATGAAGCAATTAGGTAAACTTGTAGTCAAATAGACCCGTAGAGAAGACCGTGTACTAAGTCGTTCTCGTCTTCTAAATCTAATCTAATAGAACTTCTCCGAAGGTACTGGCCTGTGAACGACCTTCTAAAAATTCCGTCTAGGATGTCCATTCCGGACTGAGAACGTCGTACAGGAATACTTCCTCTTTCACTCGACCGGGGAAGGTGAAAGACTTGATGATAAGACTCTTTATTCGACCCCTTCGTCGTCCTCCAAGTCGAGGGTCTTCTCTGTAACAATAAGAGGTTGACGGAGAAGACAGACGGGACGATGGATTTGTTTATAACAGGATCTATAGACTTTGTCAGTGGAAGGTTCTTACGTGGACTATATAGGTTTTGTCCTGTCTAAAAACTTTACCACTCAGACGTGAAGTTCTAGACCCCTCCAAAACATAAAAGAGATGTACGGATATACCAGGAGGAATCACAAATGGTCTGTGGTCATGTAATCAAAGGACAAAAACAAAGAAAAAGGAGAAACCGACTACGAAGGGACATTGTAACACGTTAATTGTTAACGACCCCAACTGATCAATGACGTTAATTGTTGACAATCAAACCTGATCACCGTCCGTGACGACCGAACGTTCCTGGAGTAAGAAATTAAAGTCTAAACTCGTAGACGGTAACTAATGTAGAGGGATAGAATAATCACTACCACGTTAGTGACGTTTATTTGAAGTCTTCGTGAGTCGAGGTCCATTTGGTACGGTCGTATTTAGTTACTCCACAAGTCTTTGACAGATGGTGTATGTGACTATGATACAGTAAGATAAAAGGACCAAGGACCTCGGGAGGGTGTCTGAAGTCCGGAATCAAATCTTTAGAGAGAGAGAAAGGGTTGAATCGAGTATTACTAGAGTATGTTTTTAAATCTGAAGAGTCTTCTCTAAGACCTTGTTACCCTTGATACTCCCAACACAAAAAGAATGATAAGCTGATGTAGACCTGGTACAGGTCAAACTGTCAGTCTTAGACAACTTCAGAGAGAGTTTCAGTAAGGGACCTGGTGACCGTAGTCTTCGTGCACGAGCACCTTTTACTTCTCCGGAAAGACCTGAATTGTAAGTAAGTCTTACAGACGTCAGTTATGAGTCCTTAGACTTAAAATTTGTTCTAAGAATAACTATACACAACAGTCTCGGGGATGTCCTTTGTCTACTGTGTGAGTTTAATCCCATTAACCTCCTCTCAAATTATTTCCCTAGTAGAAGTTTCTTCATCCGTTCCCTTTGGTTTTTACGTCATAAGACCGAACATTCTTAGGATCGATTCCATCCTTCCCCGTACCTCCCTCTCTCGCCAATGACCTTGAGCCTCATCTTCCAATCATCCCCCTACCGGTGATCAGTCCTGCAGGAACCCTAAGAGAACTACCTACCAGAGTTGGTCAGAATCCACCAGAGTGTCTCTCCCCCGTCCCTTTTAGTTGTGGGGTTGGAGAGAAATGGGGATTGGAGGCTAGAGGACGGCCCTGAGGGGTAGTGACTTTGATTACTGTTCGGTCTCGTTCCCTGAGTACCCAGTCTGGGGGTCTCGTGACCCGTCCCACCTTTTCTTCCGCTGACCTAGACGTCCCAGTTTTTCTCTGACAGGGGTGGACGAAGAACAAGTGACGTGAACCTCTTAGTGACCCATCACTTTGAAAACGGGACAGGGAGAGTTTAGTTCCGGTTTAAGTCAAGTATTCGTTCACTCTCTTTCTCCCCTTCGTCTTGTCCTCCTTTGACTTTTCAGTAAATACTCTTTAGGTCCTGTCTGGTCTCTAGGTCCCTCTCTCTACCCGTCACCCTCCCCACACTCGTTCCGATCTGGGGCGAAGGGACCTCGAGTGGTGTGAGGGAGAACGACGAGACGTCCAATGAAGAGACTGGAGAGGAGGGACCGTGAAGAGAGACTTGAGGGGTCAGACAACCTTCGGACCATAAACCCCGTCGTAAAGCACACACAACTGAGAAGGAGAACATAGGTGGAAATTATGTTCACCAAAGGATACAAATACTTGAGGAAAGTTTACTAAGTAAACTGACTAAGGTTCTCGAGACACTGATCAATGACAGTTCTTCTAGGGGAAGAGGTCCCCTAGAAGGGTTGGGTCCCTAACTTGGGTCCAGAGGACGTAACGTCCACCTAAGAAATGGTCGACTCGATGGTCCCTTCGGGTTCTTATGACCTCACCCGTCGGATAGGGAAGAGGTCGTCTAGAAGGGATGGGTCCTTAACTTGGTCCTAGAGGACATAACGTCTACCCAAGAAAGGGTTGACTCGATAGTCCCTTCGGGTCAATGACAGTTTCAACATAGTTTTTCTTGTACGTATTCCTTGTCGTCGTTCTTACCCCACCCGTAGACTACCTAGGAATCTCTTTCAAGTAATTTGTAAATAATAACTCTTCGACCCTTTTTTGACTCTAATGGATTTACCAGAGTTTTGGTACAGAGGTCTCATCCTTGACGACGGTCGAGGGATTTGTGCCAGTAAATAGAGTATCCATAGAATCGTCGATTACATTGTCTTGGACAGGGTTGGGTGGGAAAAAATTATTCCTTTTACGTCTAATAACAAGAAGAATTACTGTAAGACGGAATAAAAGAAACCGATCTTCAAAGGGAGTGTCGATGTAAACTGACATAAGGTCGTAGAAGGAATACCGTGGTCTCAGGAATGTTTCAGACTTTCATTTGTAGGCCTACATGGTCAGTTCAGGTCGACCCTTTTACTTCTATTTCGTTTTTTAAGTGACCGAAAAGGAGACTTTTACTTTGGACTTAAAGAGAAACAGTTAGTGTGAGATTTGAGTAGGTTGACGAGTAGGCTCACACTATCGTAAAATAGCTTTTCTTAGTTCAGGAGACCCTTTCTGTTTGTTCGTTGTTCTTAGTGGTAAATGACTTGTGTATAATATACGGATCGTATAAGATATATAAATTGGACGTAATAAAATAAACTAGGAGTGTTACTGTGACACCTGATCCATGATAATAGTAGTGAAAGACATCACACCTCCCACTCCGTGTGTCACCATTTAACGAACAAATCCTGACAAGACGACCATCTAGAATCTCAGTCCTAATTTTAGTTCTACTAGACTGAAGTCTTCGACACGGGAATTGATGTTTTGGTACGACGGAGAGACCCATGATCCTCGTAGTTAAAGAAAGGTAGGTAAAGAATAACAAGTAGTTATTCATACGTTTCTCACGGTCTGTGACTACCGCGTTTCGACTTATGTTGACCAAGAGGGAAGTTCGTCCTTGTACTACCCGGATGTCTCCTCTCCCCCTGTCACTACATAGTAACGTTGTATACGTTGTCTTTATTAGTCCCCATATATGTCTCACAGTACCTTTCTGTCTCTCCTTCACTGATTAAGAAAAGTCCCTTCAACACTAGTTGAAGTGCCTCCTGCACTGTAAATTCGGACAGTTTATCGTCCGTGAACCTTTTACAAACGACTCACTTACTTACTCATCGTTGACTTCAAGTAGTCTTTCTTTTCCACTATTTATTCGTCTCTCACTGGGACCTGAGACAATTAGTAATCCCTTGAGTTCTTTACACACAATTTTCACCCCGGCTTTACCCTCAAGGACTCGACAGGACTGACAACCACAGTCTTGGAACTACCCCGACTTTCGGTCCGGATCCCCTATTTTTCCTCGCCTCACTGGTCGGTCCAGTCGTCCCTCACTTGTCCCGAGTGTCGGTGTCATTCCACAGAAATCTTTCCCGTCCTCGACTCCCCTCCGGTCAGTCGGACCCTCAGGGGAATTCGGGTCTCTCCCACACCTCTCGACCTGTTTCTGGTATGATCAATGTCGGTTGTCTGTCCTGTCCACAAAAAAGACGTGTAAGGTGAATGCTACGGGTAACTCAAACGTGGGGGTTATGAGACTCTCTGATGTTTCAAAGGTCTTTGGGTTAGGAAAGTCTGACACCTTCCGAGATCTCAGGTAGTATACACGAAACGGGGTTAGAGTCTTTCGTAGGGGAAAGTAAAATAAAAGAACAAGTGATTCCTGGTTTTACTTAAAGGTCGGACCTACAAATCCACCCCGACGACGGGTCACTACCCCCAGACCTCGTGTACGGGGGGAGATCTCGGGAAGAACGGAACGTAAGTCGTTGGGGTACTCCTAGTGATTCTCAGGGGTGGCCACCGGGTCCGAGTCGTCACGTCTACGTCCGGTCCCCGACGGGGTCAGTTGAAGTGACCAGAAAGGACAGACACAAGAGAGACAGAAGGGGTTGTGTCTATTGAGTATCGTCACTCGTACGGTGTACGGACCATGGACGACCTACCCATTACGACAATCGAGGACCTAGGGATCCGTAACGGTTGGACTGAGTGTCCGAGAGAATGAGACGTAGGAATAGAGGAGACGACAGAGAAAGTACAGGGAATGAGATTCAGTTCGATCTTTGGGAGATAATAGTGTAAATCTGTCTTTTACAGAATAGACGTATTTGTACACACTCATTTTTACTTGACATGTAACTTTAGACATGGACGTCGATCAAAAGGTTTTCGAAATTTGATAACGTCTTTCTTTTTTTACAAGAAACCGTTTATTTAACACGGGATCGGTATAGGTCCTTAGTACAGAAAGGATTACGAAAGATATAGGGGAAAGGAACCGTAAAGGTAGGAGATACTAGTGATCAGTTCGGTTCCTTTGAGAGAAGACGAGATCTGAAACTTTTCATCTACCTTCCTTCCTTTCTTCCCTCCCTCCCTTCCTTTCCGGAAACCCTTCGTCGCTCTCAGTCATAACAACTAATTCGGGTCATCCAGTAGTCCCCGAAGTAAGGGGATTCTCTCCTACACCTTTCCCCGGCCCGTACCTAATATTTCCGTTCGTGTGGGGACGCCCATACGACCCGACCGGGACCCGTGGACCGCTAGAACCGGTACCACGGGCAAAAGGTGGGGGTGGAGATCAGGCGGTGGTACAATCAGACTCACACCCCATCTCTCCTTTCCCCATTCCTGTACCACACTCTCCTTAGACCCCTTTTCTATCTTTCCTTCTCTCTTTTGTCTTACTGGAGTGGAAGGATTTAGAGACACGAGTTGAAGAATTAGGTAGACTCTATCTTTCTATAAACTTTATATAGTGAGGTCAATACCTACGAACACTTTTAACGAGTCTTTCAGAAACTTATACACGATTCGTCACACACTCCGTGAACTCTCCGTACTAAAGTAAATTATTAATAAATAAAGTATAAATAATAAATTAGAAAATAAACAGAGTCTTGGGATACTTTATTTACAATATTACTTTGGGTAAAATGTTTACCCTTTTCACTCCGAATCTTTCGTAAGTCAGTAAACGGATTCCAATGGACACAACACCGTCTCAACTTTAAGTTTGAGTAGACTGAGATTTATGTCTTTGAATATAAGTAGTCTAAAATTGTTTCTCGAATTTATTATTTTAAAATTGTTTTTCTAATTTTCCCTTCTCGAATAAGACGAACAGTGTTCCGAATACATACTAAAGAGGATGGAGAGTCCAGGGGTCCAAGTTTACAGACAGATGAAAATCAGGTCCCGAGGGGACCACGGAGCGACCATTTCTTAGAAGGAAGGTTATGTTCTCTGTACCCAAAATAGAGACCAGGTCCTTATCGGGGTCATAAGAACGAACCTTTAGGGTACCTGTCTCCTTGGACCGTCCGATATCAGGTACCCCAACGTTTCTCAGTGACCTGTGTTGGATCACTAACTTATTGTTGTTGAGATTCAAGTAACACGATTGAGTGATCTAATTGTAACCAATTATTTCTAACTGTAATTGACCCCCACAACCAATGACTACATAGACGTATTCTTTTGTTAATTTAATTTTAGTTATTTATAACGTTTTTGTTATAAATATCTTTTATTTTATAAAAACTCTGTGTTCACTTACGAGTAGTTCTCATCGTCACCTATCTTAAGATCCTATAGCGAGGAAAAAGGAGTAGGTCCTGTTCAGTGACGACTTACTAGTGACCCTTTTTCTATGACCCGATGTTCGGTGAATCGTTTGACGTTTTGGTATTGTCGGTCCTAAGGATCACGAACGATAATACCATAACCTATACAAAGGAACAGTTTCAAAAATCTGATCTAGATCAGAAAAAAAAAAAAAAAAGAATAAGACCATAAAATAAAAATTTAACTCCCACTTTTCAACCTTTCTTTATCATAGTCTCAAACTCAGGTCCAAGGAGTGATAGAAATTTACCCATTACTATTGTTATTATTATCGTTGTGTTGTTATTGATCTGTCGAGATTCGTTATCATACTGTCTATTTAAGTGTAGGTTTAGTAAACATTCTTTCTTTTCCCGACTCTTCCTCCTTAGAAACTTCATTTAATTTGTAAAATCTTGTGGAAAATGAAAGTTCAATGTCAAAGTCCGGAAGTAAATTCTATTTTTCCTTCCCCACGGGGTCAGTTCCGTTGGACGATAAAACCTCAATGAATGTAACCTTGAGGACTTTCTTCACTTTTCTCTGTTCTTCCTTTAATCTTGCGTCCTACGACTTAGATCCTTAAGCCAGGTAACGGGGTGTTTCCTGGAGTGAAGGTCTGACTATAACAGTTCTTTAAGTGTCTGGGAGGTATCTGTCGTCACCACAAGTATAACTTTACACTTTCTTGTACATAAACGTACCCATCTCAGTGTTGCATCCGTCTTTTTTTCGTTAAAAGGAATAAAAGAAGAGACGACCTTTCCCCCGATTTAGATCTCATTCTCTTTTTATAGTTCCACTTACCAAAATAAAATTTTGATCCTAGTGTACCAAGACATTCCCATTCTTATTTGGGTCTAAGCTGTACTTCCTCTTTTCCTTTACCTTAAAATGTGTGTGTGTGTGAGTGTGTGTGTGTGTATGGGTATCTGGGACTAGGACGAATAAAGGTAGGTACTTGTGTAGGTGGATAAACACTCCGTTTATATATTCCGTTCTCTTTACTTTATTCTCTGACTACTCGTTTTGTTCGTCAACCACAGCACTCTCTTCGTCAACCTCGGGGGGTTTTATCAGACTGTGACAAAGGTAGATAAATGAAATATAAATATAACAGTTCTTTAATTTAACTCCCACTTTTGTTGATAAAGAGGTAGATAAATGAAATATAAATAAGACTTGAAATGAGGCTTATGACTCTCTAAGTTTTGGACATTCAGGTCCTTTGTACTCGACCACTGAGACTCAAAAGACGGACTTTTGTAGATCAAATATAGAATTGTGGGATGTTCCGATAAAACATGTTTTGTGAGGGGAAAAGTAAAGTCGACGTGAGATCGTACCGGAACCGACCAAAAGACCCTTGAAGATCTTTTGTTTAAGAAGCTTATTACTCATTTCAATAAAAAATTTTTTTTGAAATAGTTCCATATTATATACGATGTATCATTTTTCGTTAATAAACCCTTCATGTTAAGTTGTAAAACTACTTACGTATACCAGTACATAGGTGGTGATATAAGTACAACATTTCGTTAAGGAAATGGGAGTTCTCAAAGGAGCGTGGGTCACTTAGAGGAGAGGGATCAGGACCGGGATCCTTGGGGACTAGAAAGACAACGGTATCAAAATCGAGACATCTTAAAATATTTCTACATTGGTTTGTTATTCTTTTGAAAATCCGATCAAAGAAAGAAATCGTTTGACGAAACCTCTAAGTAGGGGCAAACAACGTACTTAGCGAACAATAAAGACTCGTCACCACTCACACGACGTTAGACAAATAGTTTTTTCGTTCAGTTACCCTTAAACACAACAAAAGTCAAAAACCGATAATACCTATTTCTACGATACTTGTACATGTCAGAATACATCTGTATATATAAAAATTACTCTATACTAAAATAATGATTGTAAAATAAAATAGGAAAAAAGAAAACATTTAATCCGCAAGAGTAAGTAATATACAAGAGTACCAATGCACATACACTTCGTTCCTCTCTTTAGAGAGAAAAAAGGTCGGTAAGGTACCACGCACACCCTAGAATTCAAAGGCTTGGTCCTTAGTTCGGGCGCGGGAGACGTCACCTTCGAGTCTCAGAATTGGTGACTTTGTGGTCCCTTCAGGGATACGCATACACTTTCACAATCAGTGAGTCCACACAGACTAAGAGATACTGGGGTACCTGACATTGTCCGGTGATCCGAGGAGTCAGGAACCCTAAGAGGTACGTTCTTATCACCTCACCCAACGGTAAGAGAAGAGGTCCCCTAGAAGGTCTGGGTCCCTGACTCGGGTCGAAAGGGCGTAACGACCGTCTAAGAAATGACAGACTCGGTAGTCCCTTCAGGGATACACATACACTTTCACTTTCAGTGAGTCAGCACAGGCTGAGAAACGTTGGGGTGCCTGATGTGTCAGGTGCCTTAAAAGGTCCGGTATTATGACCTCACCCATCGGAAAAGGAAGAGGTCCCCTAGAAGGATTCGGTCCCTAGCTTCGGTCCAGAGGGTGTAACGTCCACCTAAGAAATGGTCGACTCGGTGTTCCCTTCGGGTTCCTATGACCTCACCCATCGGAACATCATCTTCACCATCTCCATCTGGGTCCTTAGTTTGATCGTCTTGTCCTTAGCTCATCTTGTCCTTAGCTCATCTTGTCCTTAGCTCGATCGTCATCTGGGTCCTTAGATTGACCCCAGAGAAGGTGACGTCCACCCACCACCGAGTCTGCCATTTCGCAGACAGATGTTACGCCCTCTGAGCCCAAGCTAGGGACCCAGTCCTTCTAGGGGACCTCTTCCTTTACCATTAGGTGAGGTCATGAGAACGGACCTCTTAGGGTACCTCCCTCCACGGACCATCCGATGTCAGGTACCCCAACGTTTCTCAGCCTGTGCTGACTCGCTGAAGTGCAGTGAAGTGAAGTACATACACTCACGATAGCCAAAAAGTACAAATGGAAAATCGAACGACAGAATCACTTAAGAAAATCACTCTATAAAATAGTAATTAAAACATTCTAAAAAGTCCATATGAAAATACAGAAGACGTTCTCCCTAGTAAAATAAAGAAGAAAAGTCAGCGACCCGATACTAATGAAACGGATCAGATTAATGTAATCGACCATGAAGTTTTTACTGCACTTTACCGGTTCCTGTAGCACTTTCTACGACCGGAATTCTCACTCTACAGCCAGGAAGTATTAAAATTCCTCTATCAGTGGATAAACATAAAAGAGTTCTTAAAATTAATCCTTTCTTACAATTTAACACAGTTTCTTAAAAATCGTAGAGATATTTTATAGTAAACCTAAAAAAAGAATCCAGATAATTATATCACAGATTGTAAATTAGAGGAAACTTAAGGACCGTATTTAGGGTAAACTAATATCGTACAATTAAAGTCGTAAAAGAATTACAAAGAATTGTACTAAAATCTCATACAAGTGATTTTAAATTCTATAAGTGTGATTACAAGTATTTAGTACGACTAAACCAGATATAAAAAAGAAATAAAAAAAAATTTAGTCTATATCCTAAACAATATGAACGAAGTATTTTTCTTAAGCCTCCAAAAGGAAGTAAAATATACGAGGTTTTGTTACACACACGGTATATTTTGTATGGAACATTAAAACTACTTAAGTTAATAAAAATTGAGATTACTCCAATAAAGTGATATTTAAAAACGACACCTGGGGGTCTATATGGGTGTGATAGGTGACGACACGATTTCTCTTAAAAAAAAATCATGTTACTGGTTTCATTCCCGAAACCGATTGATCATAGATCATAATAGAAATGAAAATCTCTACACTTGTGATCTCTATGTCCACGGTGAGTTTTCTAACGGAAAGAAGGGTGTATTGGACTCTAGACTGGACATCAAAGAACTGTGGTGCCGAAGTGTTTTTGTGCAAAATGTAGAGTGTACCAGGTGACTACACACTCGATTAGAACCTAACTTAGAATCCGAGGGCTCAGGAAGTGATACCTAACTTATTTTGTGGTAAGGCCTCCCGTCGAAATATTTGACTTTGTGTGTACATTACAATCAATACCAATTTCGAACACATCTACTTTGTCTCGTGACCAAAGAGAGTGAAACTCATTTAATGATTGGGGAGATTTGAGTAATTTACCCTTATCGTCCCGAGAAAACACTACATTGTGTTCATTTCGGGATCGTGTCACACTCATCTTTATAACAGACAGCAACTATGACAGCGGAACTAAAGAGTAAGGACCAATCGACGACCACCCTGGGGGCCGGCTCAAGGCGTTCCTGTGACTGTTCGTAAGACTCGAGAGTCGGTCACAGCAAAGGGGTCGAGTGGAAAGTCTCTGGTCTAAGACCGTCTTACTCGTGAGTTTAACCACTCGTCTATATACTTTTCTTCTTTTTCAGACCGGTGCGAGTTTATTGAGTAAAACTCATGTCCGACATTACTTCTACGTAAGAAGTCTCGAACCTTTATTTGAGACTCGATAAAGAAACACGGAGGGGAACCCAAGTTTACTTAGGTGGTAGAGACGAACAGGAATGTCCTTGTGTGTGTGTGTGTGTGTGTGTGTGTGTGTGTGTGTGTGTGTGGAGGGTCCCGTCTTCACGAAAAATAGGAGAAAGAGGTGAACTCCACGTCTAAGACGTAGGTAAGACCCGAGGGTCCAGTATGTCGACCCTCTACTGGCCCTGAACTTCGGGTTCTTTCAGTTTATATGTCTTTCTTTTACGTCAATTCCTTCCTTCATTTCAACATGTTTACCCGAAAATTTAGTACACGATTGAGGAATTCTCCGTCACCCTCCACCTCCCTTTTCGGACCTCGAAGTGTACCTTATCTTTCTCTTTAGGGGTGGGGGGTCGTTTCCGTGTGAGGGGGGACCAAGATTGACCTTTCGTCTCGGCTTCTACGTCAGTGATTATATATTCTGTGTTGGGTTTACACCTGTAGAAAGGAAGTAATATTTGGTCCATTTATGTCGTTATTTATGTCGACCAAACTCTGATACGTCCTCTCCTTAAAAAAGGTCGATGTCTTTATAAATGAAATTCCTGTGTCCACATATTGCCTGAAAACCTGAGTCTCCCTCTCCATCTCCCACCCTACTAAACCCTCTTACCGTAAGATTGTACATATGATAGTACATTCTTAACTTAGCGGTCAGATACAGACTGCGTCCCACGTCGTACGAACCCCGACCACGTGCCCCTACTGGGTCTCTCTACAACACCCCTCCCTCCACCCTCCCCCCAAGTACAAACCCTTGTGTACATTCTTAATTTCTAAAATTTTAAATTTTTGATTTTTTATTTATTTTTTTTAAAAAAAATTTCATCGTGAAGTATTTTTTATTTTTTTTTCTTTCTTTTTTGCGACCTTCACTAAGTCCAATTATCGAGGTTCCGTATAACAAAGACCACCCACGATACCGATAGACATGGAAGTAGAGTGAATAATGCACCAAAGTTCATTGAAGTTCAAAACCCTTTTTGGGTTTACCAGTGGAAGGCTAAACGTCAGGAGACCGACACCGACCAAATCAGAGGACTAAGACTACTGCACGACGGACCGACGGATCTTCAACTCGGGTCTGAAGGTCCAGGGAGGACGTCATGAGGCACTAGATACGTGTCTGATCAAGTATAGATAAATAACTTTCCCTTTTTTTTTTTTGTCTTTTAGTTGAAATATACTTTTTGTCTCGTAAACATCCTGTACAACTACTAAACTACTGTAAACCAAATAAAGTAAAATAACATGAGTGCGATTAGTCTCCATCACAGGGTTCACTAAGGTTTAGAAACTGACACAGGTACCACTTCGGAAAGGTATGTGCGGGGTCTGTCGGAAGTTTGAGGTCGAGGATCGGGAGGTTCAAGAGGGACTTCTGAAGAACCCGAAAAGTAATGCATACTATCTTAGTAGGGTGTGTCGTACCTACCCAAGGAACCATCAATGTTCAATCAACGAAGATACCTTGACCTAAGACTCATGGAACTTCCATGTTTAGAGTAACGAGGGGACAAGGGAGAAGGACGGATGACGGGAGACGGGTAATCCTGTATCTAATACGTGGATCACAGATTATTTTTATCATACTACATGTGCCACATATTGTGTACGTTGCATATAACGTACATTGAGTATTGTGGACATCCCATACTACGTGGTTTGAACATTGCGTGTACCACAGATTGTGTAGGTCACATTCTATGGAACTCTAATATTACGTGGGTCGTCACATATTACACTAAAGAGACACTAACATGTCTGAGACTATTTACGTAATAGTGGTTCGAAAAGATAGAAAGAGACTGTTAAACATCTTTGTCACTGTCTGAAATAAAACCCCCCCGAGGTTTTAGTGACGTCGGTACCACTGACTTCGGTACTTTAATTTTCTACGAAGGAGGAACTTTCTTTTCAATATTCGTTAGATCTGTCGAATAATATTTCGTCTCTGTAATGAAACGGTTGTTTCAGACAGATCAGTTTCGATACTAAAAAGGTCATCAGCACATACCTACACTCTTAACCTGATATTTCTTTTGACTCACGGTCTCTTAGCTACGAAAACTTGACGCCACAAACTTTTCTGAGAACTCTCAGGAAACCTGTCGTTCCTCTAGGTTGGTCAGGTAGAATTTCCTTTAGTCATGACTTATAAGTAACCTTCCTGACTACGACTTAGATTTTGAGGTTATGAAACCGGTGGACTATACTTCTCGACTAAGTAAACTTTTCTCAGACTACGACCCTTTCTGACTTCCGTCCTCCTCTTCGTCCGTTGTCTCTTACTCTACCCACCCACCGTAGTGGTTGAGTTACCTGTACGACGACGACGACGATTCAGTGAAGTCAGCACAGGCTGAGACAGGCTGGGGTATCTGTCGTCGGGTGGTCCGAGGGAGTAGGGACCCTAAGAGGTCCGTTCTTGTGACCTCACCCAACGGTAAAGGAAGAGGTCACGTACTTTCACTTTTCACTTTCACTTCAGTGAGTCAGCACAGGCTGAGAATCGCTGGAGTACCTGACGTCGGGTGGTCCGAGGAGGCAGGTACCCTAAAAGGTCCGTTCTCATAGCCTCAAACTCATTTGAGACCCTCAACCACTACCTGTCCCTCCGGACAACACGACGTCAGGTACCCCAGAGTTTCTCGACCTGTGCTGACTCGCTGACTAGACTTGAACATCTAAGGTACAGTTCCAGAAAATGGTAGATAAAAATTGGTATACGGTGTATATGGTCATTGAGCGGAAGGAAAGTGAGAAAAATCCCAGTTAATAAATCCTGTCCCCAGGGGGTCGGAGACCTTAGATTACGGACTACTAGAATCCACCTCGACTACATTATTATTGTCTTTAATTCACGTGTCATTTACATTGTGTGAACTTAATAGGGTTTCGATAAGGGGAAGCAGGACGGGGGTAGACACCTTTTTGACAAAAGGCGTTTCGACCAGGGACCGCGGTTTTTACAACCCCTGGAGACGAAATCTCATGGAACTTATTGGTCTTCTTTTGGCACTCGTGTCAAATCTTACCAAACGTTGAAGTCAACGGGTCCGTCGTGTCAAACCAGTTAGTCACGTCAAAGTCAAAGAAAGGGTAATAATTGTGAATCGTGTCCGTTCCCGAAGGCCAAAGGAGGGCCCAGTGGGTCGTACCTCTCCTCCAGACTCGGGAACTTCATACCAAAGGTAGAGCTGGCCGGTGGGTGTCGGACTGAGCAACCCTGTGTGTGTCCCCGCTCCCCCGCCGACAAACAGACGCTTTGACAAAATACTTTCGAGGGGGACGGGAAATAGGGAGGGACCGACGGTCGTCACTCCAGAGCGTAGAGGTGAACCGTCGGTGCTGGACACTCCAGTAGAAAAGTGGCGCGACAAAGGAAGTCGTAAATCTGCGAGACCGACCCTGAGTTACAAATGTTTGGGTAGTTGGACCCTCCTCGAACCACAGCTTCTTGTACTTGTACGGGAACGACCGTGGTTCTCTTCACTCCTGTACAAGAACCCCCGTCCTCCCCTCGTTCCTCGGTTGTCGTGCGTCCGACTCCTATGGACAGACACTCCGCGAGAGAAGCCAAGAACCGTCCTGTAGTTCAGGCCTTTCCTCCACTTACTGAGCAGTACAGGTCAGATCAGGTACGACAACGAACCTTTCTTTTTCTCGACGCACGAGTCCCACTCGTGGCAGGGGTTCGTCGGTCAGGTACCCGGATTCAGTGTGTCCTACTGTAGGTACGTCTTCCTTCCGGTAGAACCCTCCACAATGGGACCCCTTCGGAGGGGGAAGGGTTTGTGTGTGACACTCAACTAGAGTGAGTGCCTCGATCACCGTTTCTGAGACGGACGGTTACGTCCACTGTGTTCTCTGCACCCAAGCTGGGGACCCAGACCTTCTCGGCGACCTCTCCCGCTACCGTTCGGTGAGGTCATAAGAGCGGACCCTTTAGGGTACCTGTCTCCTCCGACCGCCCGATGTCAGGTTCCCTCGTACTTCTCAGCCTGTACTGGCTCGTGTGTGTGTGCTCTCACTCTTGCTCGATTTCCTTCTCGGAAGAATGCACCTCCACTCCTTTGTCCCCGTCCTATCCATATTTGTTGACTTACCGTAGGAAGTCTGTGGTCTGCTACCAGAGGTCGTTTCACACCATTGTCAAAGATTCGGGTCGCTCTCGTGTCTAAAGTAAGTGTGGCACGGAGTTCGCACATGTGGTGTTCTGTGTTGAGAGGTAAAACAGACGTCGACCTTCCCAGAGCAAGGACTTCCGAGTGACTGGTCACCTCCTCCCCTATGAATTTCGAGATAGTCGAATTTTGGGTCAGCGGAATCCAGTAAATTTGTCAGAGACTACTTGTGAGTCCAGTGTACAGTCCGAGAGTTTACGGAGACAGAGACAGGGACCCTCCACTCTAGAAGTCTCTATTATAGACTCGTTGACTACGACAGAATCCCACTCCACTCGGACACCGTGGAGGTCGGAGAAGTAAAGGATCTCTTGGGTCAACAATGGGACGACGTACCTACGAATTCACACTCAGACCCGACTGAGGGTCCCCTGAGAAAGGTCCAGGAAGGGAACGGTGTTTTCTTGGTTCCACCCCGTGGTCGTTCGATTTGAAATTCTAGAGGACAGCGGTCTGGTACGTCATATCGGTTTGTCTGAAACTGTCCCGACGTGGGTCCGATCCTATTTTGACGGAAGAGAGGTCCACGGGTGTCCCTCGTTTGATTCTCAAGAAGGAACGGGAGTCAAGGAGAGAGAGAGAGGGGGTAGGAGGAAAAAGACCCGGAGTGTTTGTAGGTGTAGGACCTTATATTCGAATTCGAGGTTTCTTTCATTCTTGTTCGGACTCACACTAGCAGATCAGACCGTGATAAGACTGTATTAAATCTCTGTGAAATAGTTTTATACCCGAAGGGACTACCGAGTCAACCATTTCTTAGACCAAGTCAAGGACTCAAACCTTCTAGGCTACCTCTTCCCTACCGATGGGTGAGGTCATATGAACCCGAAGGGAACACCGAGTCGACCATTTCTTCGACGGACGTTGCACACTCTGATCCAAACTAGGGGCTCAACTCTTCTAGGGGACCTCTTCCCTTGCCGATGTGTGAGGTCAAAAGACCGGACCTCTTAACGTTCCTGACATATCGGATACCCCAGTATTTCTCAACCTGAAAAACTCGTTGGAAGTGTATGTATAGTTTTATATTATTAATAATATTAGATTGAACTCTCGTGTCATACGGTTTGTCTACTTTCGTGTCGAAGTGTCTATGATAAGATACGTTCAATGACTAAAAAAAAGGTTTGGGTAGTAGAAGACCTCTTCAACCTCAGAGTCCGTACCTTCTTTCAACGATACCTTCAACGTTTACCGTATCGGATCTAAGTTTTAGACAGAGACTTGAAAGGTGATGTAACACGTTGATTAAAAGGGCGTTTAGAAGTGAACTAGTGTTTCTGGTATACGACGATTATGAGTCGACGTGTGGTTGGAAGATTAAGGGGGTCTCAGTTACTGAGAGTATACATTCTTTGTTAGTGATAGTTTTTGTTAGAGTGTCAGTACGAAGTGACGTTTTCTTCACTTTTTAAGATTGTACAAAGTTAGACTAATTAGAACTGAATTACTGAAGGAATACAGATCGGAATTACTCTGTAGGGTTATTTAGAAGAACTTCGTATATCGGTACGATTTCAGTGTCTCTGTGTCGTCTGTACTGGATAAGTTGTGAAATCGACCAATCGATGTCAGATAAGACTAATTATGTGATGACTCCTTACTTACTTATTTGGAGTCCTACAATCACCTGACAAAATGTGTGAACGATTTCATTTCGAATGGACTTCAAATGTCTCGTGTCCCTATTTATTTACTGAAATAGGGTAATAGTCTTACGGGACTTTTTCCTGTCTCCTTCTTTGTTTAAAGTTCCTCTGTGATTTCTATTTCCACGGTCCGTGAAAGTAGGGGGATAGTTCCGGTGACCGTAAACTTAGAAGTTTTGGATTCACTAGTGTCCGACCCTCGATACACTTGGTTACTTGGTAAATGACGTACCGACTACTGAACATTTGTGTGGAACAACGATGTACCCAAGTCCGTTAATGACCCGTTAATATGGACGTTTGATGGATCATTAATTTTCTACCTCAGAGTACACCCAACAGCAAACTCTTCGTCACCGACGAAAGAGTGAAGTAACCGGACTAGTGTAGGAGGACTCTTCTACAAACCTCGGTTGTCTATCCACTAGGTAAATATCTTGTCAACTTAGAGTCTCCCTTCTACCGAGAACTCTACCAGGTTTCGTCATGAAGGACCTAATTCTCTTTTCGGTATTTACTGATTCCTTGGTATAAACGTCTACGGTTTCAGGTCCCGTGTACACACCTCACTTATAAATAATTCGTTAATAGATGATTTCAGACCCGTGTACTCTTTTGAATATGGGTGTTTCGTTGGGAATGTTTTATAGATAGACCTGTGGCACGACTCTCGAAATGTAGATGAAAGAAGAAATTAGAAGGGTTGGTCGGACCCTCCATCTCTACAATAATAGACATAAAAGGTCTGTTCAAAGGACTTGAGTCTTTCCGATGTGTTGTTGCAGTGTAGGGGAGACGACCACTTACCAGTTCAATCCTACAATTGGGTGTATAAGATTGACGTCCTTGACACAAATAGAGACAAAGAGAAGGACCATATTTCCTTTTACTTTCTCTTAAATTTCTACTTTAAGATCAGAAAGTCTAATGACTCTCACTTTACTGAGATTTTGTTTTCAACGAGTGTGTCTGGTTTCCCGATATTACACGTAACTTCTGTTACATGGTTCCGAAAAGTCCGCCGAGTTATCATTTCTTAGACGGATAGTAACGTCCTCTACGTCTAAGTTAGGGACCTAGTCCTTCTAGGGGAGTTCCTCCTTTACTGTTGGGTAAGGTCATAAGAACGGACCCTCTAGGGTACCTGTCTCCTCGGATCACCCAATGACAGGTACCCCAACGTTTTCACAATCTATGTTGAATCACTAATTTGTTATTGTTGGTTCTTATGTCTTGTAAATTCCATATACCAGGTATGTCTGTGTCAATTGGAAAATCTACAAGACTTGTCCACACTTAAAACTCGGTCTAAGAAATTTTTTTACTGATAAAATTGGAGTAGATGGTGTTCAAACATTAATCTAAAGAATTCAAGGTATTCGGACGGAGACACTGATAACCTGACTCACACCTTTGTACAAAAAGAATGGGAACTTTTTATACTACACGATCTTTAGGGACCGTCCACACTAGTACGAAACCGACTTTTGGTGGACCACTTGTTTTTCGGATCAAACTCTTGACTTAAATCCACAAACTATTGATCTAGGGATTATAAAAGAAGGAATAGTAAAGTCTCTTATAACCTTTAGACTCTTTATCACAATGATTGTCAGTAGTTTAAGACACATTTCAAACAATCACACCTCTGTTCCTCTGGTCCGTATGTACCACCTGTAAACCTCGTTGAAATTTTAACTTTATACTTGAGTAAAAACCGGGATCCTTCCTTACTAACGATTCTTGTCCTTAAGGTCAAAGATGATGACACTTCCTAAGGTCTCCAACCAGTTCCAGTCCATGATCTCACCCACTGACCTCATTTCCCTTCCTAGCCCTATTTTTAACCAAAACAGACAATGGTCGTCCAACATAAATAATGAGATATACAATGATAACAGTGAACATTTTGACTTTATTATTTCACATAAACATAAACTTCACATACGTTTTCACGAATCTCTTTAAGACATAAGTATTCCATAATAAAAAAATAATACCCAAGTCAAGTCAAGTCAGCGAGCCAACACAGGCTACGAAACGCTGGGGTACTTAACGTCGTACGGTCCGGAGGGACAGGTAGTGGTTGAGGGCCTCAAGTGGGTTTGAGTGTGGTAGATCAGTCACTACGGTAGGTCGGTAGAGTAGGAGACAGTAGGGGAAGAGGAGGACGGGGGTTAAGGAGGGTCGTAGCCTCAGAAAAGGTTACTCAGTTGAGAAGCGTACTCCACCGGTCTCATAACCTCAAAGTCGAAATCGTAGTAAGGAAGGTTTCTTGTGGGTCCCGACTAGAGGAAGTCTTACCTGACCAACCTAGAGGAACGTCAGGTTCCCTGAGAGTTCTCAGAAGAGGTTGTGGTGTCAAGTTTTCGTAGTTAAGAAGCCGTGAGTCGGAAGAAGTGTCAGGTTGAGAGTGTAGGTATGTACTGGTGACCTTTTTGGTGTCGGAACTGATCTACCTGGAAGCAACCGTTTCATTACAGAGACGAAAACTTATACGATACATCCAACCAGTATTGAAAGGAAGGTTCCTCATTCGCAGAAAATCAAGGTACCGAAGTTAGTGGTAGACGTCACTAAAACCTCAGGGGGTTTTATTTCAGACTGTGACAAAGGTGACAAAGGGGTAGACAAAGGGTACTTCACTACCCTGGTCTACGGTACTAGACGTAAAAGACTTACAACTCGAAATTCGATTAAAAAAGTGAGAGGAGAAAGTGAAAGTAGTTCTCCGAAAAATCGAGGAGAAGTGAAAGACGGTATTCCCACCACAGTAGACGTATAGACTCCACTAACTATAAAGAGGGTCGTTAGAACTAAGGTCGAACACGAAGTACGTCGGGTCGCAAAGAGTACTACATGAGACGTATATTCAATTTATTTGTCGCACTGTTATATGTATGTCGGAACTGCATGAGGAAAAGGATAAACCTCGGTCAGACAAGAAGGTACAGAAGTGTTAAGGTCCAGTCACTTTAAGTACATAAGAATATCTTTAAGTTCATACAAGAGTGAATAAATATTAATGATTATTGACACCGAGTTCATATGGTATAAAATTTTTTATTACTTAGTCAAAAATATCATTTTTATAAAAATTTAAAGATAATTTTAAAACTTCATTAATAGTGACGACATGTTTTGTCGTCAAAAAGGGTTGATTTTCTGGGTTGAGTTACCCGGACTGTCATGGGGTACTGTCAGATTGAGTATCGTCACTTTTTAGAATTTAAAAAGAAAAGACTATTACTACCGTAATAGTGACTGAACCAATACACAGTGACTAAATGTGATACCCGTTATGTGAATATTTCATAGGATTAATCTGACGAGAAACGGAGAGAACTTTGTCTTACTCTTTTTTACTCTAACATAGGTCACACTTACTAGGATCCGACAGTGTTGTTTTATTGATCTGTTCGGGTCACAAGACTATAGAAGTTCCCATTACTACTACAATTACCATGAAGATTTTTTTCAAAAATAACTTCATATCAACTAAATGTTACATGTACTAAATGTTACTAAATGTTAAATGTACATATTGTTTTACTAAGTCAAAATATATATATAAGTGAATCATACTATGAGAACTCCAGGTGGGTACATCCATAATGAAGTAAGGCAAAATACCGACTCTTTATCAGGTAAACACACACACACATACACACATATATATACATACATACATACATACTTACATACATAGTCGAGACAGCGAGTCAGCACAGGATGAGAAACACTGGGGTACCTGACGTCGTGCGGACCGAAGGGACAGGTTGTGGTTGAGGACTTCGAACGAGTTTGAGTACAGGTAACTCAGTCACTAGTCGAACTGAAGGGAGAGGGAAGAAAAGACTAAAGTAGGAGGTATGGACGAGTAGACACTTAGTGTAAGTTGAGATTAATTGGTGTTGGATTATTTACGTAGTCGTGGTCGGTCTGTCACTCCCGTCATTGAACCGGAGGTTGTACTCCATGTCGAGAGGTCCTACCCCGAGGTCTCTCTTCTAATCTAAGGTCTGAAGGATGGATGTATAAGAATGTCTTCAAGTTCTAACCCTTCCTTGTACATCTGCGACGTCCTGACTCTCGGTCGTCTGGACCCTCAGACGGGTCAATAATATGAAGCGACGGAATCCTTCACGTCGTTTCTGGATGTCCTTATTTTCTCATTTATTAACTTCCTTTTCAATGGGTGTCGGTTACTCCTATGGATCCCCATACTACAACCCCTTCAATGACTTAGGTCCCAATTATCGTTAAAAGAAGTTTAACCTGAAACCCCCTAAAATTCGTCTTATTAACCCATTATACGACAATGATAACCTTTTCTGGCACTACGACCTTTTCTGTCTCCTGTCCTCCTCTTCTCCCACTGTCTTTTACCCTACCAACCTACCGTAGTGGTTGAGTTACCCGTATTCAGACGCGTTTGAGGTTCTCTGTCACTTCCTGTCCCTTCGGAACTCACGATTTCAAGCACCCAGGTATATCTCAGTCTGTATTGAATCGCTGACTTGTTGTAGTAAAGAATAACAGTAGCAGTGGTCAAATAAAAATATCGTATCGAGTACATCCTTTATAGGTGCAATTCTTGTCTTGACTTTTAGGTCGTCTCCTATGACTCTCTCTTTCTGAACCATTTTAGTTCATGGGTATCTGGAACTGGCTCCTCGAAGTACTGAGACTCCTGGACGAAGGAACGTGGGTCTCCTCCTTGTGAGGTTCGGGTCCCCTAGGTCGTAGACACCTTCTTCGAGACCTACGAGTACAGAAATACTCATTTTTCTTTCTTTCCCGGTTGGAACAGAACACTTGTCGAAACCGAACACGTGTTTTTTACAGTGTGGACATCGTCTCTGTTAGGGTATCTCTTAAGGAATGGTTCAAGTTCAAATTCTATTGGAGAACCTCGACAACGGGACTCGACGACGTAATTCTTAGATGGAGCGAAACAGAGGGGTCGGGTAGGTCAGTTCGTACGTTATCCGTATGACCACTCTATTGACAAAAAAGGACGGAACAGGGAAAGGAAGACGATGAAGATATTAGTGAACAAAGGTCAAAGACTTTGGGAACGGAGGAATACATAACAGAAGGAGACCCTCCCCATTCGCTACCACTTCCATTTGTAGAGTCGCCACTGTTGTAAGTGCCAAGACTCAGAGGTTAGGTGTCTACATGACTGGTAGGTTATTGAAGTTTAAACATAGGGTAGAACACGGACGGACCATAGAGTGTCACAGAACTTCTAGAATCAAACCCAAGAAGAAGTGGACGTCTTCTTCTACAACTCTGTTTCTAATTTCTTCAACAAATAAACTCTCTTTTAACGTCCTTTGTGACCACCCCCTCAACCCTATACTTTGTCTCTTCTCTTCTGTCGGTTGATTCTCAATACTTCATTCAATAGTGAAACCCGTTGACTTCAAATTAGGACGACCTCTTGAACTACCTTGTGTCCAAAGTCTCCTATGGTGGTCTCCTCACCTCCCTCCACCACATAACTATGTGATTCAGGTGGTCACACCCAGTTCTCGAGAACACTCCCTCTGTAATTAAGGAACCGGAAAGACCGAACGACGTTTGGTCGGAGACCACTGGTGTCTTTCGATACTCCTAGTTCGTCTCTTAGTATGCGAAACCTCCTACCTTCAACTAGGACATGAGACTTTACCCTTCCCGTCCTCTCTATCCATTCCCGTGACTTTCAAAGATAGTACGGTACCTTTCAGGGAGGAACGACGACGGGTCTGACGAAAGACGAGGTGACGGACAGACACTGTTGGTGCCCGTGACTACTGAACACGACCTCACAAGGACGATAGTTTAATAGCTACCGGATCTTTTTCTATTTGTATCATCATTGGGTCATCACAATGAAGTCCATTTTCCGAAGAGTTTCACACCGGTAGACAGAGACTCTATAACCCTGACCAAACGGTCCGACCCACCTTACTCAATGTAAATATACCGTAGTTGGTCCCAGGGTTTGTTTTAGTACGGACAGACGACTTTAGGTTTTGATCCGAGGACTTACCCCTTCCATAAAAAAAAAAATTAAAAAATAAATAAATAAAAAAATTTAAAATTTTAGAAATTAAGAATGTACGCAAGGGTTTGTACTTGGGGGGAGGGCTTCCATAACTTAACTCAACAACTGAGTGAATCACTAATAAACCCTCATTCAACCATAGAAAAAAAAAAAAAAAAAAAGGAAAGTTGATAAATTTGGATTAAAGTGTTCGGATCAGGAACCAGAGTTTCAGGGTATCGATAAGGGGTGACCTCTGGTAGTTTGTGATACGACCCAGTGTCCTCCCTCCTTATGAGAAATCTGGGGGTGTATGGTGTGTAAAGGTGTAACGAAACATATGTGGAGGTCGTACAACAACCAAAGACCTTCCATCCAGACGAACAATATATAGAGATATAAACGACTCCTGTTAGAACTCCTACCAGTAATTTATAATCAATTCGACTATACGAGTTTTTTCACCTTTGTACTTTTGGGTTTCAGGGTGGGGGTCTAGGAACACCAAGTCTTGTTATCGACCAAGAGGAAAAAGTACGTCCTGTGTTTTCGGTGGGGTACACTCGAGAGGTTTGTAACGACACAAAAAATTCCCCTGTTCCACCCCCTCCTGTCGAATCGAAACTTTCAAGACAATTACTACACCTTTCTCATCTACAGGGGGTTTACACGAGACTTCCGTGAAATCGGAAGATAAACATCGTTCTCCCTCCGTGGGACCTTGTGTAGTCGTTGAAGTTGGTACAGTGAAGGGAAACAGGAACCTTCAAGTTCTTGAACTACCTGGTTGGGTCCTACCCGTAAAATGACAAAGACTTCTTCCCACCTACGTTGTCTTCGTTACTCGACCACGAGTCCTAGGTATAAACCGTGCACTTCCAGTAATGTAGGTGAAAACTTACAAAGTCTACTCTTATACCTGTCGTTTGAGAGTTTCAGTATGTTATCAACCATCTATTAGTGTCCCTCCGAGAACGGAACCCTCTACGAGATCCCAAAGGTCTGGAAGAGAAATTACCTTCTGTGTGTTTTCTAGACGTAGGGAATTTATATTCGGATCAGACAGAAATTAGTGTTCTATCAGTGAAACAATTCGTACATTGAGTACTTCTGTCGGGACTCTGATTTGTGTGTGGGTGTTCGTGTGACTCTCGGAGAAAAGTTAGAGGAGTCGTCGAACTAATACCGAGACTACGGAAAGACAGAACCGACATAATCCTTATAAAGTCTCTATCGTTTAACCCACCACACAGATATTAGTCAATTCAGGTAAGACTGGAAAAAAATTAACAAATTGATAAGATGAGTCCATAGACCCTCTTGTAGATAGACACGGATGATGACATTTTTTACGACTCTATATATGGTCTTATGGAGATTACGTTGTACCTCTACGAGAGATACAAGTTCCTCAAACTACTAGATTGTCAGTTGTCCTGTGGATTGTAAGTCCTTCGTCGTGGTCCGTTTCTCAGTAGGTATCGGACCCTTGTCGTCAGTCTCATTCTCCTCGAGTCTCCATCCACTCGAAGGATCACCGACTTCTCTCATCTCTTCTCCAGTCCCTTCCCCATTTCTGTGGTCGGGCCTCGAAGACGGAGGAAACACTACGGTGTCCGTGTCTCTACCCTTCTCCCACTCTGACTTGGGAGTCCATGGATAACAAGTATAAAGACCCAGTCTTCTTCAGTCTTGAATACCCATTCTGTGCCCCAACTTCTCCTCTGTAACGAACAGGGTTGAGACAAGAGGTCCCTCTGTTTAGTCCGAGACTCGTTACATTCAAATTTTTCATCGCGGTATGAAGGAGTAATGGGGGTCCGTCTTCTAACTAATTGTGCCTCGAAATTTTATTCAGTGAGTCAAGGAGTTTCCCATTACCGTCCATCGTCAAGAGTTGTACATTCCGTGACCCAAATCTTTGAAGTACTTCTAAATATCTTTTACATTTTGTGATGATGTTGATAATTTACTCTTTTAGACTTTGAACTCTTACTCACCGTCCCCTCTTACCTCTTTACTATTTGGACGGTTTACAGTCTCAGTCGGAGTATAACTTTCTGTTTAATTTTCGGAGACAGACGTTTTTGGCACCAGTGTCTTACCTGGACTGTTCAAGAACCAATTCTACCATCTTATATTTTTCAACCCTTGGTGACGTAAACTACCCAAGACAGAAAAACGGTTGAAGGGGATCGGACCTTTCCTAACGAAAAGAATTATCTGATCTACGCAACCACTCTTTACATATAACTATTTAATTTGTATTTTATTTTTAGTTTAGTATTTTACATTTTTGGTATACGTTTGTGGACCTCTTTTTCAAATTTTTACACGTGAGATGATGTCAATAAAGGTTAATACATCAGTAAAGCAACTACCTGTCTTAAGAGTAAATAAAGTTTCGTAACCGATGAAATATCTTCGTTGAAGGTCATATTACGCAAATAAGTACACTGAACTAGGACGTACTAAAAGTAGGACCGTTACCAAGAGGTAAAACCTTGTCTTCAGTTTTCACAAGTACATCAGAAGAAAACTTTTTACACTAGAACGGAAATCGTCCTGTCGGTCCTAATTCGGTTTACCGTTTTTCTCTGACTAGGTACATTCCGGACCACCCCCTACCCCCGTCGTTCAATTGACAGAGAAGATTGGGTCTGATCAACAGAGAGTTCAGTAGTGGAGAGGTGAACTAAGTTGATAAGTGACAGGAATTCTTGTGAACTGGTCGTGTCTCAACGACCAAACACCAGGTCAGGTAATCCGGGATTTCAAATGTTTGGTACCGTCATACCGACGGAAAAAGAAAAGGGTAGTTTATGAATAAATAAATAAATATAAAATAAAAACCGACGTGACTCAGAAGTAACATCGTCCACCCGAATCAATTGGACGTCGTACTCCCTAGAATCAAGGGGGTAATCCCTAGTTTGGACTTAGGGGACATAACCTTCCATCTAAAAGTTGGTGACCTGGTGCTCCGTTCAGGGAACCCAATTTATAAATTCACTGTTTAAATTCTCGTTTTACTCTCCTATCGACTCCCGATGAACGATGGATCCGTAGAGTTCTCTCTATCGAAGAAAATCTTATTCCTTCTTTATTCATAGACTAAATTTAGTGAAACCTTTAAAACGTTACTTTTAAGGTCTCTTTCTTTACTACCTAGATGAGTAGTATATCTTAGTATGTTGAGTGGAATCGTGAGTTCCCTGGGTGGAAATATTATTTGTGTGTATGTGTGTGTGTATGAGTAGGGGTGTGTCTGCTCTTTTAATTCCTAGTCACTACACTTCACTGAGTAAGATTGCGTTTTGATTAATTATTACTTCGGTCTCGATGTTGAGTCTAGAGAATTAAAAATTACGTAAAGAACTGGAGTGAGACGAAAAGGTACTCAACCTTATTTAGGTAGGTTTGAAGTTTCACTAAAGTTGGTGAACTTAACTCTGTAAGGTCGGGGGATAGTGTAAGGGGAAGACACCAGACAAAGTAAGTTTAACATGATTTTGTGTCACTTCACTTCACTTTCAAGAGTCAGCACAGGTTGAGAAAAGTTGTGGTACCTGATGTGTCAGGTACCTTTAGAGGTCCGGTCGTATGACCTCACCCATCGCAAAGGGAAACGTTCCCTTAGAAGGGTTGGGTCCTTAGCTTAGGTCCAGGGGGTGTCCGTCTAAGAAATGGTTGACTCGATAGTCCCATCGGGTGTCTTTGAATGTCGTTCAGGAATAAAGATTGGCTTTCTCTGGTACCTTGAGAGGGTGTGGTCCAGTAAGGTGGGAAAGGTTGTAGAGAAATGACCCCATCAAAAGGTCGGTTCCTTTCGGTGGACGACAAAGTAAAAGAGGAGGTGGGAGACCTGGAGAGACGTAACAGATATAAGAGGGACCCTTGGAGGTTGTGAGTAGAAGGGACACTTTTAAGGTGGTCAGGAAAGTCTGGTTTAGTGTGGGACGGAGGAAATCCTTCAAAAGGTCCTCTACGTCGACAGAAGGTAACGAGAGAAGACGAAACGAACAAAGAGACGTAGTGACAGACGGTGGACGAGGAAACATTCCAGAAACCCCTTTTTAAGGAGAGAATAAGTCTCTCATTAAGGTCTTGAAACTTGTCAAGATCTGTGTATCATCCACGAGTCAATCTTGTGTCAAATAAAACAAAGTAACAACTTTTTTTATGTACACATCAAATTAATTGTTGAAGTAGTGGGGGGAGGGAGTGTCTTAGTCACGTAAGTGTATTTTTAATTGGGTTTATACCACTTATCTATTTTATTAGTCGGATATTAGATAGAAAATAATGTCTACTCAAAACGTACAACAGACGTATTGGGATCAGAGAGTCCTTTTGAGAATCATCGATCTTTAAATTTCAGTTAAAATTTCACTTTTCGTTGTGGGTAACAGGAACCTTCTTTTTGTATGCTAGCATGATTTAAGGGATCTATATGTGTCCCAGTGTCAACAGTGGTAAGTAATTAGAGTTACTACGGTATTTTTACAGGATAACGTCTTGAATAGTTTGCCACACTTATGTCACAGGTGAAGATTTTGACGAATGATTTGTAAATCGTAGTTACATACGTACGCGCGTACGAGTCAGTACAGGGTGAGAAACGTTGGGGTACCTGACATCAGACGGTCCGAGGAGACAGGTACCTTAAAAGATCCGCTCTTATGGTCTCACCCAACGACAAAGGATGAGGTTCCCTAGTTACATATTCATAACTTATAATGGTTTCTTCTAACTAACTTTCTATTGTCGTCTCTATCTTCCCCTAACGCTCCTAATCTTACCGGACATGGTGTACCGAATGAATTATTCAGGACTACTACGATGGCTCAAGTCGTCCATTTATAGACTCCTCCGTTGTAGTAGGAGAGTTACGCAAGTAAAATGTCGATTATTGATATATACCACTCACTGAGAGGGAAGGGTTTAACGTGTCCTCAGTTTGTCTCTTTCATAATCATAGGGGCTAACTAGTCCCTAACCAGGGAATACAACGTGTGTCAATTCCTTTCATTCCAGGAACATCGGACAGGGTCTGACTAAGACAGGAAGAAAGAGGTAAAAAAGAGAAAAACTTGTAGAACGATACGAGTGTTAGGTCCACGGACCGGCATCGTAGTGAGAACAAAAAGTAATCCACAAGAATGACACTGGAATGTTTCGGAGTTATACAGGAGAAAGTTATACCGTGTAGATTGAGGAGGAGGACTTCCTATAACTTAAACTCTATGAGAAGTTTCCTTGGTTTTGTTTTATTTTTCTTTTGTTCGGGGTCACCGGGGTGTTCTACTTCACCACTACTCTATAACAGTCCATAGACCTCAAACATACAATACAGTGACCCTTTCTAACTTTCACCTCTTCCCCTGTGGTCCCACTCCACCAACCTACCATAGTGGTGGAGTTACCTGTACTCAAACTCGTGTGAGACCCTGAACCACTACCTGTCCCTTCAGACCACACGACGTCAGGTACCCCAACGTTTCTCAGTCTATGTTGATTCACCGACTTGACTGACTTGACTACAATGTACTGTCTAACAAAGTAGGTAGAAAGGTCTTCCCGTATAAAACTTGTACCTTTACTCAACTCTCGTGAGGTCATCCCTCCCGAACACCCACCTCCCGAGGTGGTCAGACTATAGGGTGTGTTATCCCCACATTCCTTCTTCATTTACTTCTGAACCGAGTAGTCAAAACTTTCTGACGGTACCAGACGCAGTAGGGACCTCAAGATCCAAACAAGTCGGAGTAGGTTTGCTTACGACAGAGGTACCTGGAACATTTTGGTTCCGAAAGTACGGACGTAAGGAGGGTTCGACCCGTCCGGTCGAGATGACGTAATTTAGTTAACACTAGGTTCGACTAAGAAAAAAGTCTACTGAACATCAATCGTACGTCGTTGTACCATATTCTGAAGGTTTATCTAGTTAATTTATCGACCTAACACTTCTTTAGTAAAGGGTACCCAGAGTAAAATAAAAACAGGAACTACATGATCTTGTTTATATATAGAAAAGGAACAATTTTTTTCACTGAGAGCCATTTTGTTTTATACTTTCCTAGACTAATTTTATAACGAAACCTTACGACGTAAACCCCGAATACCTTTAAAAAGAAAGTTGGAAGACACTGTCAGTAAAAGATAGTCTGAAACTCAACATTGTGAGTGGAACAGTGGGACGGAAGAAAGACGGACCTCTTACGTGTGTAGTGTCCAACAATACTGGATTCACACATGTATACATCGGGTTCCTGACTTTTTATTTGTCGGAGTCAGGTCACAAATCGTAGGACTTTGTCTTTGTCACGTACACACAGACACACACACACATGTGGAGACTTACAAGACACAGAGAGAGGTTTTGTGGAGTTTTCTAGAAATATTGATGAAAGAATAAATAATAGTGTTTGATTTACGATCATATACAACTGTTAATTTTATTTTGAGAACGAAAGTCCTAATAATTGTGTAAGACTAAAATTAGTTGGTAAATAAGACAGAGAAGTTGTAATGTGAAGTCTTATCAATGTGTCTTTCTTATTGTTACATATGTCAAAAAACAAAACCGAACCAATAAACGGATGTGAACAAATAAGAAAACCAAAAGGAACTATTAACTATAAATGAAAGAAACTTTATTTTATCAGTGGAGAGACTTTCAGGTTAATTTTTTTTAAGACTCAAACAGAGTCTAGACTCGGGTGGACCCGATACCAACCAGTAGGCGGAACGATACCTGTTCCTGGAGGGGTCAGGAACAACCTTCTTTACGTACACACCAAGATACTGACTAATTTTCATGTTTTACATCTTTTTCAGGTACTTGGACTCAGGTTGAGACGGTACTTAAAAAGAACGGGGAAACCACTCAAACAACGACGACAGTAGAAAGAATGGACACTTCACCCCACTAAGGTGACGACTTAAACTAACCCTTTAACGAGACTCTATGCATCTGTTTCTATGATTACCTTAAAAACGATCAGGTCAAACGTCGTCAAAAAAAAAAAAAGAAAGTCTTAGTCAACTTTTTTTCAGAAAATAAATCTGACATAAAATCACTTCAAAATTTTATAAATAAATAAACCGACGCGGCCCAGAATCAACGTCGTACGTCCTAGAATTTAGATGTAACACTATATGTCCTAGAAATCAACGTCGTACGTCCTAGAATTTAGATGTAACACTATATGTCCTAGAAATCAACGTCGTACTCTCTAGATCAAGAGACTGGTCGATAGTTTGAGTCCGGGGGACGTAACCTTCACATCTCATGATCGGTGACCTGGTGATCCCTTTAGGGAAATCACTTCTAAAGTTAGTATCTTTTGTGAATTAAAAAGAGATAATTTACCATCGAAATCACTATATCTTAAGATAATAAAAGACAGCTGGTTAGCACTATGTTACCATAATTTACTTATTATCAATGTATTAGTGTTATCATTTTCTACTCTTTTGTAAATTTGAAATTTCCTGAGTTTAGACACTAAATGACCTAAGGAATCTCAGAAGAAGATAATGAAGGTAAGAATCTTTCAAAAATGGAGAACTCCAAAATCTACTATAAAAGATAATAATAGAAGACACCAAAAGAATTATGAATTAAGTAAAAGGGGGGTCGAGATTAAATAAAAAACATACAGACTTCTTCTGTGTGTGTACAATTATCAAAAGTATGGGGATATTTATCTGACACCTATTCGGGTGTAAAGAGGTTACCTGACACCGTGGAGAAAAATGGTGTATAACCTAAGAGTATACATTCTTAGTTAGAAGACTCTCTTACAATTAAGAAACAGGAAACTTTGGTGTCTCATCGAATACAAAACAGAAAGAATATACAGAGATTTTTATGCATATACGGGAGATGTTCTGACACTGAAAAAGGTCCCACATCTTTTATATGCAAAACGTAAGAGAAATAGAAATGAAATTATAAATCGACAATTAAGTGTTATACGACAAACTCGACCTAAGACTGTGATATATGGTCTTTCCTATACTATATGTGTGTTTCTATCTCCTTATTTTTTTCCTTTTACGGTATTTTTTAGAAAATTAACTTTCGTCCCAAACTCCGACGACCAGTCATGGGAACTGACGACCAGGTGTCCTGTCAGACCTCCCGACACTGTGACCGAGGACCTTTCGTGACGGGAGCGATCCACCAGGACCTACCGTCGGACACCCTTGGGCCACGGGAAGGGTGGGGACCGGACAGTGTGAATCGAAATAGATGGTGGTCTCGAAAACGTAAACTTAGTCTTCCCGTCGAGGTTAATCCTGTGATCCGTCTGTCAATTTCTCCTTCGAGTTTCGTTACGACTACGGGAGTTCCAGTGTGTTAGTGAGAAAGGGGTGTGTGACAGTGATCCGATGTCTAGTAAGGTCTTGTTCAGTTTTAAGTAACACTCGTTAGGTCCACGTGACGGTTCGACGGTAGGTTTGGAATTCTACTGTTAGTCTAGATGGTAAGGAACACGTCAGAGGTAGTCGACAACCTAGAACACGGTTCCACGAAAGGTAAGGTATTTGAATGTACGGATCCAGTAGACAATAGAGTCCTCCCTGTAGACAGCAAGAAAGACCGTTCTCTGTGGACTCGACAATTATAACCGTGGTTTAAGGAAGTCGGAAACATTTGAGACCCTATTCTACTATAGCGTGTCGGGGCTTAGGGGAACATTCTTCGGACCAGTTACAGGGTTCAGGGGTTTATCCTATTAGAGATGGTCCCGTCGAGTTCGCAGTAAAATAAGAAAGAGTCAAAGTCTTCCACACTGACGTTTAGTTACAGGACGAGTGATTCCAGTGAATGTTACTCGGACCTTGTTTCTTCACATCAGGAAAGAACTAGGGTGAGGAGACGGGAACCGTCTACCTTCAATAACTTGATAGAACTTTCATAAACGTTTGGCATGTGACCTTAAACTCTTTTTCACTTTACCAAGTCCTCTCAATTAGATCACCCATTGACAAACTTAGGTCTGAGCAAGTACAACTCTGTGCACTGACCTCGATCAATAAATCGGAGAGACTCGGAACCGGAGACGTAGACAATTTATCTTGTTGTCGGTGGAGGATCTTCTCGACACGTATGTTCAGGATACATAAACTCCATGGACCGGGCATCACTCGAGAGTTAAGTTACTTCAATAATAATCCTAACCTCATTCGTCCCACTGTCCAAGAACCTACCATATCCGTCTCTAGTCTCTCTTGCTTCTCTCTCAAGAAGGGACTCACAAGGGACCCCGTACCGGTCTTACTCCTGTTTCGTCGTATACCCGACAAAACACTGAGGTCTCCACCGTAGAAACACTATAATCCTTTCCAATCCGGACGTCACCTACCATCCTTAGTCTTAAACATCAGTGGTCGATACGACCTCTCGACGTCGGACCGGTCCAATATCCCGAGGATGACTAGTGTGGGGTAAACAAGTCAGGTAGAGAGTACTTAAGAAGTAAGTACTCTTAAGTACTTAAGAAGTAAGTACTCTTAAGTACTTAAGATGTGCACGTCACGACCATCAGTTCCGACTAGTGTCACATTGCCATTCTTCGTTCGTACACACGAGGGTCTACCGACCATGGTGGACGGCACCACAAAGGGTCTCTTTTCTTTCCCCACCGAGTACAAGCATGTAGAACTCGGGACCGAGGGGGGTCATTACCTTGTCTCTCGGTACAAACCGATGAACCGGAAGAGAAATAATTATCTTTGGGACCATTATGGTAGACCCTCCTTTTATTTTTGGGACCGTCTTCACCCATACATAAAAGCCTACTGTGTCAAATATAAATCTCTACCCCTAATACGGGGAACTCTCTGTACTTTCTTCTCCTTCGCTCTCACGTCGATTCGTAGACCGGCGTCGTTTACAGTAGAGGGTTTCGCCAGTACGGGCCACGTCCGCGTGTAATCTTGGTCCCTTCCACCTTCTAAGTCTCGAACGGGTGGACGGCTTGAGGGGTGACGGGTTGTACGACTACTTTACCCCTGGTTTCAGTCCCGACCTAGAAGGTCCCTCCCATTTGGGTCGGTGTCCCGTGTAAATACTTGGTTTTGTGGAGATGAGAGTGGTTCCTCACTACAACTTACCTCACTTTATTAGACTACTTACGGTTCCCGAACTCTGTGTCGTTTGAAGTGGATTACACTCTATGTGGAATTACAAAAGGTGTCTTCATATGAATTCTGACTGTAGTATCAACTTTCGTCATGACCTCCAGCTACACAATTAAACCGGATGTTAGTAGTGGACAGATACCTCCACCATACTAGACAAGAACCTATTAAAAATTTAATTTTAAAATAACGACGAAGTGAATTTCAACTCATTAGTGGTATTTTTGTTGTTACGAGTGGTTGTAAAAAAAGTCGCCGAAAGGCAAATAACAGAGTACAATAAGAGTATTATAGGTACATTTCGAACAACTGATCGTAGACTGTACGATTATATTTTAATAATTATATTAGTAGTATCTATAAAATTAGATCTCTTTAACATAATTTTATAAAAATTCAATAGGTGGGTCTCTTTTGGTAACAATTATAAAATCACTGGTACAAAGGTAATATAAAGGTACGTATAAAATTCATCGACTCTATAAGATGTATTTTACGACACGTATTATAAAAGTCGATTATAATGTGGTATTCAGGGACCACCAAGTCTACCATTTCTCAGACGGACGTTACGCCCTCTGGACTCAAGTTAAGCACCCAACCCTTCTAGGGGACCTCTTCCCTTACCGTTGGGTGAGGTCATAAGAACGGACCTCTGAGGGTACCTGTCTCCTCCAACCGTCTGGTGACAGATACCCCAGTGTTTCTTAGTCTGTTATCACTCCTTGATTGGGAAGGTCATGAAAGTCCATAAATGATACGTTTCTCAAAAATTACGGTTTTAGAAACGTTTACATTAAAATTTCTTCGTATCATCACGTAACTCCCTACACGGTATTGTAAGAATTATTTAAGAACTACAAAACTTAAATAACTAAAGGTTATAAAAGACGAGACGACGAAGTCACTTGTGAAGACACCTATTTAGTACCAGATCCCTCTTGTACTCCTAGAACGAAAATGTTTGCTCTTTCGTGTTTGTAGACCAGTGGAGTAGGTGTTTACAAGTCGGACACTTTTTACCTTGCCATTAATGTCGCGTTGAAAAGAAATACGGACTGAGAGGCATTTCTCCATGTCCCTTCTTGATAGTTGGGCCGGTTCCCTTATTTTATTAGTCTCTAAAAACCTGAGTTCAAACATAGACGTCAGTGTAAGTACATGAACATCTGAGAATGTTGATCTAATTTTGAATCTTCTCACAAATGTTAGTCGTCAACTTTTGACCGTTCGTTTTTTCTTAGTTGAGTTCTCAAATGATTTTAGATAGTTGTTTAGATTCTATGTCAAACTTTTAAACATAATTTGTTGTTTTCCTTCCTCCCTCCCCCCCACCTTCCTTCCTTCCCCCCTTTCTTCTCTTTCTTTTCTTTCGCCCACCGAAAAGACGAAACTTCGTCTGAACGATCATGACGAAATTACAATAAAACCGTTGATGGGCCACCATTAATCCCGAAAGGTCCACCACGATCACCATTTCTTGGACGAATGGTTATGTCCTATTAACGACTAAAACATCTTTACCGATGGTTCGAAGACAAACACGGTGTCGGTACCTTACCAGGTATAGTGTTCCATTACAATTCCCGTCTACCCGGTCACCTGGAGAGTACATATCACGACCTGGAGACCACCAGGATGACTTTCCTTCTCGGTGGACTACCTACCTTACATGTCGTTAGATACGAGTTCACACTGGTACACGAGACGTCGAGGATTGGTGTATACTCCGACTGGCGCACGGTCCCTGGGAAGACCTACGGATATCATCGTAGTTAAAACTCAGTCCGTACGTCTTTTCCTCGATAAGAAAATTGGGACCACGTTGATCTTGATCCCAAAGGGTCCACCGTCTCACCATTGTTTAAACGGACGGTTGCGTCGTCTGCGTCCAAACTAGGGACCCAGTCCTTCTAGGGGACCTCCTCCTTTACCGTTGGGTGAGGTCACAAGAACAGACCTTTTAGAGTACACGTCTCCTCGGACCACCCGATATCAAGTACCCCGACGTTTCTCAGTCCGTGTTGACTCGTCGTGTCGTCGTCGTTTATCTTTATTCTACAATTTTCAATCGATCTCCGATATTATTCATCAACTCTTACCAACCTCAACTCGAGTAGTCAGAGAGAAAGCACGGAAATCCGTGGTGTTTCTGTTAAGGTTTACACCGTCACCACGTTTCTAATCACGTAGGTGACCTTTAGACGCCGGTTGGTATTCGTACAACAAACTTTCTCAACACACTTCCAGTCGAAATACGAGACTTTAGTCCAGTGGAAAATTCCTACTGTAGTCCTAGAAGACCCGAATACAAGAGGATTACTGAAGGTCTGAATTACACAAGGTACTCGTGAGGTCTCCTACCTCGGAGGTCTACGTCGACGGACTTTTCGGGTGGGCCCTGACTGAGTTGAGTGGGTCGATCTAAAGAAAAGAAGATTCTAACGTCAACTAGTACTTTCGTCCAGGTCAGACGGAGACTCAAACAGGTCTGTCGACCGTCTACTAAGTCCCTTACCTAGGTCGAACAAGAGTGAAGGGGGCAATCGACCGGTCGAACCAGAGACTCTACCTCACTAACGACACGGAACCCCCCGGTACTTCCCTTCGTCTACGTCAAGGGAGAAGGTGTCACTCCGAGACGACTCACGATTTTCGTAATTTTTCTTTCTATGGTGGTCCGTTTAGTCCTATACAAGGAAAACGGACCTTCAAGTAACGGTACCGAGAACTCCGATTGGTTACGGTTACCGTGACAAGGTCTCATTCGTTAACTCGACTTGTCGAGTTGTCCTTTTCATCGAGAGGAAGTAAGTCGATTGGTTCCTTTACCGGAACTACGATGTGGGACTTCTCCTCGGAGAGGGGAATCCACTGTCCCTTCCCCTGTTACTCTCAACCTCTACTTCCTCTTCCTTCTCTACCCACAGTCGTCTCCGGTTTCGACTCGACCCCACCTAGTGACCCTTCGTACCAGTGGCGACAAGGTGGGAGAGGGACTTTTCACAATACGGATTATCCGTTAATGAGTCTTTGAGAAACTTTTTAAGAAAGGGTGATCAAATTTTCAAGGAGATGAAACCGGTTGACTACGTTTCTCGACTGTGTAACCTTTTCTAGGATTAAGACTCTTTCCAACTCCCGTCCTCCTCTTCTCTCACCGTCTCCTACTCTACCAACCTTCCGTAGTGACTGAGTTGTCTGTGCTCAAACTCGTTTGAGACGACGATGACGACGACGACGACGACGACGACGACGCAGTGAAGTCAGTACAGGCTGAGACGCTGGGGTATTTGAGACCCTCTATTACTTCCTACCCCTTCGGACCACACGACGTCTAGTACCCCAAGGTTTCTCAGTGTGTTAAATCGTTGACTTGTTGTTATTGTTCTAATTTATCGTCTGAAAGTGAAGTCTAGTTATCCATATTACCCGACCTCAAGGCTCAAGTGATAACATAACTGTCACACTCAAAAGAGTAGTAGAAGTTCTCTGACGGACTTTTGGGTAGATATACTAGTACAGAATCCGTGACTCACAACGACACACAACTCCCCCCGACAGTAAAGCACAAGGATACCGGATCCGAACTAGGATGGTAGGTAGTGAACTTAAACTTACAATAGGTTCGAATAGAGTAGGAAGAAAGAGGGAGAGACACGGAGAGGGTGTAGATTGAAATAAAGCCTTAGTGATATCGGGAGAGGGACGAGTAAAAAATAAGGTTCTGAAGAAGAAATCTTAAGACCAGAGGAAAAGGGGGGTAACGATAGTCCGACACCCATGTCTTCTCACGGTTAGATGTCCCTACAAAGGTGAAATTTTCGGACAGTAGAATCCACTTTATACATGATTTTGATGTTTCTGGTCTACTTATGTCTACCTACCTATCCATCTATCTACCTATCTATCGATAGGAATCTCTGTCTCTATCTATTTACTATCTAAACAACAACAAGTCAACGAGTCAGTACAGACTAAGAAACTCTGGGGTGCCTGACGTCGTGCGGTCCGAAGGGACAGGTAGTGGTATAGGGTCTCAAAAGAGTTTAAGTACAGGTAACTCAACCACTACGGTAGGTTGGTAGAGAAGGAGACAGTGGGGAGGAGGAGGACGTAAGTTAGAAAGGGTCGTAGTTTCAGAAAAGGTTATTCATCAGAGAAGTGTAGTCCACTGGTTTCATATCCTCGAAGTCGAAGTCGTAGTCAGGAAGGTTACTGATAAGTCCCAACTCAAGGAAATCCTAACTGACTAAACTATAAGAACGACATGTTCTCTGAGAGTTCTTAGAAGTGGTCGTGGGTGTCGAGTTTACGTAGTTAAGAAACCGTGAGTCCTTAAAAATAACAGGTCGAGAGTGTAGGTATGTACTGGTGACCTTTTTGGTATCGAAACTGATATGTCTGTAAAAGTCCGTTTCTTTACAGAGACGAAGAAATTATACGACAGATCCGAAAAGTAACGAAAAGAAATAGGTATACTATCTATCTATACCTATATCTCTATCACCCTATCTATCTATATCTCCATGTACACACACGTACGATTCAGTGAATCCAGTGCAGACTGAGAAATGTTGGGAGATCTGACAAGGGACGGTCCAAGGAGACAGGTACCCTAAGAGGTCCGTTTTTATGACCCTACCCAACGGTACGGGAGGAAGTCCCGTAGAAGGTTTGTGTCCCTAATTGATAGGTACAGACAATTGTAGGGGACGTAACCGTTCGTCCAAGAAGTGGTGATCGTGGTGGACCCTTCGGATATCACCCTATATATACAAATATAGATAGATAGATAGTAGATGGATTGTAAAGGTCCTATATTTTTATTTTTAAATAACGTCGTTGTTTTACGGTGGGAACTGTAGTGTTTTGTATGAACTCTCCTGGATCACTATGTCCCTTTATAAAGTGTGGGTATATTGTTATAGAAAGGACTCAACTGTAAAACAGAGATCGCGAGTAAGAGGTCGACTGGATACCGAGTAGTGACACCCAGTCCAGGACTAGTCGGTGCGACGATCTTACGGTCAACTGATCTCCGGGGATCTTCCAACCAGAGTAGAATCAAGTTCTTCCATGTAGTGAGAACGATACGAGTTGAATTTTAGGCTCTTAGTGCACTCTATAAGTATTCTGTTCTACAGTGAATCTGTTTTCTCCCGTTCACTTTTACTTTCAGCAAGTCAGCACAGGTTGAGAAACACTAGGGTACTTGGTATGTCAGGTACTTTAAGAGGTCCGGTCTTATGACCTCACCCATCGCAAAGGAAAGGGGTCCCTTTTTCCCGTTTCATACATCGTTTTCGTGGCTAATCTTCCGTATGAGATATTCAAAGTACTGAAGGTTCCACCACGTCATCATTTCTTAGGTGGACGGTTACGTTCTCTGAGTTCTCTGCACCCAAGATAGGGACCCAGTCCTTCTAGGGAACCTCTTCCTTTAATGTTGGGTGAGGTTATAAGAACTGACCTTTAAAGGTACCTCTCTCCTTAGACTGTCAGATACCACAGGGTTTCTCAGTCTGTGTTAACTCGTGTGTGTGTGTGTGTGTGTGTGTGTGTGTGTTTCAAAGTGTTCACATACATATATATATGAGAATGTTCGGAAATAACATAAACGCATAATAGTAAGGAATACTTTTCGATCAGTAACATGTCAGTATACGACATATTATAGTATAGTTCAGAATTGATGAGGTACGGAGACAAAAAGTGCTCTTGTTCTTATTTATCGTAGGTTGGGTGTCCAAACGACACTACTAATTCATTTAATTTTGTATTTAGTATCTTGGCAATGACGGTCCATTATACGGTATTATGTGAAATGGAATAAAATAATAACTTCTATTATCCGATAGAAATACCCAAAACGATGATGTCCTTATCGCATTCTTCTCCGGTTCTTTGCGACAAATGTTTTTACTCGAAAAAAAGAGGTAAGTCCTAGTCCCTCATCAGACGAATTATGATACGTCCTTGTGAGGGACTGAGTGTTACTCCCGTAGCACAGATGAGACCCTATTGTCTCTTATTCCTGGAGAGGTTTTGACCATCTAAAAATTTACCAAAGTCCTTGACTCTAGCGATTCTCATTTCTTCTAACCTTTCTCTCTGTATCGACGTTTGAAGTTTATGACTTCGAGACTGTACTCCTTCTTATCAACATAAATAAAACAAATCTGGGTCTCCTGTCTTGGTGCTGATTGACCCTTCCTCAATACCCGTCTGAGCCTAAGTTGTGTCTTTCTTGAAAGATTAGAGGCCTTTACCCGTCAAATATTTCTTTAGAGGTAGTCACCCTTACGGAACACTGACTCGTTTATTTCAGAGATAGGGAGTCAAAGGGTTAGATATTTTACACCTAATGTAAAAATCCCACAACACTTTTGACCTACTTGATTATACATGTGTCTTAAAGTTTATGACGCCCGTGTGTTAATCGTAGGTCGTCTGTAATCGGTAGTACATTGACAGGACATCTCTACCTCCCTCCGTCCACAATAATAAGGAAAATACTACCTATCCTTTAATCTGGTCAATACTTCCTTGGAACAGATGTGAATCCGTTGACTAATTTTACTGTTGGTCTCAATGGAGTTGACAGTGAAGTCGTAAGGTGACCACACAGAGTGTCGTTGTAGACAGGGACACTAGAGCCAAGAATCCCAGTATTTGATATGACGTACATAAAACCCTCTAAAAGGTCGTTTGTCACTCAGAAGTTAGTCACCACGAACGACAGATTTGTATATGTAGTCACTGAAGAGTATCTTTCACATAACTAAATACGAGATATTAAGGTTGGTAGAAGTGTAGGGAGAGATTAGTCGTAGTCATATTCGGTGTCAGATTTACCCGAGGTCTGTCAGTAAATTGTAAAAAAGGATTGAGTTGTCATTGACGTTAAATTGAACGAACTTATGTTGTACCCAAATTAACCTTGTATCGACGTTTAACTCTCGTTTCTTAGGAATGTTGACTGACGAGAAATTTATATCAAATCGAGTCGTTCAATTATCCAGAAGAAACCTCTCCGGTATGACACCATCTGTAATTTAACACCAAGTTTATCGTTTTGTTTATCACAAACCCAGAGAGTCATAAATAACACTAATACGATATACTCATTATTCATTATAAACTCCTGTAATCAGTAATAACCGAAACACATGAAGGATTCGTCAGTTAGGATCTCGGTCCTATTTGTTTGAGGTCCTACGGTGGGGGGTGGAGATAAAATCGTACACGAGTATACATTCACGATACCTCTCAATAGTGGAGAGGTCTGTAAACGATCCTCGATCCTCTTTTACTGTATAAACACGTTCATAATCTGAATGGTAATACTCTGTCGAACAGAAGAGTGTTTTTATATTTTTAGACGTCCCCTATACCAGTGTATCAGGAATACTGTCTATGTCCCCAACTTTCCTCTCCTTTCTCCACGATAAAGGGTAAACGAAACTTTGTAGAAAAAGTACCAAAGGAATCTGTAAAACACACCCACCACTCCTGTAGTCCCTCCTAGAGGGTTTCATCCTTCTGTATTAGTCTAAACAAAAGACAAAAAACTTTCAATTAAAACCGTTGGGTCAGAATTTGTTACTTCTGACCCGATTTTTCCTCCCTTCGACCATTTCTCTTTACAGTCCTTAAGATAACTTTATTATGTATATATTCTACCTCTGTGACATTATTATTAAAAAAAATTTGACCGTTACTCTCTTATGGTTTAATATCTGTGTCTGTATTCCATCTTTGTTATTCAAAAAACCAGGTAACCAACACTATTTACCTTATAATGGATGGTATAGTCATTTGTTTCCTACAGTGTCAGTAGTGACTAACGTTAGTGTCACATACTATTCGACCACTCGGGATTTCCTTGAGTCCTTCCTTTATTATGGGAGGTAGAGGTAGATCAGTTTCGATACCAAAAAGGTCATCAGTACATACCTACACTTTCAACCTGGGATTTCTTTCAACTCACGGTTTCTTGACTACGAAAACTTGACACCATAACCTCTTCTGAATTCTCAGGGAACCTGACGTCCCTCTAGTTTGGTCAGTTAGGATTTCCTTTAGTCAGGACTTATAAGAAACCTTCCTGACTACGACTTCGATTTCGAGGTTATGAAACCGGTGGACTATACTTCTTGACTGAGTGACCTTTTTTTTTTTTTTTTTTTGGGACTACGACCCTTTCTAAGTTCCGTCCGTCTCTTCCCCTACTGTCTCCTACTCTACCAACCTACCGTAGTTACTGAGTTACCTGTACTCAAACTCGTTCGAGACCCTCGACCACTGTCTGTCCCTTCGGACCACACGACGTCGGGTACCCCAGAGTTTCTCAGTCTGTCCTGACTCGCTGACTTTACTTGACCTACCTAGGTCACCGGAAGTCTGTTGTCGGTGAGGGATCCTACTCGGGACTCCTTTTCGTCTCACACTTTTGTGTCCTGTGACAGGGGTCTATCTACTCCATGGACGGTTTCCTTACTAAAGTCATTCGGGTCTAAGAACTGAGAGGGGCATATATCTCTTCACGATTTACCAAAAGAAATTAATTGTCGTTAGGATACTGTAAGTCCAATGAATGTGAAACAACATTTTGAAGATACATTGGACCGAGGGGTGTAAAAGGAGGAGTCTCTTCAAACGATGAACTTTACGACGGAGGACCCGAACTTCGGGATTTTTAAGGGTGGTTTATTTTATATTGAGCGTTGAAAATCCAACACTGATAGAAAATTCAACTGTTCTCCTTTTTGGTTTAAGATCTGTGTCTAGATTCCATCTTTGTTGTTTTAAATGACTGGGTAACCGACACAACTTTACTTCCCTTTTCTCCTTGATTCTAATTAATATCACAAATCTCCTACCTTACTTACTACTATGGTAATAGACCCTAAATCCTTAACTCACTCTTTTTTCCTGGTCCCATACTACGTAAGATAGACCCTGGACGACACAAACTCTAAATACACACCGGGAATTTTTATCAAAACGACCCGTTCGATTATCAGCACTTCTATAAACATTTATAGGGACCGTGAATACGGCGCATAGGACTAACCATATATCTAAACTCTCGTGTTACAGGAGTGACCGAGGGTGAAAGTGCCATCAATTATTTGTAGAGATATTTTATATTTTTTATAAAGTGAGGGTTTATATTTCGAGGAATCTATGATCTCTTTCACTGTAGTAAAACAAAAGGTGGAAGAGGTACAAGATTCTTGATTTATTTCTAGTCCTTTTCAGAAGACACCATCTGTCTTATTACCAGAGGGTTTCTACCGGTAATAGGATTAGGGACCGTGGAAACTTATAAAATGGACTACGCCTTTTCCCCTGAAACGTCTACGTTAGTTCAATCCTTCAACTCTACCCCTCGCTTATGACACAATGGGTCCGTTTGGATTAGATTAGTGGAACAACAAAGACAAAAAATTAATTTTTTTTTCTTTCGTTTCCTTAGAAATAAATTCGGTTGTAGACAGTATCTCTCAATTCATTTATTCTTTCTCTTTTTGTTTAAAACATATAATTGAGTATACTTTCACTTTCGGTGAGTCAGTGCAGGTTGAGAAAAACTGGGGTACCTGACATCGGAGACAGATACCTTAAGTCCGTTCTTATGACCTTAACCAACGGTAAGGGAAGAGGTCGTATAGAAAAGTTGGGTCCCTAACTTGGGTCCGGAGGGTGTAACGTCCGTCTAAGAAATAGGAGACTCGGTAGTCCCTTCGGGGATACATCTTAGATTTTTCTACAATCTTTACTTGGATAAAAGTCCCATCGTTATCTCTGTGTTTGTATTTCTTGTCTGAACACCTGTGTCCCTCTTCCTCTCCCACCCTACTTAACCCTCTAATCCTAACTGTACATATACGATAACACACATTTGTTTATCGATCGCCTTTCGACGGCATTTTGTGTCCTTCGAGTCAAACCACGAGACAACAATCCCCACCCTACGCCCCCCTCTCCCTCTAGGTTCTTCCTCCCCTATTTACACGTGTATGTCAACTAAGTGAAACAACATGTCGTCTTTGATTGTGTTGTAACATTTCGTTAATATGAGGTTATTTTGTTTTAAGACTTTCTCTACCCGTATGGTCTGGTGGACTGGACGGAGAACTCTTTAGACATACGTCCAGTCCTTCGTTGTCAATCTTGACCTGTACCTTGTTGTCTGACCAAGGTATATCCTTTTCCTCATGCAGTTCCGACATATAACAATGGGACGAATAAATTGAAGATACGTCTCATGTAGTAGTCTTTACGACTCGACCAACTTCGTGTTCGACCTGAGTTCTAACGGTCCTTTTTATGGTTATTGGACTCTATACGTCTACTGTGGTGGGAATACCGTCTTTCACTTCTTCTTGACTTCTCCGAGAACTACTTTCACTTTCTCCTGTCACTTTTTCAACCGAATTTTGAGTTGTAAGTCTTTAGCTTCTAGTACCGTAGGCCAGGGCAGTGAAGTACCGTTTATCTACCCCTTTGTCACCTTTGTCACCTTTGTCACCGACTGAAATAAAAAGACCCGAGGTTTTAGTGACGTCTACCACTGACGTCGGTACTTTAATTTTCTGCGAATGAGGAACCTTCCTTTCAATACTGGTTGAATCTGTCACATAAGTTTTCGTCTCTGTAATGAAACGGTTGCTTCCAGGTAGATCAGTTCCGATACCAAAAAGGTCTCCAGTATATACCTACACTCTCAACCTGACACTTCTTTCGACTCCCGGTTTTTTAACAACGAAAACTTGACACCACAACCTCTTCTGAGAACTGTCAGGGAACGTGACGTTCCTCTAGGTTGGTCAGGTAGGATTTCCTCTAGTCAGGACCCACAAGTAACCTTCCTCACTACAACTTCGACTTTGAGGTTATGAAACCGGTGGACTACACTTCTCGACCGAGTAAACTTTTCTGGGGTTACGACCCTTTCTAACTCCTGTCCTCCTCTTCCCCTGCTGTCTCCTACTCTACCAACCTACCGTAGTGGTTGAGCTACCTGTACTCAAACCCATTTGAGACCCTCAACCACTACCTGTCCCTCCGGACCGCACGACACTAAGTACCCTAGTGTTTCTCAGTCTGTGCTGACTCGCTGACTTGACTTGACTTTTCTTTTAGTGTAACCAAGAACTTTCATCTCTTAGAAAGGGTAGACACTAGTCCCTCTCGACTCTAATACCTTCTTCTCAGTCTTTCTACACTGTAGTGACCGAAACTTCTACCTCCTCCCCCCGGTACTCGGTTCCTGACCGGAGGTCTTTGAACTTTTCCTTTTTCTATTTTATCTTTTTCGTCTAGGAGGTGGTCTCAGAGGTCTTTCTTCCCGTCGGGACAGATGTGGAACTAAAGTCAACCCTGTGGGTGGAACCCAAAGATTAGATTCTTAAAATTCTATTCTTTAAACAACATTCGGTGGTTGAACATGGTTAAACACTATCGTCGTCATCTTTTACTTACATAGAAGAGTCGACTTTTCAAAATCGTGTACGATGTTTCTTCTTTATCGTAAAAAATAGTAGTCATATATAACTAATAATAAATAATTCTGATAACTTACTATGCCACAAGGAGTGAACGAGTCACCATCTCTTAGGAAAACGGTTACGTCCTCTGTTCCTCTGAACCGAAGTTAGGGACCTAGTCCTTTTAAAGGGACCTCCTCCTTTACCGTTGTTCGCAGTCATAAGAACGGACTTTAGGGTACTTGTCTCCTACCCGGTGTCAGTTACCCTAGCGTTTCTCCGTTTGTACCGACTCGTGTATATGTGTGTGCAATTTACTGTATACAGAATAGACTTGAACCAGAGGACTTTATAGTTCACTTTACTACAATTAAGACTGGATTACCTCCATGACACTCCTGAGTTCCTTCTTCGTGCGCATCTTCGCACAGTACAGGCCCCTACACAACCAGTCTGTAATTGACTATTACCCTCAAAGAACCGGACCAGCGACCTCCATGTTTCAAATTTTTTGAATTATAGTTTCTGACAGGACGGACAACCCTCTCACTTGATGGTGGCTGTTACAAGACTCTCCGTCTTTAGTGTCAGCACCCATTAAAGTTCCTCCTCAATTAGTAACTCGTCCGAAACTTACTTCTAACCTCGAACTAGTCTTCACCCCTTCCATGTTGACGTCCTTAAACCAGGGAAACTTCTTTGGGTATAGTTCTTCACCCCTTGTGAAAACCCATTACTTTAACTGTAGTTAGTATTTTCTGGGATTGACTAACTTTCACTATCTACGTCTCCCATACTTTGTAGACGGAAGTAAAGACACCAAAGAGTCGAAACATTATGAAGACTGGTAAGACAATAATGATTTTGTAAGTAAGTGAAGGGACTGTCTCAAGAAAAAATCAAAGGAGGGTCAGAAAAAACGTCCAAAGAGAAAGAATTGAATCGAGAATTTACGACTGTAGTGAATTCGACAGAAACCGGAAAAAAAAAAAATGAAGAAACATGAGAAGTGTCCCTAGAGTGTGTAAGAGTTGTAAATTTGCGTCGTCAACCTAGTGCAGAGAGTAAAACATCGATCTCTAGTCTCGAATGGGTTTGTAGAACAGACACAACTACTAACTGGTGACTTACCCAGACGGAGTCACAAAGGACACCAGAAGTCTATATTAGATAGGGACTAAGATGAAGGAAGATAGACGATGAGACAAAAAGAATGGAGGACACCTTCACACCTATAACCACAGTAAGTAATTGAACCTCAACTAGAGTCAAGAGAAAGAAGATACGTAGGTAAGATCAGTGACGAGCCCAAGACAACCAAGATAAAAAGAAGTGAAAAGGATGGATCTGGAAGGGAGGTTTAAGTAACGATGAAAGAATTAAGTCCTGAATTGAAAAAGAGGGTATCAGGTGACCCGAGGATTGTTGAAATTGAGCCGACAGTCAGAACAAAGAAAGTTAATAGGAGGTGGGATGTTAGTACGACCAGAAAGTTTTTCTTTTAGGTTTAGATAAAGAAGGGAAAAGTTTAGAAAAGGACCGAGGGACTATGGATTCATATATCTAGAATAACACCATATATGGTGGCATATATTGGATCGGACGGGATTGAGATTAGAACAGAGAGTGGTGGAATATGAGTTTATGAAAATTTCCTGTCCAGTGAAGTTCAGAGTCTGGGAGTAGACGCACTTTACATAAGACAGAAGAGAGAGTCTTTGTGGATAGAAAATCTCTGAATTCAGTTTAGGGAAGAGGAGATATTTCGGAAGGTACCGGTGGATGACATTCATATCAACCCGTGATAGAAGAAACCCAAAAAGGTAAACTTAGAAGATATGTAAAGATATTTCTAAAACGTTACAAACATGACGTGAATTACCAAATGTACGACAGAACAGGTAAACACGACGATATTGTTTTTATGGTTGTTTGTAAATAAAGAATAGTAAGACCTCCAACTCTTCAGGTTCTAGTTCTGTAATCGTCTATGTCATAGATCACTCCTAGTTAAAGGACGGAATATCTACAGACAGAAGACGATATTGGAGTGTATTACCTTCCCTACTTACTAGAGAGACCCCAGAGATAATGTTCCCGTGATTATGGAAAGTAAACTCAAGACGAGAGTACTAGGTTAGTGGAAGGTTTTCGGGGGAACCACCAATCCTAAACATGTCCTATATTCGTAAGTAGTAATGTATATAGGAAGAGGGTCAAGAGACATTCAGGAACCCACGTCTCTGAGTCAGAAGGAGTAAAAAATCTTGAAGTCACCTAATAAGTTGTACCGTATCCCAAATCCGTAGATAGTCATTCTTTCTCCCACCCCTCACTTTCCTTCTCCCTTATTTTTCTATATACGTTTCATCCTTCCGTCCTTCCTTCCTAAACAGACTGTCGTAAACACACTTGTACTCAAACTTGTTTGTGGTTGTCTATCACTTTCTACCCGTTCGCACCGTACGACGTCAGGTGTCCCAGTGTTTCTCAGTCTGTATTGAATCGCTGACTTATAATAACTTCACTGTTACTCTACTCTTCGTCCCTCTGAACATTCTTCCGATTGGGCCTTCACCCCTATGTCCCTACTGGTCTCAGGACCGTTCCCTTCACTTGTCTGTCGTGTTCTGTACGTCCTCTGACGTTACTTTCCGGTCTTGACCCCTGTGTCGCACAGGACGCTTTTAAGCGAGAGTCAGGGATTCGGGGACTCACCACCAGAAATTCGACTCTTCCCGAGACAGATTTTTACTATGATACTTGGGTCTAAGGTTGTAAGGTTACACCAGAAGGGTGATCTTGTTGTGTACCTAAGAAATTTGGTAGTTTTCCATTAAATTTTGTCGTCCTGGGTCCGTAATAACAAGTCACTCAGTGTCACGGAAAATAATTTTATTCAAAAAGTGTGTAGACCAGTTATAAATTTGTGTTACGGAAGACGTAAATCAAAAGAGATCCTGACTCTATTGTCGAACCCATATCTAAACCCATCGGGAAACCTAAATAAATAAGGACCTTTTAGTTGGTTTAGTGTAACAGTTTTCTTGTGTCTCTCGTTACGAAAGACGAAGTAAATAATTTACTCCCGTGGGGGGGGTAGGGTCCGGTGTCGAAGCCCCACGTGAGTTCTCGAATTAGGACTCTCTGTTGGGACGGTGAGACCCAATGATAGGCGGACCTTCTGGTGTGTTGGGTCCGGGACGAGACCCCGATACGTAAATGGACGGTTTGTTACCACCTGACCTACAGAAGGGACGAGACTCCGGAGAAGGATAGACAATTAGAAGGGACTTATGGAGGAGAGGGTACTCCTTCTACACAGAAGTCTCTTTTCGATTAAAACGCAATCCGTGATTTCGTGACGACGTAACATTGACTTTATAGTCTATTAAGACGTTTCTTGGTAACTACTTACTACAACTCAGACTGTGGAGTACGTTTCTCAACTGAGTGACCTTTTCTGACTATGACCCTCCCTAACCCCCGTCCTCCTCTTCCCCCACTATCTCCTACTCTACCGACCTACCGTAGTGGCTGAACTACCTGTACTCAAACCCACTTGAGGTCCTCAACCACTACCTGTCCTTCGGACCACACGACGTCAGGTACCCCAGTGTTTCTCAAGCTGTGTTGGTTTGTTCACTTATCGTTGTTACATCCTCACTAAGTAAATACATCAAAGTGCCTCACTTATTTTGTAATTATGTAGGTACCATCCACGAGTTATGGAGAAACACTTGACTTACTTACTTACCTCATTGGAAAGAAAATCTGTGACCTCCATGAAACAGTACGTAAAAATTTCTAAAAAGTGAGCTAGCTCTTCGTGAATAACTCCCAGAAGATATACGGTACCCTACAGTGTGGAATGTTTCGTCCGCTTCCAAGTCGAGTGTCGAACGTCAGATCTACGTCGTCAAAATCGACAGAAGATCAGGACCACGAAGAGAATCGTTTACTCCTGTAACTCTAGGTCTCTCCTGTTCCTGAAAGCCGCTCCACCAGTGAACACCTGTACGACAGTATCCTGGGTACACAGTTTCGAGGTAAACCAACCAACTGTGGGAGAACAAAGTTACAGAAAGAACCATACCCTCCGTTATACTGGGTTGCCCTTCTCGAATCGAGACCCAAATCTACTTTAGGTCGAGGTCGGTAGCCCGTTATATGAAGTTGACAGAACCGAGGTCAAGAGATACTACGTTAAAATCGAATACGAAGTATACGATTATACTTCAGGAGGAGCGACACGACTTCTCCAACGTCTTACTCTGTGTGTACAGGGTGTAACACAGAACAAAACAAAATTAATTTGATCAACGTCTACAAATTATCAAATGTATTTTGGATCTACAGACCGAAGAAAGCTGTTCAGTCAGACCGTTGGTGTGAACCGACCTCACCTGTCGATGGGGGACACTACCCCGAGCTCAGAACGTTACACCGTGTCAGAAGTGGGAAGTCGTAAGTAGGATAAGGACCAGACAAAGTGAGTTACTGAGTGAACGGACTGAAACTAGACGTGGATTCAAAAGCCACGGATGGATACCGAGGACGTCCTCCTTTACCACTGGGTGAGGTCATAGAAACGGACCTTTTAGGATACCTGTCTCCTCAGATCACCTGATGTCAGGTCCCTCAACGTTTCTCAACCTGTGCTGACTTCACTGACTCGTGTGCTATACCTACTCCAAAAATATCCCCTTACAATAATATTTGTTAATTCCACGAAAGGTGGGATCAATTAAAAGTGATCTGATAAACGAAGAAAACGCCTCTGTGTCTCAACACAAAAGAGTTTTGTACTTAGAAAAAGTGGCGTATTCTCTAAATCCCCCTCTCCCTACCGTTCTACTGTTACATGATTAAGTCTATGTCCTCGTGTCAACAACGGTGATGGGATTAATGGAGATAAGACGACGACGACGACGACGATTCAGTGAAGTCAGAACAGGTTGAGACACGCTGGGGTATGTGTCGATCGTGGATACGCTTTTCTTCATCTCCCCAGAAGGGATCACCCTGTGACTAATTCTGAGCTGCGAAGACTCCGTCCCCCACGTCCAAGTTATTGAACAACCCCTTGGCTCTCGAGTACACGGAACCTCTATCGGTTTTTCTTTATTTATTTTATCGGATAAGGGTTCGAGAGAAATTGTTTGTTCGTTGTTGTTGTCGTTGTCTCTCTCTCTCTCAACTTATTCCATGATTGGACTTTTTGGTGCCGATGACTCTTCACTACCAGACGAACCCCAGGGTACTTCTTACCGTTAAACCGCCTAGTAGAATAGAGGAAGGAGGGTCTCAATTGTACTCAGAATAAATATTGAAACGAGAGTCTCGAGGAAGTACAATTTAGTGTCGTTGACTCTTTGGAAGTCTTGACCTTCATCCTTCATTGAAAACTCTGTAGACCTGATCTTTCGACGTAGGACGGTGAACGTTCTTGGAACCTGACCTCTAGTCTTTAGACCTCAGGAAAAGGACCGAGAACTGGACAGTGACTACCCAACGTAGAGGTAAGACTCAGAACACCGACTCAATCCCACAAAAGTAGTTTAGTATCGTCCCCGACAAGACTCATAGGACACTCTACTGACTATGTCTACTTCTATGTCTATGTATATATCTATATTGGATCTATCGTACTTCCTCTTAAATCTACGAAGTGAAGTTAATCTAACCATTAGGTACTCCTAGGTACGACTACCCAGGTTCCGGAAGTCCACTCCTTCTTACGTGATTCTAAAGAGTGACGTCGTTGATGTTTCTTCCGTCCAGATACCCGTCTTAACATAATTGGTCTCAGAGGTCCATCATACTACCCCGTACACCCAATAATTCATCAGTCACTCTTCAACCTTCTACCGAAACCTTACGTTTGAGATGGGGTGGGGTGAGTCCTGTACGGAACCTTCTTCGAACCGAGTTTTACCTTCCTTCATGTCGTCAAAGTCTTAAACTGGTCCATTTTCCACTTACAATTATTGATTCTTTACTAAAAAATTTTTTAATTACAGATAAGAGATACAGACAAAGAGGTAACAACGGGACATTCATTTAAGAAGTCATGGTAAAAAGATCTAAGGTATATTTACACAATCTTACACCATGAACAGAAAGAGAAAGACTGGGTGAAGTGAGACATATTATCCAAGATCCAAGTAGGTGGAGTAATCTTGACCGTTCCCTCCCACTCTGTATACCTTTCTCATTGTATCTTTGAATGTAATGGTATACATTTTATCTATCGGTTGTCCTTAATCGACATACCGAGTCCTTTGCGTTTGTCCCCGAGACATAGTTGGATCTCCCCACCCTCCCTACCCTTCCCTCTACCCTCCTTCGAAGCTTTCCTTCCCCTATATACATATGGATACCGACTAAGTACAACTCCAAACTGTCTTTTGTCGTTTTAAGACATTTCGTTAATAGGAAGTTATTTTTTATTCAATTATTTTTTTAGGTAATCCACTTAGGAACCTTCTCTCAGTCTCCTGTTTCCCTGACCTTCAATGGGTATACTCCTTGTATGTTCGTCACTATATCTCGTACTTTTTATGTTTCTGTCTCCTTCTTGTTCTCCATTTCTGTTGAGTTTCGCCAAAAATTTGTACCGAGTTCAGTATACTTTTTCCCTAAACTGGTCGTTGTTCACCTTTAAATTCTAGTTACCGTCTTCAATGTTCAGATGACTAAAAAAAGAGTAAGCAAATAAACAACTAGGTTTTATCGTTACTGTGCTTGAGTTCGAGCCTCGATGTATAAACATAGTTTAGGAATGAAACAGTAGTTATCACCACGTTGGAATCTGTTAAATAAATCTGAGAGACTCAGCATAAAAAAATAAGACGTTTTTATCTGTATTTTTCTTTTGAATAGTATCTTCCGACAAAACTCCTAATTTACTCCGTTTCGTCTCTTTTACTGATTATATTCTAGAACGTATATGGCTCGTGAATTATTGTATTGTTGTATTATTATTAATAATTATAATAATAATAATAAGTTGTTCAGGAACGATATACTATCTAAGACATGATCCACTACACAAATGTTTCCATTTTAATTCGTGACTTTCTCTGTGCACATGGAGTTACAAGTAGTGTCGTGACAAATGTTATCGTTCCTGTGCCTTCGTTGGTTCTACAGGTAGCCGTCTACTTACCTATTCTTTCGACACCATGTATTTGTGTTACCTCATAAAGAGTCGGTAATTTTCTTACGTAAACTTAATCAAGATTACTCCATCTACTTTGACCTCGGATAATATGTCTCACTTCATTCGGTCTTTCTTTTTTGTGGTTATGTCATATAATTACGTACACGTACCTTAAATCTTTCTACCATTGTTACTGAGATATACACTCTGGCGCTTTCTCTGTGTCTACATATCTTGTCAGAAAACCTGAGACACCCTCTTACGCTCCCACCCTACTAGACTCTCTTATCGTAACTTTGTACATATAATGGTATACGCTTTGTCTAGCGGTCAGGTCCAAACTACGTACTCCGTCTGGCGAGTCCCGGTCACGTGACCCTACTGGGACTCCCTACCCTACCACTCCTTCCACCCTTCCACCAAGTCTTACCCCTTGTGTACATGTGGGTACCGACTAAGTACAGTTACATACCGTTTTTGGTGATGTTATAACATTTCATTAATCAGAGGTTAATTATATTTATTTTAAAATTTTTTTAGTCCGTGTTAGTGAGGACTTCCTGAAAGGTTAGATCTACCTCTAGTTATGAACAATCTTATCAGGACTCTCTCTTTAAATGTAGATATTTCCCTGGTCAAGGGGTAATCGTCGAGAACAATGTGTTATCGACTAGTTGATAAACCCTTTTACCTAGTCTTCCCTGAGTTCGAAGTCTTCGAGGAACTTAGTCTATCAGAAAATTCCGGGAGGTATTGGGGTTCTTAGGGACTAAGATTTAAAGAAGGACCTCTGTTATGACTTACGGATACAGAATTAGGTCTCGGACGACTATCCCACCCCGTTATCTCCCGTCGACGTCAGGAACTCCTTTTCAGGTTACAGTTTCGGACTGATATGGTGTAAGTGACACAAAATAGGACGTGAACCCAGGGTACGGAGTTCCGTCACTGGAGGGACAGTTCGTCCTGGGTGGTACTTAATAAAGGGACCACTCATGAGTTTCCAAGATATTCTCTGAGAATTATCGGAACTGGAACAGATGTTATAAAATACGGACGGTAAGTAACTTCAAACAAATGAGACTTTAATACCCCTCTCACTGTAACACGAACCTTGTTGTAAACTACCTATACAAGGGACTTGGGAGTGGGTTGTTTTTGAGTGAATCCTTTCTTTCGGATTTAAATCCCTACACACAAGTTAATACCCAACACCGGACCGAATATCAAAACGGAGAATAGACACTGGGTAAGAACCCTCGACACTGGTTGTCGTATCGTTATTAAAGTCCGGGTTTTCTCTTGACACTTTTCTTCTATGGAAATCAAGTAGTTGAACCTTTACGGGAGTTATACTTTGGTTGTACATAGGAGTTTAATGTGTCCTTTTTTGTCGGGAGAAAGGAAAACAATCTACAGATTTGTAAACCTTTATGAACTTAGTTTTACTTTTCATATGCCTCATGAAAATTAATTAAACATTATTTAAATTGTTTAAATTGGGTTAAATATTATTTACATTAAATAAATTAAAGTGTAAATTATAGGTGTTTTCTAAGGTACAACATTGATTCACAACCATATGTACCTATGTGTTTACGGTAGCTGTTTAAGGTATTGGATATGTCTGACTTGGTTTATTAAATCGTAAACAAAGTCATGATGGGAAGTCACAAATAGTACGACAATCAAAACTGAGGACTTTTATACTTTGCAATAGAATTTCCAACCTTCCATAAAAGAGTAAGGAACTTGGAGTAAAGTAAGAATAATGTCATTATCGACTGTTAATAACTTGTGAAAAATACACGGTCTGTAACCCGTTTCTCGTAATGTATATAAGTAAATAAATTGACTTAGGAATGTTCAATACTTTATCAATAATTATACAGATAAAATTACATAGATAAAATGTTTCCTTCTTTGAATTCAAGTATTTTAGATTCATTGGAACCGGTTACGTTCTGACGATCATTTAAGTTGTCGACCTTTGGTTTGGGTCTAGACACCCTAAGTATCAAGTAGGTAGATGAAACAATACCACAGAGGTCGAGTACGACCTACGTTTCATTCACAAGATATTCATTAACTTACTACTAATAGATCCGTCAAAATAACGTTCTTTCGGCTGACACCGGACGAGGTGACTTATGACTAATAAGCAACTGGTCGAATGTTACCTATTTTCCTTGAAAACATTAAAATAAAGAACTTTCAGACCCGAAATCTATCTTTTTTTTTTTAATAGGAAAGGAGTAAATCCTTTCCAATACTCAACTGATTTCATTTTTGATACAAATGCTTTTATTTTTCGAGGTACGTCATAACCAAATCTTTCCACCTCTAAGTTTATACAACCTTACACAGAACCTTACCCCACCCCACTCACTATTGTCATCCTTCTATATAAACGTCTTATAAGAGAAATTCAATTATACCTAAGATAGTAGATAAAAGACAGAGTAAAAAGGGTCCTGTTGTTTGGTTTTAACCTGGTGTCTAACAAGATAAGAAGGAACTTGAAATCCCCTTTTAACGTTCGTATAAAACTTATATCAAATCAACCCTGGAAGTTTTATCCCGGTTCAAGTACTATGACTGAGAGATTCATGTAACGGAATAGAGGGGGAGTATGACTGAATTGTCTTCTCTTTGTAAAGAAAATCGAAATATAAAACCTAAGTAAATTAACTCATCTAAAGTTTAGAACGTTCGTCAGTAAATTTTTTTTAAACTTTAAGTAAAATCTCTCTAGAATGGTGAATTTTTCTTAGACCCCACCTCCCTCTCTCCTCCGTCCCTTTAAGGTTTTGTAACAGAAACCAAAACTCCAAAAAGTCTCAAAACCCACGACCATAGACCAGGTAAAAGGTCCCACCCCACAAAGGATGTACTATTGGAAAAACCCCGTTATCGGTATAGATCGTGTCACAACATGTAGAGATCTCACTCTCCGTCCGATACCCGAGGAGTAAATTTTGTTATTATTAATATCCTCCTATGTCCTCTTTCTCAAAAAGAATCCGTTCTATACCTTCGTTGGATTTACTGGTAGTCGTCTCCTTACCTATTTCTTCTACATATATATGCATATATGTTACCTTATGATGAGTCGGAATTTTTCCTTACTTTATGATAGTAAACGTCGTTGTACCTACCTGGATCTCTAATAGAATGATTCACTTCATTCAGTCTGTCTCTTTCCGTTTATAGCATACTATAGTGAACATACACCTTAGGATTTTTTTACATCTGTTTACTTGAGTGAATATTTTGTTTATCTAAGTCTCTGTGCCTTTTGTTTGAATGCCGATGGTTTCCCCTTTTCCCTCCTCTCACCCTGTTTAAAAATTTTTATTTTTTAATGTAAAATTTGTCGTACTTCAACCCTGTACGGAAAAATAGATCAGACTGTAAGAGGCGGAATAGTAGCATCACAAACAGTAAACGTAAGTTATACTACACCAACCCAAATTTAGTACAAACTTCAATTTTCACTTCGAATTACTGTCTGGTAGAAATTGAAGTCGCACCTACTTCCATACAAATATCAGGGTGTAAAACAATTTTCAACCTTTATTCTTAAGAGGTCAAACAGTGTGTGTGCTTTTTAGATGGATGGATAGAAGGACGTAAACGGAAATATTTCATGATTAGATACAACAACAAATCAACGATTCAACACAAGTTGAGACCGTTGAGGCACCTGACATCGGGTGGTCCGAGGAGACAAGTACCCTAAAGGGTCCGTTCTTATGTCGTTCCCCAACGGTAAAGGAAGAGGTCCCCTAGAAGGAATGGGTCCCTAGTTTGGATATAGAGGACGTAACGTTCATCTAAGAAATGGCGACTCGGTGGTCCCTTCTGGTTGATTGGATATTGTCGTTATAAATTATTCTCTCTGGTATTTAATTTGAATATAAGATGACATCTCCACTTCCGGATGAAATTTGTTCTTTATAGAATTAACCTTTCAAGAGTTGAAAATATCTGTCATGATATACGACACGTATATATTTAAAACGAATTATTAATAGACAATTTAACGTTTTTTTTTTAACCCTTTTCAATTTAAAAATTTTTCGAGTTTAATTTCCTTTACTTTTCTCTTATTTCTCTCCTATTGTTTTGTTGACCATAGTGGACACGGGACTCCGTCCTCCTTTTCCACGGATCCCTCGTATCGAACACCCCTTGAACCTTGAGAGCTACCTAAATAGTGTAAGACCCGTACACTTTACTACCAGACCTAAATTGGAAGGTCACAGTCTCGATATCCTTCAAGATTGTAAAAAGGACAGTTGGTATTTGATGGACTCTTCTTCCAGAGTTGTTGTGTTACGTTATCTCGGACCTCTAAAATATACATTGGAAGTGTCAGACCTGGTTTTGTCTGACAGGGGTTTGTCTACGTATTGTACATCTTCTATAAAACGACTCCTTTCAGAAAATGGACTTAATAAAACCTAATAATCCAATTTTTTAGAACAAACTTAAAAATAACTTTATACCAACTAAATATTACAATTAAAGACGACATGTCGTTTCACTAAGTCAATATATACGTGTATATGTATGTGTGTGTGTGTATATATATACCACAAGGGTCCACTGAGCCACCATTTCTTAGACGGACGGTTACTTCCTCTGTGTCCAAGTTAGGGAACCAGCCCTTCTAGGGGACCTCTTCCCTTATCATTGTGTGAGGTCATAACCCTTTAGGGTACCTGTCTCCTCGGACCGTCCGCCGTCAGGTACCCCAATGTTTCCTCAGTCTGTACTGAATTACTGTTTTGTTGTTGGTTGTTTTGTATGTACGTATACACACACAGACACATTATATATATATACCCGAAAGCACCATCCGTCCCGAAACTGGTAGGAAAGGTTTAGGTGGGTTCTTGGGAGTCAAACTTAGTGTCGTACTCCTTGTGTTCATGGTAGGTAAGTTTGGTTTTCAAATAAAAGGGTTTTAGTTCTGGTTCTTACAAGAGAAATGCGTCCCCTTCGTATCGTTTTTGTAACATAAGAGTTACTTCCTTTCCTCTGAACCAGACCTACATTCCCTCGAAAGCTAGGTTGTGATCCTAGAAAGAACCATAGTCAAGATACCTGATAGTCGTCTCAGGTTCCTTGTGTGATAAATCGTGAGAAGGAATCTTCAGACACTTTGAGCGTACCTACCCGGAATACCGTCTCCTGATTTCAGTACCCCAGTCTCTTTGGACTCGGGGAGATCCACCGGAACCCGTTTACTGGGGAGATACGGTGTCCAAGGGTGTATTTTATCTCTGGTAATATGGATAAAAAGTCCGAACAACACTCCAAATCTTTGTTATGGACCATGTATCACCCTTGATTTATTTACCCTTTCCTATATCAAAATAAAAGATCTACTGTCTCCATTAAATAACAGACCCTGGTCTTGTGATCGATTCATTAGAGGTCCGGAGACGAAGTCCGGGTTCTTAAGATCAGGAGGAAGAGAAACTTTGTGGCGCTTGAGACTTCGTAGGACCGGTATCTCCAGTACAAATAAAAGTCGTTACGGAGGAAATGAGGGGTGACCGGGTTGTGAGGAGAATCAGTGGGAGTGACGGTAGTACTCGAACAGACTTAGAGGGATCTGTGAAGTAAAATCGACAAACGGAAAGATGGGGTGACTCAGGGTAAAAGAGACTTGTTAATAAGTGGATTCATCCACTGTTTCCCGACTAAACAAATTAAGTAGACACGGTTACAAGATTAGTCACCAGTATCCATTGAACGGGTCTATCTACTTGAAGTCCACACACACACACGAGTCAACGAGTCCGTACAGACTAAGAAACTCTGAGGTACCTGACCTCGGACGGTCAGGTACCTTAAGAGTCCCTTCTTATAACCTCACCCAACGGTAAAGGAGGAGGTTCGTTAGAAGGACTGGGTCCCTAATTTGGGTATCGAGAACTCAGAGGACGTAACCGTCCACCTAAGAAATGGTGACACAGTGGACTCTTGAACTCCATTTCCTTGAGATCATTTACTTGTATGATCTATCGGAAAAAAAAAAAAAAAAAAAAAAAAAACACTTCAAGTTACCGTTTCTCTAGAAATGAGGCCTCCTAGAGGGATATATTAGGTCCACTTCTCCATGACACTCTATGAACCGGTATGAGTTCGTCCTGTGTTGATCCGACGAAAGACAACATAGAGGTCTCTCTAATTGGACCTGTTCTAGGGACACCAAGTGGTCCCCGCGACTGATAGCCCCGACTCACGACACTCAGGTGGGGTATCGACTCGGTCTACCTTTCTTGGTCTTAGAACAAGTAAGACTTTAGTAAGGGAATCAACATCCCTAGGTCTGAAAACCTTATCGTACCAAATCTCTATGAAAACATTAGTAGATTTGAGTACTGAACTACTAAAAACTTCGACTTCGAGTCTCTTCCTTCTCAACTAAACAAACTACGGTCTCGACCACTTCCGACTTGACGTAAGCCTTAGATCCAAAGGATCGAGGATTAGGTTTCGGGAGATAGACGTGGTTAAATGTACATATTTTGAACCGTATAGAATAGACAAGATCTTCTTCCCCGGGACCACCACCTCCTAGTCTTGATTAGAGATTTGGAATAAAATGGTGGTTCGTAGACCCTTTGAGTCACTTAACAGAGTCCAAGGTAAACGGGTAGACATTTGACTCGTCTCAGAAGAGGTGTAACAAACTACAGGGACCGATAATAAGTCTTAGCTACTCTCGTAGAACAGGTGTTTTTAGGACTTTTTTTCGAAACCAACTTCTTCTTTCCTCAAACCTTCAGTTTGTCAGTGAGTGTGTACACATGTGTGTGTGTGTGTGTGTGTGTGTGTGTGTGTGTGTGTGTTCAATAAGGTTAAACAGTGGTAGGAGTCTAAGTCTTCGGTGACTACGACAAGAGGGATGAAATTCAGACCCCTCGTGACTGGAAATGCGATTGTGGTCTTTTGTCTTACCAAAGGCTAACCTTTACTGTTGGATACCCGACGACGTACTGTTCGGGGACCCCGTCCCTCGGAGACATAGAAGACGTTAGACGACTACCCAACGACGGCGTCCGTGGGGTCTGGAGACTTGTCTGTGACTTCTCCCACGTTTGTCTCTCTCTTTCCTGCTCAATCGCTGACTTTGAGTGCTGGCATTATTTTGTTTCACGAATTTCCCTGTCTGTAGTTAGACCCTTTCCCTTGTTCTCTCTTCCTCTCCCCTTCCCCCTCTGTCTTTTTCTGTCCTTCTACACTTCCTCCTACTCTTCTTTCCCTCTCTTTCTCTTATACTCTTAAATCCCCTGACCTCATATGTCAACTCTGGGTTTACTTACTGTACCTACTAGTACAACTTCCTGAACGATTTCGGGTCTCGTTTATAAGTTTGGTGTGGACATCACTATGTTTCTAGAACCCTATTTTAAAGAAACCCTACTCTGACGTGTTTCAGACCCAACCTAGACGACATACCCGAGGGGTTTTGAGGTCAGTGACACCGGTTGAGGTTCCTCTCCTCCAAATCCAGTGTACTAAAGGTCTGAGACTAAGACTACCACCGAAAATCGGAAAGGTAGTAGGACTTAAAGAGAGAGAAGAGAGGGGACCCGTTCGTTCGACGACTACGAAAACATAGTCGGTATTCCCGGCACAACCTTTCCCACTCCCTTACACGTTCTTTCGTCTTCTATTAAGGGTCTTTAGAGGAGGGTCTCCAAGGGTCCGTTATAAAGAGATTCTTGAAAGAAGAGATTCTTGAGTGAACGTAGTCGAAACAAACGGACAAGTGACCGAGTGCTCGGAAAGTAGACGTGAAAGTTAACAATTCAGACACTCTGGGGGTCTGTTTGGAGGATAAAGGAGTTCCCTCGACAGTCCCAGTCACGCACACAACATTCGTCGGAGCGAGTAACGTGCCTGGACCGTAACAGTCCTCGGTCGGAGTAAGGTCCTGGTGCACTGTGCCTGTCCCAATGAGTGAACCCACAGGAGGTCGTCCCCGTCGACCCCTGTGGAGGGATCTCACTGATGTCGCAAATAGTGACCCTACTGAGTCGGCCTCGGAGGGAGAGGGACGTTTCCCTTAGACTCCGGTCCCGACCCCCACCCTCACAGCTAATCTGGGTAGATACCGACGTTCTCGTGTCTTTGACGGGGAGTGGACCCTTCGAACTTCCTGTGCCACTCATTTCGAGTCCAGTCACCGAGTCTTTGAGTCTTACTTTGTACTAAAATAAGATCTTCGAACCCGCTGACGACCCCGAGCCACAAGTTTTGGGGTTCCTTCTAGGATGAGTCGGTGATTACTGTTTTAAAAGTAATGTCTAAACGTACGTAAGGTAGAGTGACTAAAGTGAGGGTAGAAATAAAACAAAAACAGTAAAGATTCCAGAAAGTTTATAAATAGGGATTACTCTCACTGTATTACGTTAGAATACCGTACAGGACGGACCAAAGGACCGATTCCTGTCCGAGGTAAAGAAAACAGACTCGTCCACTACAAAACAGAGAGTTGTAATATAGGTCAGGACAAAGAACTAGGAATACAGTGACTACTCATACCAGAGTGGAGGAGTTACACGAGGATGTGTCGTGTTCGGAGGAGAATGCCAGAATTAAAGGGTGTCACAGATCGTGTGATTATTCGTGTACCGTCTATGAATGAGTTGAGAATAACACACCAACAAATGTGACAACTTCTGGGTCCCCCTTTCCTCAAAGTGTCTTAGTGGTCAATGGTTTAGGTTCTAGATTTAAGTGAATCTTCCTCTAAAACTATCGTTTTGATTTCGGAAGTAAAACGTACGGTAGAGAATAAGTTAAACGTTTTGTTGTAGACATCACATTAACCAATTAAAGGTAGACAACCAGAGGAACAATTAAGACTCTACAAGAGGACTACAATAGTAATATTATCAAAGACCTCCAAATGTTATTTTTGTTGACACTAAACATACCACGAATTAGTGTCCATAAAATGAATCACACAGTGTAAGATACCAATTACATTTACGTGGAGCTTAGGAAACTACTGTCCCGCGTAAACCGAGTCCCGGTCTACGACGAGACTTTAGGCACCGTACAGACACCACACCAGACTGTCAGGAAAGTCGGTGAAGGTCGAGGGGTAGGACAAAAGAGAGAGTCCGTAACGGGGATTATTTACAAGAACAAGTACATGGGACAGAAATGTAGACAAGAGTCTCCTAGGTCAGAGAGGTCGGACCGATGGTATCAGGGAAGAGGTCCCGTAGGACCAGAGAGAGGTAGTCTCGTGACTGGGTTGACGTAACTTGACAGAGAGAGGGGTAGTCTGGACTTAGTGATTGGTAGCACATTATTGTACCTACGACCTTCGCGATCTCCTTCACTGAGTAAAGTGACCCTTCGACTCCTCACTCGTCACCTTCACGACCACCCCCACCTTAAGAATTAACTCCACATAAGTCGACACGGAACTTCCTACCCGTCTTAGGAGCTTTTCTCTTACGACCGGCCGAAACCTACGTCTGTCCTCTCTTACTCTTTTTACTACCACAAAGACGTGTACTACTAATACAACCACGACGACCTGACATTGACGTCTCTGTCTCGTCGACCTAACCTTTACGACACGAGTTACCCAAAATAAAGTACGAGATACATTACCACGAGCCCGTTAAATGAAAATTCACTTCATCTCAACTAAATGTTATACAAATCAAAACTTACATGTCGTTTCACTAAGTCAATATACATGTATATACCTATATAAAAAAAAGTCTAGAAAAGGTAATATCCAATAATGTTCCATAACTTATATCAAGGGACACAACTTATCCAGGAACAAACAGAGAAAATATATATCATCACACATAGACAATTAGGGTTCGAGGATTAAATAGGGAGGGACGAGGTGAAAGGGGAAACCATTGGTATCCAAAAAAGGGATTCGGAAAGTCAGAGAAAGGTAAAAGATTTACAAACATAGAGAAAAAATTCTAAGGTGTAGATTCACTATAGTATACTATAAACAGAAAGAGGTAGTCTGAATGAAGAATGTGATAAATATTCGTGTCACAATAGTTTATGTACAAAGGACAATACTTTGTTTAGAGTCACTCACCCCACAGAACATTTTAGTGAGACTGGGTGTAACGGTTATATCTGGGTGATCAATATAATCGATACATTTAAAATTAGCTTTTCACCGTGTCATCCTTTCTTAGGTGGAGGATTACTTCCTCTACGTTCTCTGAGCCCAAACTAGGGACCCGGTCCTTCTAGGGGACCTCCTCCTTTACAGTTGGGTTAGGTCATAACAACGGACCTTTCAAAGGACCTGTCTCCTCGAATCGTCCCATGTCAGGTACTCCAGAGTTCCTCCACCTGTGTTGACTCACATGGGTGTGTCAAATTTAAATTTAGTTTGATTTTGAAGTCAGTATTATCTGTCTGCACCGATCACCGACGAGGTATACCTCGTCGAGTCACCCCTCAAGTTCGTCTATACTTACTCCTTCCGCTGTTCTCGCCTCTGGTCTCTACAGCCGTCTGTCAGTGTGTCGACTCTCATCTACTCGTTCCAAACTTCGGATTTAAAACAGGTAGAATTGGGTCTCGATAAAGGTGACCTAAAAAAAAAAGAAAAGGGTCGAAGGATGTTGACCAATCGTTCTTTGAGTAAGTATCGGTCTAGGATCGGGACACCACGACCGTCACTCTATTGATGTTTCTAAGATCCTGGATACTTTTGATGGATTCTATTGATGTTTCTAAGATGCTAGAATGGATTCCACTCTACCGGTCCAAACTTAGGTCGAGACGGTAAATCCTCAATATCTCGAACACCTTTAATTAGTCGTAAGACCCGAGGTTCAAAAAGTGACTATTTGTCTCTACTACTTAAGTAACAGTAGAGAAAGTGTCACAACTTTTTTAGATGAAAGGTTTTAGTATATTGATATACTAATATAAAATGTATCTAATGTAAAAAGAAATAAGAAAAGGAAAAATAGTAAAATGAGACACGATGTGTCGTACACCCTAGAATCAAGAGGTTCGTCCCTAACTTGGACACGGGGGACGTAACCTCCGTGTCTCAGAATTGGTTATCTGTCGGAACCTTAAGGGAGAAGAAGGTGTTAATATTTTATTATGTACTGAAGACATTTATTGAACGGGGTGTTTTCCGTGAAATTTTTCTAAAGTTCTTTTTTCATAATAAATTTTTTATTTTCCGTAATTCAAAGTGTTCACTCAGATTTAAAATCTTGTCACCGGGAGTTGGAACCAATATATAATCTTAAAGAACTCTTAATTTTTTTTTTTTTTTTTCGGAACGACAATACGGATCGATCCGGTTACTTTGGTTCTAAAACGTCCCCATCTTGAGTGTTTGTCAAAAACTTCGAGAGGTGTACTAAGGTTACACGTTCGTATAAACCCTTGATACTAAGACTTTTCTATCGAGTAGTTTAAAATTTTTTAATGTACATGGTGTTCATACATTTCTTTTCTGTGTCCACCGTTAGATATGTAAACACGAATCTTTTCTTGTCAAAAGTGTTTACTGTTCGTATACACTTTTTAATATCTGTCTATGGGTGGTAACAGGTCCAGGTCTATTTCGACAAAACATTCCTTAATCCTTGGATGTCGTTGACCGAATCCTACGACGAATCAACCCCTGGTCTACCCCTATCCCACTGGGGCTCACACAAGTAACCCCAAACGAAAGGGAGACTATTTGAGTGTGAATATTTCGTCCCTTTCTCCAGTTAAAACGATAAAATAAAATAAAATAAAATAAAACCATTCCTTTACCCATTTCATGGATGAATTACAAAGAGAATTGGAGTTTGGGTGAGGGTTCTTCACCGGAGACTATACAACCTACATTACAGATACGAATTCGTCTACTGTGTCTCGGTGTGTATTGTGTACGTGTATGGGTGTATGTGTGCGTGCATATTGTGTACGTACCCGTGATCGCGTGAACCTGAATGTGACTATTGAAATAGTATCGGTAGGATGGTATAGTCCTGTAGTCTAAATAGAGTACAAATTATTTACGAATCAAAATAACAAGGACACATAGTACCCAATAAACCTGTCAGGAGTCCTCTATCACTCAAAAGGGAACGAAAAAAGATAAAGTTTCTTGTGATATTATTTGAGTGAACGTACAAATCGAAAACTCGTTTGTGGTAACTTCCTATTTAAGAAGCTTCACACTGACGATCCAATTTTATTTGACTGTAACAACCCTGAAGGGACCGCCAGGACACCACTTCGGAGATTTGAAGGTCACGACCCCAGTACCCAAACCAGGGACCAGTCCCTTGACTTAAGACGTTTCTCTGACGTTACCAGTATCGTTTATGAGAGAAAGTTGTTGTGTTCTCTACTGAAAGTGTACCTGTAGTGGTTTATCAGTTATGGTTTTAGTTTAACTAAAGTAAGAAGCATCAACTTCTACCTCTTCGACATATGTCAGTCGTTTTTGTTCTGGACCTCGACTGACACCGAGTCGAGTAGTTGAAGAGTATCGTTTTAAGTCCAATTTTGATTTCTCTCGTCCCTTTTGGTGATCCGGTCGGTCCATGCTGAATTTAGTTTAGGGGATACTTATAAGTCACCTCCATTACTTATCTAAGTTCTCTAATCTAGATCCATTGTCGTGCGGACTTCTTGATACCTGTCTCCAGGTATTATAACAGGTCCTCTACCACTTGTTTTGGTAGGGTTTCTTTTTCTTTTTTCTCTTCCGTTTCACCAATAGACTCTTCCGAAATGTTTATCGACTTCTTTCTTCTCTTCGTTTCTCGTTCCCTCTTTACCTTTCCATACGGGTTGATTTACGTTTCAAGGTTTCTTGTCGTACCTCTCTTTTCTTCCGGAAGAAGTTACTTGATACGTATTTTGACCTTCTTTTGTTGTCTACCCCTTTCTGATGTCTAGAGAAGTCCTTTTGACCTCTATTGTTCCCTTGTAAAACGGGTTTCTTCCCGTGTTATTTCCTGTCTTAACCATCTTTGGACCATCTACGACTTCTCTAGTTCCTCTCTATCTTTCTTATGTGTCTTCATGACACATTTTCTAGAATTACTTTGCTAATGATGCTACCACGCCAGTCAGTGGGTCTCGGTCCGTAAGACATCACGTTTCAGTTTACCCTGAATCCTTCGTGACGAAAATTACTTTGACCTACGCTACTTTAAGGTCATGTCGATAAGTTTTGAGATTTGTTACTGCGGTAGTTCCACAACGTAAGTTATACAGTCGTTTAGACCTTCTAGGTCGTCACCGGTGTCCTGACCTTTTCAGTTAGGAGTAAGGTTAAAGGTTCTTCCCATCCTGATTTCTTACACGATTGGCAGTCTGTTAACATGAGTAGAGGGTACGATTATTCCAGTACGAATTTTAAAACGAACAATCCAAAGTCGTAATACGTTTGGTTCTTGAAGGTCTACATGTTCGATACAAATCTTTTTCTTCTCCTTAGTCTCTAATTTTACGGTTGTAAGTGACCTAGTATCTCTTTGGTTCCCTTAAGGTCTTTTTGTAGATGGGGACAAAGTAGTTGATGTGACTTTGGAAACTGATACACCTATATTGTTTGACACCTTTCAAGAATTTTAGCTCTATGGTCTGGTAGAACGGACAGAAGACTCTTTGAACAACGCTAGTTCTTCGTTACCAGTCTTATGACATACCTTGTTGACCAATCAAGTTCCGACTCCTTCCTTATGTTGTTCTGACAGACGACAGTGAGACAGACAAATTGGACATACGAGTCGTGTAGTACTCTTTACGGTCCGACCTACTCTATGTTCGACCTTAGTTCTATCCTCCCTCTTTATGGTTGGAGTATAAACGTCTACCATGGTGAGATTACCGTCTTTCGTTTCTCCTTGATTTCTCGGAGAACTACTCCCACTTCCTCCTCTCACTTTCTCTGTCGAAATTTGAGTTATAAATTTTTTGATTCTAGTACCGTAGACCGGGGTAACGAAGTACCCTTTATCTTCCCTTTTTCCACCTTCATCACTGTCTAAAGGAGAAGAACCCGAGGTTTTAGTGACGTCTACCACTGACGTCGGTACTTTAGTCTACTAACGAAGAACCGTCCTTTCACTATTGTTTGGATCTGTTCACACAACTTTTCGTCTCTGTAAAGAGACGGCTGTTTCCAGGCATATCAGTTCCGATACCAGAACGGTCACCAGTACATGTCAACACTCTCGACCTAACATTTCTTCCGTATTACGGTTTCTTAACTACGGAAACCTGACACCACGACCTCTTCTGAGGATTTTCAGGGAACATATCGTTCCTCTTGTTTGGTCAGTTAGAATTCCCTTTAGTTGGGACTTATGAACAACTTTTCTGACTACGACTTCGACTTCGAGGTCATAAAACCGGTAGACTATACTTGTGGACTAAGTAACCTTTTCAAGGTCTACGACCCCTTTTAACTTCTGTCTTATTCTTCTCCCGTAGTCTCCTACTCCACCGACCTACCGTAGTGACTACGTTACCTGTACTTGAACCCGTTTGAAACCCTCTACCACTCCCTGTTCCTCCGGACCACACAACATCAGTCACCCCAGTGTTTCTTAGTCTGTGTTAACCCGCTAACTTGTTGTCCCTTGATTTAGGGTGTACGGTGTGTCATACCGATTGTTTAGATTTCTTTATTTTTCGTCTGTGACAGTTTGACGAGGTTCTTCCGACGTCTTTAAATATAAAAGAGCATTATTACGTTTTACAAGTAAAGTGTGTGTGAGGACCTGTGACCAGAAATAAAAAATTGACTGAGTGAATTACCTATTCATTTCCACAAAACGTTTATTAATGTATGATATGTATACACAACTTCTTAACTACGAAAGTTTAACACCACTACCTCTTATGAGAACTCTCAGGGAACCTATCGTTCCTCTATTTTTGTCAATTAGGATTTCCTTTAGTTTCCACTTATAAGTAACTTTCTTGACTACGATTTCAACTTTTAGGTCATGAAACCGGTGTACAACGTTTGTCAGCTGAGTGACCTTTTCTGGGACTACGACCCTTTCTAACTTCCGTTTTACTCTATCCTACCGTCTCCTATACTACCAATCTATCGTAGACACTGAGTTACCTATGTTTAGACTCGTTTGAGGCCTCAAACGACGTCAGGTACTGCAACGTTTCTAAGACTCTACTGAATCACTGACTTGTTGTTCATGTCTATGTTCCATAAGACTGGTTACTGAAAAGACTTTCCTGGGTGTGGTTCTCGCCGACAGACTCGGAGACTTTTGTCATGGTAGGTCTCCCAAGCCGATATTATAGCACAACAAAAGACCTTTATCACGAAAACCCGAACCTAGGACTAAGTATCCGACACTACGATCAGAAGGGCCCGCTACACCAACATTTATTAGTCACTCTCCCTCCCTGAGAGACCGTCTCCGTCGATAGTTTCGAAAATACGTTTTATCAACTTATGGTGTCGTGTGTCCGGGTGAGGACTGTGGACGTTACAATAACTCACTCGGACCGTCCCTCATTAAATCCTCCCGGAACGGAGTCAAGAAGGACCCACCGAGTCTACCATTTCACAGACGAATGTTACGTCTTCTGGGTCCAAGTTAGGGACCCAGCCCTTCTGGGAGACCTCTTCCTTTACCGTTGGGTGAGGTCATGAGATCGGACCTTTTAGGGTACCTACCTCCTCGGACTATCCGATGTCAGGTACCGTAACGTTTCTCAGTCTGTGCTGACTCACTGAAGTGAAACGAAGTCAAGATCGAAGTTTCTAAAATAAGGTAGAAGAATGGGCGGAAATTCTAAAAAGTAAAATTAGCAATTAAACCCTTGACACTTTACCTCCGAAGTCGTATATATAATTGAGTAAAAATATTCGCGTTCGGAGTTGGGATAAGTTATCACGTTTCATAGGAGAAATTCAGTTATACCTAAGATAAAAGACAAGAGACAGAAAAAAAAAAAAAGGTCTTTTTGTTTGGTTTTATCCTGGTGTCTAACAAGATAAGAAGAAACTTTAAACCCCCGTTTAACGTTCGTATAAAACTTATGATCAACCCTGGATGTTTTATCTCGGTTCTCGCAGGGGACAACTGATACCGAATTTTTCTTTCCCTCAGACTGAACTTCGAGGAAAAAGAGATGGTACTCTAGGTGAGTCGGGTTGTGGTGGACCCTTTCTGGGCTAGGAGGAAGTTCTTGGTTTCCTGGAGAAAGTACAGGTTACCTCGGAATGAACAGTATTTCAAATAGTGAGGACGGAGAGGATGTGTGAAGTAGGGAGGTTCTTTGACACTGATCGGGTCATCAAATGAACAAAGGTAGAGGGGATGTGGGTAGAGGGTTAATACTTAAGGAGTCCAACCTGGACCCAGAAGACGTAGAAATATAGAGATCAAGTATCGTGAAGCGTTCAACCAACGGGTAATTGTATTGTAAGTATCCCATACACTTTTTTTGTGATCACGAGGGGTTTATAAGGTGTTCGAGGACGTATAAAGGGTCAGAGGGAACGTGAATTCTACCCCAGTACGCTGATCGAGACCGAGTACCTGTATTCACACACATTTCACTATGTATCACAAACGACAGGTCCCATCAGTTCCCCCTTACCTTCGTGGTGTGCACGAGAGAGGACGGAGATACCGACCTTCTTTTCCGGTGACTCTATCGTTTCAACGTTCTACCTTCGTTGAGTCTAAGAGTGGCGACAACTTTCCACCGGTAATTTCTTTCATCCCACTGGACATCGTCTGACAATTCTTTCATTCTTTCTTCGGAACCCCTAAACCTCCAATCCACAGTGTCTTTTTGAATCGAATGGGATTGTCTACACTCAAGTGTTCAACTTTTATACTCCTCCTCTTTTCGAGTACCTTGTACTGTCGTTGCAAATTATCTCTCTAGAAACGTATAGGACTTTGTGCAATCAGTCCTAAACACGGTACGTAAACTCCTAAGGGTTCGTTTTACCCCTGTGTTAGTCGGGGTAATATGCCTACCTCTTAGGTTCCGTATCTCTTCACTTCCCTAACAAAAGATCTTAATAAACACTCTTGTCGTAACCTTGTGCCTGGATCTAAAGTAGAGTCGATAAAGACTGGTGAGAAGACCTGGCTTAAAGGGGAGGGGGTTGTAAACACAGGAGACTCCATGAAAGATCCTTATTCTGACTGGTCATAAATCTGTGACCTGTCCGAAACGTAGAGATTTCGATTAGGGTAACTTGTAAAAGACAAAACTTCGTTGTACCACCGTTTTTCCAATTGTCGCTTAAACTTAAAATAAAGATCCGTCTGTAAGACTCGGGACCCCCTTTCAAACGTACATGGGACACCGGGTCTATTACGTTATACTCCCACTTGTTCCTGTAGAATCTTGTAAGACAAGAGGAGGGGGCTCTGATTAATTTTAGGCATCGTAGAAAGAACAACTGGTCCGACTGAATGATTAACTTTGTCTTGACACTACAAAAGTAATCGAAAGAGAATAGGGAGAACCGGAACGGTCGTCTCTCTTTCAATCTACTAGCATTCAGAAGTTCGTGACCTCCGGATCCCTTGTCTTGAGGAGGGCGCAGTTTGGTTACGTGGTAATAATACGTGACTTGTTCTAGGGTCTTTCCCACCACGTTCTAACCCTCATACCACTATTGAAGGTTAGAGTCAGAGTCAAGTGGGAATATTCCTTTTCGATTTATGGTTCTATGATGGGAGCCCTCAGGACTACTCGTTATTTAGACAGTGAAACGCAAACGACAAGGTCGTTTGGTCGAGGACTGGAGACGGAAGGATTATTTGGTAGGGAGACGGTCTAACCCTCTCGAGGACGATTGTTTCTTGGTTTACACAGATTTTTGGTAGTTCTAGGGAAAAAGGGACAACTTGATCTTCCATAAAGAAGCCGTGTACGTTTACCGGATAATCAGTCGGAATCTCTAACAGGGGTTATTATAGGCTCGGAGACCCTAACCCCATGTATTAAATTTCATACACGAAAAAAGACGAAGTCATACGTCTGGAGGTTTAGTCGTGGGAGACACCTTAATAAATAGTGGGTTTACCGGGGTCTTCCTCGCCCCCCGTCGGATACAAAGTCAACACTCCTTCGATACTAACTGTTGAAAAGTTTTGTTTGTTGTTTGTTGGTCTTTCTTTTGGGAGATCCTGTTTCTAGCGTCGGGGTCCTGGACACAGACTCAAAAGATTTAACTTTAGGTTCCGGACCCATACCGACTCTTTTCGACAAAATCGGAACTTCGGGGGGAGAGTGGTGATATCGTCCCTCTTCGTGGTCATAGTTCTCTTCCTGGAGTCTCCTTCCCATTCCTACTTCGTCCTATTTACGTGGCTTTCAAGAGAGTCCCTCGTCTTGACCTGGAGGGATCTTTCCTCCGAGAGGGTGTGTCTGAGTGTCCGATAGTACTACTGGGTTGGGTCAGGGTTCCGAATTCTCGGACTTTGAGATACAGACCCTAGACAAGAAGAAAGGTAGTGATATAATGTCCACTGGGACCTTATTATTCGATCGAAGACCTACTCTTAGTCGAATCCTTTTCTTCTTTCTGTTCTAACAGTATTTAGACCATCATTCTCCTTGTACTTGCACGGTCTCTTAAAGAAGAGTATTTACCGTTAATCTAAAAACAGGACACAAGAAAGAGTCATTTCCATTCAAACCTGAAGGAGTCTTTGTAGAACGGGATTTGTAGGAAGTTCAGGAAGACGCCGTTGTCCAGAGAGAACCACTACTTATAAAGAGAATTTAAACCCTTATTTCCTTTTTACAAATAGGAATAGTAAAGATAAGTCAAAACATGACCTCCAGGATTGGCCAAATTATTCCCCTCTGTTTATTTGTTCTCATGTGTCGACCTTAATTTCTTCTTTTAAACGAACATAACATCTATTGTATTAGTAGATATATCAGTGTTTCTTAGGTTGTATATAGTAGTAACTAAAAGTTTTTTTTTACCTTTACCTATTAAAATACTGTTTACTACGACCTCGTTGACTTAATAGGTGTATAAAAGTTTTTTACTTTTTTTGAAACCAGAAAGGGAGTTATTATATTTGTTAATTGAGTTTTACCTAGTATTTGTTTTTATTTCAGCTTCGATATTTTGAAGATCTTCTTTTATCTCCTCTTTAGAAACACGTGAACCTAATCAGTTTATATTTATTCTATATGTTTTGTACGTGATATTTTGTGACACACACACGATGCAGTGAAGTCAATGTAGGTTGAGAAACGTTGGGGTATCTGACATCGGGTGGTCAAAGGAGACAGGTAACCTAAGAGGAACGTTCTTATGACTTCACCCAACGACACGGGAGGAAGTCCCTTAGAAGGGGTGGATTCCTAATTTAAGTTTGTGAAAACGAAAAAAAAAAAAAAAAACTTTTTATAACAATTATTTTGTTTTTTCGTTCAATGTCTGACTCTTTTTATAAACGTTTTGTATGTAAATGAATTTTATACCATAGGTCTTATATATTTCTCGTGAATTTTAATTCATTATTTTACTGTTTGTTGAGTCAAATTTTTGACTGGTTTCCAAAGTTGTCTGTGAAGTGGTTTCTATGTGTTTACCTTTTGAAACATTTTTATTAAGTGTAGTAGTAATATATAATTCCTTTACATTTAATTTAGGTGTTATTCTTTGATGATGTAAGGGTAATCTTTTCGATTTTAGTTCACAACGGCTCCTACACCTTCTTGACCTTGTCAGAAACGACCGTCCTTACGTTTTTACCATGTCGGTGAAACCCTTTATTAAACAAAGAAAATTTCAAGTTACACGTGCATGGTACTGAGTGTTAAGATAAGGATCCGTAAATAGGTTCTCATTGCTTTTGTTCTGAAACTACGACCCTCCCTAACCCCCGTCCTCCTCTTCCCCTGCTGTCTCCTACTCTACTGACCTACCGTAGTGACTGAGCTACCCGCACTCAGACTCACTTGAGGCCCTCAACCACTACCTGTTCCTCCGGACCGTACGACACTAAGTACCCCAGCGTTCCTCAGCCTGTGCTGACTCGCTGACTTGACTTGACTTACTTTTGTATACAAGTGTTTCTCTAAGAATATACTTACATGTACCATCGAAATAAAATTTATGGGTTTTGACACTTCTTAGGTTTGTAGGTAGTTGGCCACTTACAAATATATTTGACCATGTAGGTATGTTATTTTATGAAAGATCGTAATCTCACATAGTTTGATGGCTACTGCGTTGTTATATCTACTTAGAAATTTCTTAATACGATTCACTTTCTTCCGTCTACGTTTGCGAACACTAAGGTAAAGTTACTTTAAGAATTTTTCCATTTTGACATCACTGTCCTTCTTCCATGAAGTTATCAACGGTTCTTATATCACTTAACAAAACTGAGGTTCCCCCGTGTTTTTTTAGAGAAATTCTACAACCCTTACAAACCCCCTACTATTTTTACCTAAGAGTATCACGAATGTATTGATATTTATATTAATACTTATTTAAACAATTTGGAGAGAGTAACTTTTAACACTTAACATACATTTAATACTGGGTTTCGACTAAAATATATAATTGGTGCAAATTATATACTCGTACATTTTATATGGATGTATATATGTTATTATTTATTATATATTTTATATATTGTATTTATGTTAAATAATAAATTTTACTGGTATAAGTACACCTTTCCTAATATCTGGTGTGTGTTGAACCAGGAGAAGTAGTGACTGTCCTGTATTTTTGGAAACCGTTCTCTGAAACTTGAGGTCAAAGAGAAATACAGTCATAACAAGAAGGACAACGGAGACCCTACCATTTTCCCACTTTCGGTATGAGCTTCTTTGTGGTCTGAGAAGATTTAAGTGTTAAGAAAATTTTGTCCAGGACATATTTATGTTCGACAGTAATAACACGTCTAGACGTTTACCCGACTTTGAAACACGAGAACCCGTTCTTGACACCTTCGTGACCACGGTTGTGTTTATCAAGTAGTTTTATACACAGACAACTTTTTATCTCGTCGGCTAGGAGTCCTGAGAACCGACCGTTCCCTTAGTAAAACCGATTTCGTCACATACGAAGAAGACTTCGTTTTGGAGTACCCACATGTTTATTTATACTACGTTACTTTGAACAGGACGTCTCATCTTCCTGTTCCCTTCCCCGTGCGAGAAGACGGTACCTAGATGGATGAGACGTAAACAACTCAGTTCATCAATAACTCTTGTGTCATGCACGGACGAGGACACTTTCCATGACGTCTTCTACGATTACTCTTTCCCGTCCCCTGTCTGTAACCAGACATGTTGTACAATACGAAAGTTTCACATGAAAATTTGGGAAATTAAGAATATTTAATTATTGAAACTTATCTATATAGTCTTTCATTCTTGTTTAATTTACTCAATTCATACGTTGAGTTCTTAGTCTTTTTCTTGTTTGGTTTATGGGACTTCCCTTTATTTCCTTTACTTAATTATTTCTATTTTCGTCTTTAATCATTCAACCCCTCTTTTTTTTTTTTTTTGTCCTTTTGATATCGTGTTGTTTGTCTAGGTTTTCGACCTAGAATCCCTCTTTTTTTGTTTTTCGTTCTCGTTTTCGATCTATTTAATGATCTAACGGATTAGTCTTTTTTTAAACCTCTGTAGTATTTTTTATTTATTTTGATCATACACCCTTTATTAATGTCCTTGACTTCTTTTATTCTCAGTGTTTTCTGCAAAAACGATCAAGGTACATTTATTTAAATGTACCTTTTAAACTTTGGACTAAGTTATATTCTTAACTTGTATTGTAACTATTGTTTTGGATATCATGTCGTTTTACTATTGGTTATACTCACTATAAATAATTAAATCCACGTTTTAGAATTTATTTTATAATCGTTGTTTTTATAGTCACCATGTAACAGTATGTGGCATTGGTTCACCCTGAATGAGGTCTTTCATTTTGATAAAGTCAACAGGAATAAGGTCATCAAATTATAATCCTTTAGGTAATTCCTTTACATAGTATTAGTATAAAGATTTTTCCGTTTACTGGTAGAGTCTACAACTTTTTTTAAACAACTTTTTGTAATAAGTTTAATAACTTAACTATTTTCCATGACTTTTATCCCTCTTTTTCACTCTAGGATGTGTGTACACACGTAAATAGTCTTTTTTTTACGTATACATACCTGAGGAGGCAGGTACCTTAAGAGGTCCGTTCTTATGACCTCACCCATCGGTAAAAGAAGAGGTCCCCTAGAAGGACTGGGTCCCTAGTTTAAGCACAGAGGACGTAACGTCCGTCTAATAAATAGTGGTTCGACGGTCCCTTTAATTAATTATGTAGTAACAGAGGGGACCAAGAGTTCAGGAGCCTACATCTGACTTAAGGTGGTGACCGAAAGGAACTAGAGGTGGAAAGTCTGTCGTCTAACCCTCTCAATCGGAGGTATTGACGTATTCGGTTAAGAAGTATTGTTTAGATACCTCTTGGGATTGATTAGGTCTAAATATTTATTCTGGTTAACGATTATGGATTACCCTTTTGGGATGTTCAAAAGGGATGTTACAGTTGTTATTTTTCCCACGGTAAAGTGATGATAACGAATTTTGTAACATTATTGATCGGTCACCTTCACTGTTCTCTTCACATTTTTGACTTTTCTCGTTTCACTTTAATAGTCGTAAACAATTAAAATCTATAGTCGTAATAGATTTTCAAGGTTCTCTTAGTTGACTTTTCTATAATATATGGACTCTCCTAAGTCACTCTAATACCTCCTGTTCTAATTATACACCTTTATTTACTGAAAGTATGTACGTTTGTGGTTGTTTAATCTCTTCTGTTACCTGTTTAGGTAAGTATGATAGTTGTTTTTCATTATTTTAAAGATCTTTATTGATACTGACTCTTCACAAACTGTCGACATATAATTATATGTCGTAACGTTTTACAAGAGATTACTGTCTTAATGTCTGATTTTGTTCAATGAAGTTCGGTACAAAAATTCTTTGAGTAGTATTTTGTTATAGTTAAAGGGATTCAGTTAAATTTTAACGTTGTATTAAAAAGGGACACAACTATTTCAATACCTCTTCGTTCGGGAGAATATGAGAATACGTATCGACTGTCCTTAAATTTAATCTTATCGGAATATCTTCCGTTAAACCAATTACCATAGATAATTTTAACCTTCATTTGTGTGAGGAACTTCTTACTGTCTATAAGTTAAGTAGAACACTTATACGAGTACGTTTTCTCGTATACACGTTTCAGTAAGTAAAGTAGTATTTACATTATCGTTTTCTGAATTTTATGAGAGGGACAGGTAGTCCTCCCATGAAAGTATGTTGTCTTGCGTTACGTCAACAGTTTAAGTATTATTTCTTTTGTTTTCAACACTCTTTAAGAGAGATGTACCTATACCTTTATTGAAAGTCTTTCTTTCTTATTATATGTCTCATTTAATGACAGGTATATTTTTCAAACACACTGTCTCCTCATTTATAACGGAACATATACGGTTCCTTTGGAGACCCGTCTATGTGTTCTTTCTCTAATCATTATCAACGACGACGAAACTCCTGTCGTGCAACTGTGACCCTTCTTGTCCTTTGTCCTCACTTTGTCTTTAAAATTCTTATATGGAAACTATTAGACTTAAAAACTAGGTACATTCTGTTAATATTAAGTTTTACGGTTTTAGTTTACAGATTATCTTTATTTCCCTACTTTATTCTATATTATTTTATTTTCAGTTAAAGTTTGTATTTTACAAAATAACTAATTATTTTGTAATTTATAATTATCACTTAAGTCAAGTCAAGTCAGTGAGTCAGCACAGGCTGAGAAACACTGGGGTACTTAGCGTCGTGCGGTCCTGAGGGACAGGGAGTGGTTGAGGACCTAAAGTGAGTCTGAGTGTAGGTAACTCAGTCACTACGGTAGGTTGGTAGAGTAGGAGCTAGTAGGGGAAGAGGAGGACGGGGGTTAGGGAGGGTCGTAGTCTCAGAAAAGGTTACTCAGTTGAGAAACGTACTCCACCGGTTTCATGACCTCAAAGTCGAAGTCGTAGTAAGGGAGGTTTCTTTAGGGTCCCAACTAGAGGAAGTCTTACCTGACCAACCTAGAGGAACGTGAGTTTCCCTGAGAGTTCTCAGAAGAGGTTGTGGTGTCAAGTTTTCGTAGTCAATAAACCGTGAGTCGAAAGAAGTGTCAGGTTGAGAGTGTAGGTATGTACTGGTGACCTTTTTGGTATCGGAACTGATCTACCTGGAAACAACCGTTTCATTACAGAGACGAAAACTTATACGATAGATCCAATCAGTATTGAAAAGAAGGTTCCTCATTCACAGAAAATTAAAGTACCGACGTTAGTGGTAGACGTCACTAAAACCTCGGGGGGTTTTTATTTCAGACTGTGACAAAGGTGACAAAGGGGTAGATAAAGGGTCCTTCACTACCCTGACCTACGGTACTAGAAGCAAAAGACTTACAACTCGAAATTCGGTTGAAAAAGTGAGAGGAGAAAGTGAAAGTAGTTCTCCGAAAAATCGAGGAGAAGTGAAAGACGGTATTCCCACCACAGTAGACGTATAAACTCCAATAACTAGAAAGAGGGTCGTTAGAACTAAGGTCGAACACGAAGAAGGTCGGGTCGCAAAGAGTACTGTATGAGACGTATATTCATTTTATTCGTCCCACGGTTATATGTCGGAACTTCATGAGGAAAAGGATAAACCTTGCTCAGACAACGACGTACAGGTCAAGATTGACAACGAAGGACTGGACGTATGTCTAAAGAGTTCTCCGTCCAATCCACCAGACCATAAGGGTAGAGAAAGTCTTAAAAGGTGTCAAATAACACTAGGTGTGTCAGTTTCCGAAACCGTATCAGTTATTTCGTCTTTATCTACAAAAAGACCTTGAGAGAACGAAAAAAGTACTAGGTCACCTACGATCGTTAAACTAGAGACCAAGGAGACGGAAAAGATTTTGGTCGAACTTGTAGTCCCTCAAGTACCAAGTGTATGACGACTTTAAACCAACCTCTTAAAACTCGTAATGAAATGATCGCACACTCTACTCACGTTAACACGCCATCAAACTCGTAAGAAACCGTAACAGAAAGAAACCCTGACCTTACTTTTGACTGGAAAAGGTCAGGACACAGGTGACGACTCAAAAGGTTTAAACGACCGTATAACTCACTTCGTGAAAGTGTCGTAGTAGAAGGTCCTAAACTTTATCGAGGTGACCTTAAGGTAGTGGAGGTGATCGAAACAAGCATCACTACGAAAGATTCTGGGTGAACTGAAGTGTAAGGTCCTACAGACCACTCACTAGTGTGGCAGTACTAATAGACCCAGTACTTTTAGAAAAACCATGTCAAGAAGACACATAAGAACGGTGGAGAAGAATTATAGAAGACGAAGACAATCCAGGTCTGGTAAAGACAGGAAATAGTTCGGGTAGAAACGTACTTTACAAGGGAACCATAGAGATTAAAAGAACTTCTCTAGAGATCAGAAAGGGTAAGACAAGAAAAGGAGATAAAGAAACGTAACTAGCGACTTCTTCCGAAAGAATAGAGAAGAACGATAAGAAACCTTGAGACGTAAGTCTACGAATATAAAAGGGAAAAGAGGAATCGAAAAGTGAAGAGAAGAGAAGTGTCGATAAACATTCCGGAGGGGTCTGTCGGTAAAACGAAAAAACGTAAAGAAAAGGAACTCCTATCAGAACTAGGGACAGAGAACATGTTACAGTGTTTGGAGTAAGGTATCAAGTAGTCCGTGAGATAGTCTAGATCAGGGAATTTAGATAAAGAGTGAAGGTGACATATTAGTATTCCCTAAACTAAATCCAGTATGGACTTACCAGATCGTCAAAAGGGATGAAAGAGGTTAAATTCAGACTTAAACCGTTATTCCTCAAGTACTAGACTCGGTGTCAGTCGAGGACCAGAACAAAAACAACTGACATATCTCAAAGAGGTAGAAACCGACGTTTCTTATATTAGTCAGACTAAAACCACAACTGGTAGACCACTACAGGTACACATCTCAGAAGAGAACACAACAACTTCTCCCACAAACGACACTGGTCACGTAAAAGAACCGTTTTGAGATAATCAGAAACGGGACGAAGTAAGGCATAAGGTTCCGGTTTAAACGGACAATGAGGTCCACAAAGAACTGAAGGATGAAAACGTAAGGTCAGGGAATATTACTTTTCCTGTAGAAAAAACCCACTATCAAGAGTTTCCAGAACATCCAGAAGTGTCTTGGTAAGTTGAAGTCGAAGAAGTCGCAATGACCAACCCCGTATCTGAACCTAATGGCACTATAACGAACCAAACGGAACCTTTGCTTGTCTCTAGTAAGACTGCAAAAACTCTAACGTAGGTTCATGACGTAAAGTCTGAGAAAACAACCGGTACTACTGATGAGGTAAAGAAGACTCCCTAAGGACGGACGTCATCATCTGTATTACCAGTAGACTCAATTTAAGTGGGTAAGGTCAGGTAAAATCAAGTGACTAAGGATCTTACAGCTGTAAGTGAGAACGGTAGATGACAAACTGGTGAAGGTTGAACGGAACTAAGTACCTGGACTGTAAGGTCAAAGGATACGTTATAACGAGAAATGTCGTAGTCTGAAACGAAGATAGTGGTCAGGGTAGATGTCGAGTCATAACAAAAACGAAACCGAGGTAGGGAAGTAAGAAAGAGCTCAATAAAGAGGTGACTAGAGGTCATCGGATAACCAGTGGATGACTGGACCCCTCAAGGAGAAAGTCATAGGATAGTAAAGTGGAAAGTATGACAATTACCCCAAGAGTTCCGTTCTTATGACTTCACCAAACACTAAGGGAAGAGGTCACCTGGGGTTACACAGTCTGGAGAGGTGGTACGGTAGAACCCACCGGAGAGGTGGGTAGAACCCACCGGGATGTCCCGTACCGAATCAAAGAAACTCAATCTGTTCCGACACCAGGATCACGTTAACTACCTGATCAAAAGACACTAATACCAAAGTCACACAGACGGGAGACTACGGGAGAACGTTGTGGATAGTAGAATGAACCCAAAGAGAATGGAACCTGCACACCATAGAGAAGTGTCGACAAGGTCGTTTCTCGTCGACGACGAGGAATGGAACCTGCTCACTATAGAGGAGTGACGGCGGGGAGGGCTGGAACTTGCACCTTATCGAGGAGATCCGGGAGACCACGGACGCGTCGATGGTGAGGAACCTGAACCCCGTCGAGGAGGTCGACGGTGGGGACCGGAGTCGCCCCCATCCAGGAGAGCCGACGAGGACGTGGCAGCGTCGGACCGTGAGAGGCGGCGGCGGGGACTGGAGTCTGCGCCGCATCCGGGAGAGTCGACGGCGGGGACTGGAGCCTTTATTTTGCCTTCCTACGGGCCCTCCTTCCCACGGACTTGGGTGGTTGTTTTTCCCTGAGGAGTCCTCGGACTCTGGAGCGCCGTTAAGGTCTAGAACCAGGGTCCCAACCTTGGTTGCAACCCAGGGTTATCACTTAATGATTCACGAATTATACACAATACAGGACAAAATCCGTAAAATGTACCTTCATACTCTACCGACGATAATTGAATGAGTAAAATAAAAAAATTAAATAAATAAACTGACGTAGTTCACAATCAAAGTCGCACACCCTAGAGAACACCACGTACCTGAATCAACGGGACGTCGTACACCCTAGAATCAAGGACTTGGTCCCTAGCTCGGTGTTGGTGACGTAACCTTCCGTCTAGGGATTGGTGACCTGGTGGTCCCTTCAGGGGATAGGAGTAAAATCTTCTCGCTATTAGGAGAAAATATTTACTCCTTTGACTCCGTCTCTCTTTATATACTGTACGGTTTTCAGTGTCGACCTGTCAGAGGTCCCTGGACGTCAAAATTGACCAACCGGTACAGTGGAGGAGTAAATGTTGTACTACAGAACACCACGTTAATTGGTGTATGTGTTGGTGGTGGTAGGGTAGGTTTGTGGGGCCCAAGTTATAGAGTGAAACGAATGGTCGACATGACTTGTTCAGTGAGTAGTGTCTAAACTAAGGAAGTAAACATTTTATTACAGATCAGAGATTTCGAACGACACTCGAAGCGACACAAACACACACTATCCTTTCGTCCGCGTTTCTAGGTCGTAAATTTATAAACGACGTCCTGTGTCTAATCTTTGCTACGTTCTTGGGTGGAAGACCTCCCCTCCCCCTTTAAATTTTTTTGTTTGTTTGTTTTTTTGTCAACTCTTCGTTTAGAGCAAAAGGGTGACTAAAGGAGACATTCAGAGTTCCTATTCAATCTGATTCTTTTCAAGACCTGGGACCGACAGTCCTCTACTGTAAATTCCTTTCTTTACTATATATGACGGTTCTTTTTTTTTTTACCATTGAAAGATTCTTTTATAGTTGTCAGTGTAGGTTTTATCATTGTTGAAATTTTTATCTCACTGTATCCTTTTCGGTTTTTGAGGTCGAGGGTCCCTGTTATCTTGTCGACCCTCGTCCCTCGACGGCTTCGACGCCCACACTCCTCCCAGTAAAGACCTTCACTCAACCAGGAAGTCTTTAAATAGTGGAGCCCGAAGAGAATCCACCTAAAGATAATTCACCCTCGAGACACTGAGGAACCCTTCGTGTGTCATTCCTTTCTTTTTTTAGGAGGAACGCATGAGATCATCTCATTGAGGTCCGACGTTAAATCGAAAACTTTTGATTCACGGAAACTATGGTACACTGTAAGAAGAGTACTGGTTTCAGATACCACTCCAATTACGCCCACTCCTGTAAAGTATAAATAAGTTAAGGAGGAAAGACAACCCAAGTGTTACTCGACTCAGCACCAATGAGGGTCCTTGTTCAGGGAGCCCTAGGCACTACGAAGGATTTTATGAGTCCGACCCCGGTGGTAGGTCCTTTGGTCGAGGGGAAGGGGAGGAGGTGGTCCATTATTACGATTATTCCGTTCAACCTAAGGTAGTTGAAGTATAAAGTCCACTGTCACGATCCTCAAAGGAAGTGGACATAGTAAACACGTGTATAAGGGTTGTGATTTCGGTCTGTTTATAAGTAAATCTATATAATTATAAACAGTCAGTAATTATTCTGAACCCTACGTAGTCAAGTCAAGTCAAGTCAGCGAGTCAGTACAGGCTGAGAAACACTGAGGTACCTGACGTCGTACGGTCCGGAGGGACAGGTAGTCGTTGAGGGCGTCAAATGAGTTTGAGTACAGGTAACTCAGTCACTACCGTAGGTTGGTAGAGTAGGAGACAGTAGGGGAAGAGGAGGACGGAAGTTAGAAAGGGTCGTAGTCCCAGAAAAGTTTACTCAGTCAAGAAGTGTAGTCCACCGGTTTCATAACCTCGAAGTCGAAGTCGTAGTCAGGAAAGTTACTTATAAGTCCTGACTAAAGGAAATCCTACCTGACCAACCTAGAGGAAACCTGAGAGTTCTCAGAAGGGTTGTGGTGTCACGTTTCCGTCGTCAAGAAGTCACATACAAAGAGAACTTCATATCAACCAAATATTCCAACACGATCAAAGTCCATGTCTCGTTTCGTCAACTCAATATGTATGTATAAGAGAAAAAGTCTAATAAAAGGGAATATCCAACAACGTTTTATGACTCATCTTAAGGATATGTCCTTTAAGAATAACCATATATAACCATATGAATGCAATATATATCATCACTCATATACAATTAAAGTTTGAGGAGTAAATAGAGAGGAGAGTGAAAGGGGTATCCATTGGTATTCAAACAAAAGATACAGACACCCAGATAAAGAGAAAACATATGTTCAAGTAAACATAGAAAAAACAAACAAACAAACAAAGGGGTATATTCGTCATAGTATACTGTGAACAGAAACAGACCAAATGAAGTGACTCATACTATTAGAGATCCAGGAAGGTACGACGATGTATTGAAACAAGAAAGATACCGACTCATGATAAAATAATATATAAACATAGTGTAGAAGAAATAGGTGAGAAGAGAGTTACCTGTAAATACAACGAAGGTACAGAACTACTAGGAAATATCAGAATGTTCTGGAGGTCTTAAACCTCCGACACTCCCTTTAAACGATTTCTATTCTCTCTCTAAAGGTAGGATTTCTGTTCTTTTATCTCCGGACCTCTCCAACCCACTATAGGAGGTCCTGGCCATCGTTTAATCTGCTTCTCAGTCCTGTCACGGATCCAGATCCCAAGGACGGTGGTGGAAGAAGAGTTCACAGGAGACTCTAAAAAAATCAAAATTTTCAAAACCTTGGAGCCAAACAATCAAGTCTCGACAGGGGTGTCACGTTGTCGGGCTATTGTGACCTCGTGAGGAGTGAAAAGTGGTTGTCCTCAAGAGAATCCTCTCTACTTGTGTGTGGACCTGACCTTTACACTGGAAGAAGAGTACCAGATTCACCGACTTCTACTGGGTCAAACCTTTACGTGACTCGACATCGGACAGAGAGGGAAGAAAGAGGACCAATGACTGTAATTCGATAGTGCAATGAACGTCTATCTTTTGACCTTCGTTTGATCTTACTTTTAGGACAACCATGGAGTCTAAAGAGGAAACATGTAAATAGACTTATATCCGATGAAAATAAGTCGTCATTGACTAAGTTTTCGGTATCACTGGTACATAGTTGAGAATTTCACTGACTTCTTTAGTTGAATCACTTCCCGTTTCGGATATCGTCTTTTCTGACCCACAGACTGAGTTAGAGTCGGTACCTTCCTGGGTGAGGAGTCCCCCTTGGTGTCAAGAAGTATGTTTTCACGTCTGGTGAGGGGGTGGTGGGGGTGTTATGTGTGTGGGAGGTCCAAAAGACTTCAGTCAATGAGTTTTTTATAAGTGTCTCCTTAAACATCTACAGTCCGGAATACGATCCCTCACTCCATGTCGATGACGGTCGTGTTTTTGGGAACGGAAGAACCACGAATGTAAGATTTCACCTCTAGATGTGTTGTTTGTTTTAGCCTTTGCTTTTATAATTTCATCGGAGTGGGCGACAGTAAGCGGTATAGTGTGGCAGATTGAGGAGACCCCGAGGTAAAGATCCCAAAGTGGAGACGGGGGACGAAAAAAGATTGTGGGTCGACATGATTTAGTGGAGCTAAGGGTGGTGGAAGGTTTGTGGTGAACGGAGCAGAACCAGTGTAGTGGGAACGGGTTAAGACTCCCGTTATCGGTTGAGGACTTAGGTAATGTACCTTAGGGCGAGTCCGCGTGAGTCACTCTGAAGAACCCTGAACACGAGTCTACGGGATAACTAGAGGGGATAGTCGAGGTAGGACCCAATACTCACCCCTCTAGAGACGACATGGATCTTACAGTTACCCCACCGAGACGAGGTAGAAGGTAGTCTGGGGTCTAGAACGGTCCGGAGTCCCGAAACACTACCTCACAAAGGTCATGTTCTAACAGGTTTTCTCGACTTTTTGGTCTCTTCCTGGACACTAAGATAAGACCTTAGATGATCCGTTCTACTCGGCACAAGAAGTGGTGTACCGTAGCGAGACCCGAGAACAAACGAAAGTGTAGCCTCAGGCGGAACCGGGGAGAGACGAGGACACAGAGATTGTGGTGAGACGTAGTGAACACAAGGGAAAGACTGAAGGGGTCGAAGACCAGAGGACCGAGTCCAGGAAGACTCCAACGAGGGAGAGGGGTCTGGTCGAGAAGGGTTGACAGGGGTCGTACCGGTATTTACTGTTTACTGTGTCCGAGGTCAATAGGGGTCCCTGTCCATACTTTTGTCTCTGTCCTTCTCCCACTTCCTCTTGGGACTACTTTACCTAACCTCTATCTTTCCGATTTGAAGTCAAGAGGTCCGGACTCTAAAACGCGAGAAAGGAGAAACGTGATCAGGTGTAAAGGATCCTGAAGAGCTTTGAATGATACTGGATTGGAGTAATAAAGTCTTGAGTGTGTGTTTTTTGTAGTCAGAGAAGAAAGAGGTAAGAAAGGGTGAGATAGGAGACATGGACCCATAGAGAGAGAGGAGAGAGAGAGAGAGAACGTGTGTCTGAGGGAATTGAACAAACCCCTATCCCTCCATCCCTCCTGACCTCACACCCTTTACTACGGAGTCTCGTGAAGGTAGTGAACTACGACGACGAGATTCCGATCTATCTATGGGTGAAAACGACTTATCCCTCTATCGGTTGAAGAAACATGAGGAGAACTTTTGCACCCATACTCGTAAGGAAGTTGATTACAGAAGTCCCTGACGACTGGATCGCTTTCCAGTTGTATACGAGAGGACACAATGAGATTCTTTCTCTGAATACACACACCTAAATAGAGACCCGAAAGATAAAACAAGGTAACCAGATATAAAGACAGAAACACGGTCATGGTATGACAGAACTACTGACACCGAAACATCATCTCGGACTTCAGTCCGTTCAACTAAGGAGGTCAAGGTAAGAAGAAAGAGTTCTAACGAAACCGATAAGCTTCAAAAAACATAAAGGTATGTTTAGAACTTTAATAAACAAGATCAAGACACTTTTTATATCGACCATCGAACTATCCCTAACGTAACTTAAATATTTAACGAAACGCATCATATGAGTAAAAGTGATATAACTAAGAAGACTAGGTACTTGTACCATATAAAGAGGTAGATAATCACAGGAGAAACTAAAGAAAGTAGTCACAAAATATCAAAGGATATATATCCAGAAATCAAAGAAATCCATCTATATAAGGATTCATAAAATAAGAAAAGCAACGTTACCGCTTACCTTAACAAAGGAATTAAAGAAAAAGTTGAAAGAGTAATAATCACATATCCTTACGTTCCCTAAAGACACACAACTAAAATATAGGACGTTGGAATGATATAAGTGACTAATCGAGATCATTAAAAGACCACCTCAGAAATCCCAAAAGATACATCTCTTAGTTGGGTCTCCCTACAACACCCCTCCCTCCACCCTCCCCCCAAGTACAAACCCTAGCGTACATGTGGGCACCACCTAAGTACAGTTACATGCCGTTTTGGTTATGTCATGGTATTTTATTTTTATTTTTAAAAATTTTTTTTAGGGATCCCCTTTTTTTTTTTTCTTTCTCTGAATCGTTGTCAAATGTGGAAGTGTCGGTTACTTAAAGTATGACACCGGACATCAGTCTTTTCCTCTTATCTTTAGTTAGTCTTCAGTGGGACTACCGGTGAAACGAGACTTTTAGGTGAGACTACAGTTTGTTTCTTCTTACCAAAGTCGTCGTCGACTATACAGTTTGGACACTCGGACGAGAACGTAGGGACCCCTAACCGCTCGGAGTTCCTTCTTCGACGTCATTCGATAGGACGTGGGTCGTGTTATTAGCTGACGACTCAAAAGTTTTTGTTGAACGCAAACCTTTTGTTCCATTAATGTGTTTTAAAGGTCCGTTGTAAACCCTCTCCTTTTTTTTTTTTTTGAGTTCACCAACTTGTTCGAAGGGGATTTTTATTAATTTTTTTTTTTTTCAGGTAGTTTTTCTGTCAAATTATTTTACGTATACAAGTTGACTAGGACCCGTCTTTACTAAAACGAGACCGTTTATTGTAAACATACATTTGTAGCATAAAAGTTTATCCTGACACAAGAGACGGGTCGTAGTGACCCTTTCCGTCTGTCACACAACTTACAAGTTGTTATACGGTATGCCTAAGGAAAATAATTTTAGAGTAAAGTGGCCTTACCGAGGAAACTCTCTCCACACGTCTCATTGCACTCCTTTAGCCACTTGGTTGTGGTGTATTGACATAACGCGTATAATTTATAAGAACGAATGCGTAAGTGATGTGTGAACTGGACGGCGACTTACGTGAACCTCTCGCTCCTGTAGACATCGAGGCGTCGAACCCTTGAAGGGGGGCGGACGAAGGAGGAAAGGACGAAAATTTTAGTTAATTCTCCCCCTTACTTAGTTTCAAGAAGACAGAAGTGTGGGAGAGACGTTACGACGGTGAAGTTTCCACGAACCAGCACAACGAAAGTAGTCGTCTCGGGACTCACTAGGTACCTTTTACGGTCGATTCAGTAGTGTGTGTCTAGACGTAGCAACGGTACTAGGGGGAGGTCAGTGACAGAGTCTCAGTTCTCAAAGAGTTCGTGCACACGACCCGAAGAGACATTGAACAAACTAATGAGACCCTTGTCCTTTTGTCGAGGTCGAGTTTTTAATCTGTCACAATTCTAAGAAAGTTTAAAAGAAAAAACAAAATGGTAAAATTCACACGTCACATTATCATAACAAATGAGTGTCACAACGTGTTGGTGATCGTATAGGCAAAGATTTTAGAAAAGTAACAGTGTTTGATATTGATAGTTACTTTATCATTTACAGGAAGGGTAGATTTTAATTTTCCTGTTACGAATGGGTAACACCAACCGGTTGGTGTGTCTCAAATAAAATTTCTACCTACTTTCACTTTGACAGTCAGTGAGTCAGTATAGGGTGAGACACTAGGGTACCTGACATCGGGTGGCCCGAGACAGACAGGTACCCTAAGAGGTCCGTTCTAATTACTCATCCAAGGTAAGGGAACCAGATCCCCTAGAAGGGTTTGGTCCTTAGGTTGGACTCAGAGGACGTCCACATAAGAAATGGAGACTCGGTGGTCCCTACCGAATTTCTACCCACCGACACCTCTTTTGTTCAAACAGACTCGTGTACTAAAATATATTTAAGACCACTCTAAATCATATTCGGTTTTTACAACTAGGACTTTGGACACCGACTAATCTCGAAACAAAAAAGTGAATAAATGTGTTTACGTTACTTGTCGATTACATGACACGTGATTATGTGTCGATACATGACACAAGACACATTTCATGAAATCTCTAGGTTACCTCTTAGTCTTTCTTTAGAGGGGAATATATCAGTTAATGGTCTCTCTTTCCTGTACACATCCATCGAGTCTTTGGTCTGTCGGTAACCGTATTTGTACCCGACGATACTCGAAGGGAACCGAGCTACTAGGTTCCTTTAGAAAGACTTCTTTTACAAGAAACTAAACCAAAAACTTCGTAATTGTCTTAATGTGTGTACTTGCTTCTATTCTCTTTACCCTTAGCGTATACATTTTTAGTTGAATCCCTCGTGCACCTAACATTCAGTCTTTACCGTATTCTCAAATCCCTTCTTTTCGTCAGCTACTTGATCCATAGTCCCCCAAAGTCCAATAAAGTAGTTGAGAGAATCTACCAACACCCCCTTTTTTATAGACACCTGTCGGAAGTATGTCTTCAACAAGACGAGACACAGTACTGGGACGGTGGGACCAACCTCCGTCGGAGAATCAAACCTGGGTCCGAGGACGGAAGTTTGGACGAAGGAGACGAGAAATAAGTGGGTAAAGAAGTCGAACGTCTACCGTACAGATCGGAACCATCCTAAGGTCGGGTGGAGACGAACGGATAGACAAAGTCACAGGACACAGGATTTATATTTAAGAGTGTTACTTCAAGAGGGTTACCTGATCTGACTCAGTTCTCGTGTAAGGATTAGGGTAGTAAACACTGACCTCCCCTGTTGTGGGGAGACTGTTTGTACCGTCGGACCCAGATGTGGGGAAGTTGACGACGATCCCACGTCCGTGGGGAACCTCTTTTCACTATAGTCGACTGTAAATGAGTTTACTCATGCATGAAATTTACAGTGTCTGTAGATGATTGTAAATTCTTCTGTTCCTCTACACGGTACGTGATACCTTTAATACGGTCTTTCCCATTCTTTCTCTTATAAAATCGTAATTGTCTCCGTCGGAAGTTAATATACCTTCTAACGATATACCTTTGTCAAGTATTGAGTTATGACGACTTTTTATTCTACAAAGTGAGAAAACTATACTCTACTGGTCAGATGTCAAGTAGTTATAATATTAAATAGGGTAAAGAGAGGTGAGGTGTCAGGGGTTGTCACACAGTTGGTTCTTTTGTTTTGAAGGGAAACGGGGCAGGATATACGTAAGTTTGGTAAACGTCATTCGTCTTCATAAAATGTGTTGACATAGTTCTAATGATTATCTTATATAAAGTGGTCGGGTCCTCTCTCAATGTAAAAGTATCCCATATACCAGACTATTTGTCATAGTCGTTTCTATCCTTAAAATAGTCCATACTCAAAAAAATTTTTCCTTAATGGACGTTTATATATGAAATTTTTGGAAAAGGTACGACCGAGGGGTGGAAGAGAAAATTTTATTCAGATGGTATTTCAGGAGATAAGTCTGTTTCTCACAGACTAATAAAATTACATATTTGTAATCGACATTCAAGGAAGGGGATCCGTTCATGTGTCTAGGTTTCACGATGACGAAAGTGGAACGGTATCAAAATTATATTGATAGAATGAGGTCGTCAATTAATTAATTCTTGTGTATGACACACACGTACCACGTGTGAACATTGTGTTTGTTCCCGGAGGGGTCACCGCCTCCATTTCTTAGGCGAACGGTTCTCTGAGCTCAAGGTAGGGGCCCAGTCCTTCTAGGGGTCCTCCTCCTTTACCGTTGGGTGAAGTCATAAGAACAAACCTTTTGGGGTACCTGTCTCCTCAGGTCGTCAGGTACCCCAACGTTTCTCAGCCTATAATTACTTACTGGTTCGTGTGTTTGTGTGTGTTATGTTCGTATATGTGTGTACTACCGGCTCTAAGTTCGAGCAGTCGAGGCACTTACATGTATAGACGTGGTCACACTATCAATATATTTGAGTGGTGATATAAACTAAGAAGACAGAGTCTGAATTTCTACTATGTCCGAAAGGGTAGTCATTAAACTCTACGATAAATTAACCGGAAACACTAAGATCTCTATGAGATCTTTGTAAGTGAAGGAAAGAAACAAATATTAGAAAGTGTGTAGCTTTGATGAGTTTCTCGGTATGAATGTGTGGTGTCCGTAAGACCCGAGTCGATTCTAAAGGACGAAGATTAGTTTCTTTTTTTAGACTTGAAATTTTCTTTTATAATCACGATAGGTCACTTACGGTCCTCAACGTTGAGGATGATCACGGCAACTATTCTTAAGTAAAAAAAATAGGACAAACGTATCATGAACCTTACAAACGTCACACATATTTAGTCCCGGTAATCATACTCAGTCTGGACTTTGACTTTCCTTTGTCTGTATCGTAGAGGACTCTCCTCTACTAAAGACGTTGGTCAGGGACTTAAAGTGAGAAGCGAGGTACCATCGGTACCGGTCCTCCCCGTGGTACGAAACAATGGTTCTGTCATAACCTAGAGGAAAGTCAGGTTCCCTGAGAGTTCTCAGAAGAGGTTGTGTTATCAAGTTTTCGTAGTTAAGAAGTCACGAGTCGAAAGAAATACCAGGTTGAGAGTATAGGTATGTGCTGATGACCATTTTGGTATCAAAACTGATCTGTCTGTAAATTCTACTGTCTCATCTTCCTACACTCGAGTAGAAGAGGACGTTCTTGAGGTTTTAATGTTGAAAGACGACTTGTCGGTAGTAGTCCTCTTACAACCTAGGGTGGTTTTTTTACGGACAGGTTCCCGTTTCCTCTTCTGGGTCGTTCTGTCATCCTCCCCACTTTAGTACAAATCTTAGTTTGGGGTATGGGTGGTCTCTGTGAACCTTCCGAGTTTGTTTTAGAACACGTGTGGTCCTCTGAGGTGTCTCTGACTCGGTCTGGACGGGAACTCACTCGTAGAGAACACCTCCATGACCAGTCGTTACCGGACGACGGCACCATCCCCGAGACCCACGTCGTCTAGACCCATACCGTATTCGAAAGAACCTCCTCCAAGGGTAATTGGGGTGGTATCTCGGTGGTCTTGAATGTGTCCTGACCCCTTTGTCTGAGAACCCCCCGTGTTTGTTTTGGAACACATTTTCTCCTGGATTCTCTTTCTTCGTCACTGGGGTGTTCTCCGACTGGGTCTGAACGGGCACTCACAGGCCCTTAGAGACAGTCTCAACGCCCAGTCACCACCGGACGACGTCCCAACCCCCGTGACACACGTCGTAACGCACGTACCCTGGAAAACTTCCTCCGGCGGTAATAGAAGTAATAGAGGTGGTATCAAACCGGTGTCCAGTTTGTTGTCCCTCCTTGTGTCGGGGTGGGTAGTTGTCTTTTAACTTACTTTCTAAATGACTCGTACCGGGGCGGGTAGTCTTGTCCTGGGTCAAAGGGGGAGTTAGTCAGAGAGAGTAGTCCTTCGAAGGTATTTGGAGAATAGGAATAGGTAGTCTCCCGTCTGTCTTACATTTGGTGTTAGTGTCTTTTGATTAGTTTGACTAGTGTACCTGGTGTGGGACAGATTGAGTCACTTTGGTACTCCATACGGCACATCCGGGTGGTTTCTACCTGCCCAGTACCACCTCATAAGACTATTTTACACCAGGTGACCTCTTCCCTTACCGTTTGGTGAAGTCATAAGAGCGGAACTCTTGGGGTATTGTCATACTTTTCAGATGATCAACCCGAGTTTCTGGTTCTCTTATACAAGAGATGAATCTTATGAACCTGAAATAACACTTATATCAGTTTCGATACCGAAAAGGTCATCAGTACATACTTACACTCTCAACCTGATATTTCTTTCGACTCGTGACTTCTTAACTACGAAAACTTGGCACCACAACCTCTTCTGAGAGCTCTCAGGGAACCTGACGTTCCTCTAGGTTGGTCAGGTAGGATTTCTTTTAGTCAGGACTTATAAGTAACCTTCCTGACTGCGACTTCGGCTTTGAGATCATGAAACCGGTGGATTACGCTTCTTGACTGAGTAACCTTTTCTGGAACTGAGACCCTTTCTAACTTCCGTCCTCCTCTTCCCATACTGTCTCCTACTCTACCAACCTACCGTAGTGGTTGAACTACCTGTACTCAAATTCATCCGAGGTCCTCAACCACTACCTGTCCTTTCGGACCACACGACGTCAGGTACTCCAGCGTTTCTCAGCCTGTACTGAGTCGTTGACTTGACTGACTGACTATGTGTAAGGACTCACACTTGGTAAGATGTAAGTCAATTGGTGTGTTTATCAACCAGAGTTGTATTTTATATACATATTTGAATCTTTCCCCACAGTATACGGTCATATGATTGAATGGGTCGAAGTAGTAGGACACGTAAGTTTAGTCGTGTACAAAGGGTCCGATGTATCCATTAAGACTCATGACGTCGCAGGGGTCCTGCGGAGACTCAGTCGGAGGAATAGTCCGGTGGAGTGACGTGGAAGTAGTGAGTTCAGGGACCGCTTTGACGGTGTGGAAACCAGTAGTAGAGACGGGGGTGTTTCCGACCGGAGAGGAGACAGTGAGGTAAAGTCAGTAATTTGTTCACGAAAAGGGAATTACCAGAGGTCTCGTTTCCACTCCGTTTCAGGTGAAAAATTCTTTCCAAAAAGATTTACAGATCCCAATTTCTTTACTTTTATCGTACCGTTCTAGGACAAATGTTAATAGTCATATAGAATGAGGGGGGTCTCGGTTGTCCGGGTCTAAGACATTTCAGAATTGGAGAAATGACTGAAGGTTAGGTAGGTGAGTGTCGTAAGGAATTCCCGAGGTTCGACCCGACAGAACTCAAAGACCGAACGAAGGGGTCGGAGGATCTTTCAAGGTGGGGAGACAGAGGGGACCAATTGAGATTCGATTAGAAACGGAACAGGACTCATAGTAGAAGAGGTCTTTGTGTCACACTACTCGATCGAAGAACGAGGTGTCTCCTGTGACGGAAAAAAATGTAAGTGAGAGTCACAGGAAAATAAATATAAATTACTCATATCAGAATAAAGAGTACGAATTTTTCGTTAATAATGGGAGTTTCCTAACTTTCGTCTTAAGATTTCTCTATGAACATGTGGGTTCAAGTATCGTCTCGATAAGTGTTATTTGTTTTCCCCCTTCGTTTGAGTCATGGGTAACTGTCTACTTGTTAATTTGGTCTACGCCGTATTTGTATGTAACCTTATAATAAGTCGGAATTTGTTCTTACGTTAAACTGTGTGTGAAGTTACATCAACTTGGACCCCCTGTAATAGTCTTAAAATTACAGCCAGTGTTTTTCTGTTTATACCACTAACAAGAATATGCTCTATACATATCGTCAGTTCAAATATCTCTACCTTTCATCTTACCATCAAAGGTCCCGGACTCCTTCCTCCTTACCCCTCAATAACAAATTACCTATGTCTCATAGTCATACCCTCTACTTTTAGAAGATTTTACCTTCTACCACCACCGACGTGTTGTTACACTTACATGAATTACGATGACATAGTGTGCGAATCTTACCAATTCTACCATTTAAAGACGATACACAAAAACTCTGTGTTAGTTAATTAAATTTTTAATCGAATTTTTTGATAAACAAGCCATCAACAGAGGTGGACATCAGACATTCGACCCACTCCCGTCCCTGACATAGACAGGAAAGTCAATCTAAGGATATTGAACGTGTATCATCAGTGAGGTATCAATTATTTTAGTTACTCATTTACCTTCCTCGTCTAGTAGGGTGAAAACGTCCCTGTGGTTTACATGGACACAGAGTTTCAGGTGTGGGGGATCATTCTGGGGGTTAGGGTCCGTCCTTTTTTACAGGTGAAATGGTACGTTCGCGGTAGTAAGTTCAATGTTAATTAAAGGACGGGGTTATCGACAGAGGTGGGTCCTACGTCCTACTATTTGTATGGGGGAAGGGACCGGAGAGGTCCTTTAGAGGGTTCTTCACACCAGAGTAAGAGACCTGGCTCTACTTGTCAGAATAGTCTTATATAGTGTTGTAGTCATGTAAAAGGGTTTATAATCGGTAAGACATACTTTGTTAGGATGTCAATCCTGTTTTTCAAGGTGGTCCCTATGACACTATTTGAAAATGTTACTCACCACTTCTCACATAATCATTCTGTAAAGACGTTAGAAGGAACAGTTAGGAATAGAGGTTAGTCATTGAAGAGTTCGGTTTTATGGATACTGTGGTAGTCTTGTATGGTGTCCAAAATCGTGTCTCATGAGATTTGAGTCTCGGTTTTTATAAAGACAAGGAGTAAAGGAGAGGAGATTTTTGAAAATCTTGTACTTTATATATATATATATATATCGAGACAGGGTCGGTATATGGTGTTAAATATATTGGTTTATTCTGTGAATAAAAGAATGTGAGAAAACAAGTCTAATTACTGTGAAAACTTGAAACGGAGTTTTGAACGAATTTTTAACTATTGGTTTACCGTATAAGGTTGACTAGGAAGATCTTGTTTCCCTGTCAGAAGGGAGTTCGTTATGAACTCAAAAGATAAAATTAATCCATATTTTATCTAACGTACTAATTTTTCATCCAAAACGTTAAAAATGAGTAGTACCAACGTTTTTAGAAACCCAAACTAAAAATTGGTCCTATAAGTGATGATTTTGGATCAATTCCTACGTACGAGTGAACAGTTTAAGATGGGAAAATTTATAGGTAAGTCAAGAACATCTTTCATAGTCGAAACATAGTCAAGGAAATAATTTCCATAATACAGAAATAATTTCGATAAAGAAAGTATAGAGAGAGGTTATAAATCATTATGGAGAAAACTCGTACTTAAAAATATCGTTTTCCGCAGTCGTTGTCCCTTGTCCTTTAATAGTTGGAGTACAGTCTCGAATACCACTTAAAAACTTTTAGGTATAGAACTTAGATATTTGGACCTTCAAAAGATCAAAATAAAGGAGGAGGTTTACTTCGTGTGAATAACAGAATAACATCTGTATTTTGGATTCCTCTGTTTGAGTAGAGAATAAGGTTCTCGTGAGGACCTGAGACTCAAGGGAGACTTAGTATGAGTCCAGTAAGACTGTTCTTGCTGGGTGTCAGGAACAGGTAAGTGGTAGTAGTGTGTAGTGTGGTAGGACGTCTTTAAAGTAGAACACGTTTACTTCTGGGGGACCTGTAATCTTCGGTGATTTTATATTTTATGTATGAGACGTTGAAAATTTTTTACCGTCCATCTACCGTAATGGACACCGGACTACTACGGAGAGTGACGAAGAAAGGGTGTGACACCAAACGTACACCCTTCCCGTATCTATCGTTACGACCTTAACGTTAGTTTTAGTTCGAAACTCTCGACGAGGAAATATCGTCCGTAGGGTCCTTACGTCTCCTGGTGAGTCCCTCCACGACACCACGTCCTCAATTTGTGTACATGAGACCTTGGTCAGTCCAAGGAAGGGTTGAAGAAGGTGCGTGATCTGTGCGATGGGGCTCGTTCGATAAATTATAGAAACACGTAGTCAGAATAGTAGACATTTGACCCCTACTATCACAAGGGTCCAGTCTCTTAACGATACTCTCGTTTTACTTACCGTCTATATTTTATGAGCCTCATAATGGATGTGTATGATTCGTCATTTTTTATCGAGTAAGATACTATCGAGTTATCTACGACGACGACGACGATTCAGCGAAGTTAACACAGGCTGAGACACGCTGGGGTATCTGCCGTCGGGTGGTCCGAGGGGACAGGGACCCTAAGAGGTCCGTTCTTGTGACCTCACCCAACGGTAAAGGAAGAGGTTGTGTGTTTTCACTTTTCACTTTTACTTCAGCGAGTCGGTATAGACTGAGAATCACTGGGGCACCTGACTTCGGATGGTCCGGGGAGACAGGTACTCTAAAAGGTCCGTTCTCATGACCTCACCCCAGGGTAACGGAAGAGGGTCGAGTTATCTACTCAATTGTTATTTACAAGTAAGAATGGTAAGAAATGGAAGAGGAATAAAGATTGAGGGTTTCAAAAGTTTTTAAAACCAAATCAGAAATAGAAAATTTAATGTGGAGTGACGAGGAAGGAGAGGAATCAAACGGTGACCTTTTATTTCGACATTCGACGACCGAGTAAACCCCCGGTTTCTCTTAAGATCTCCTCGTTCAGTTCACTCCCGAACGAGTACTCACCCTTCCGGTAAGAGAGTAACCAAAAGAGACGAGTTCTTTTTTTTCACGTGAAGATTGTTAAAAAGACTTGTTACTTCCCCCCTTTTATCCTAAGTAAGTTATAACTCCACAAAATAAAATGGATAGTTCTCGTTTCTAAGAACTTCGACCGAAGAACAGTTACGTCTATTGGGTACGTACGTATACACACTGGGAGTCGGGAGTCCATCGATCGTTTAACTAGATGAAGATCAACTGGGTTTCAGTTACTTGTTTTCTGAGACCTGAAAAAAAGATAGATTGTGTTGAGATAGAGTGAATCAAAATTAACCCTCAGTATCTTACCCCGTGTTTATCCTTCGTCTTCAACCCTGGGGAGTTTTGAATGAGAAAAAGTTACTTGATTTCTCCGTAACTTTCCATTTATACAGGTAATCAGAATAGTTTAATCTCAGATACAATTTTAGTGGTAGTTGTAATACTTACCGTCACTTCGAGGTAGATCCCAATTTCTTCGTCATGCAGAGGTACTCCGTTTCAAAGTAAAACGAGATGGTAGAAGGAGGTTTTTGTCGGAATCCTTACCTTGTATCCCACTATGTGCATCTATATTCCTGTGTGTTTAGTAAATTAGTAAAAGGGTATCACCTGTGATTGGACTCGTCCACTCTACCAGGTTCGTCCCGACTTCACTTCTACCGAGTCGACATCGGTAAACGGGATACTTCACACAACCGTTCTGGAAACATGTCAGAAGACATAGTTGAACATGGATGATATTTAATCCAGAAACCCTAATGGTGTATATGTGTGACGACGATGACGATGACAATGACGATTCAGCGAAGTCAGCACAGACTGAGACACGCTGGAGTATCTACCGCCGGGTTCTCCGGGGGGGTAGGGACCCTAAGAGGTTCGTTCTTTTGACCTCACGCAACGGTAAAGGAAGAGGTTACGTACTTTCACTTTTCACTTTCACTTCAACGAGTCAACACAGGTTGAGAAGCACTGGGGTTCCTGGCGTCGGATGGTCCGAAGAGGCAAGTACCCTAAAAGGTCCGTTCTCATGACCTCACCCAACGGTAACGGAAGAGGTATATATATGTGTGATGATATATATTTTATCTATTTGTTATTACTGGATAACAGATTGTTCCTTCATATGAGTTTTGGAAAATTATTGAATTTTACCTTTTCTTGTACTTTTTCTTATATATATGTACACACACACACACACATATATATATATATATATATATACATATATATACCTCTTCCTTTACCGTTGGGTGAGACCATAAGAACGGACCTTTTAGGGTACCTGTCTCCTCTGACCACCCGATGTATGTCAGGTACCCCAGTGTTTCTCAACCTGTGTTAAATCGTTGATTTGTCGTTGTTTATATATATATATGTATATACACATATATATATATGTGTGTGTGTGTATACATATACATATTGACTTAGTGAAGACATGGGAACTTTAATTATATTGTATCGTTTTACTGATATGAAGTTATTTTTTTTTTTTTGTGTATAGAGGAATCCATTGACGGATTCGTACGATACACCACTCCGTCCCTCTCAAAAGTATGTTCGTCCGACAAGGTGACACTCGTAGAGTAAGATGACCAGGGTCTTCGACACGGAACCCGAATTCCACGAAAACGACGACGACGACGACGATTCAGCGAAATCAGCACAGGCTGAGACACGTGATTAGTGATCGATGATCGGTAAGAGGAGAGACGAGGAGACGAGTTCGGGATCTTGTACTTTTCATATGTCCAAACCTCACCGCAACTCCTACCGCCGTTCACCTCTCGTATAGACTAACAGAAAAGACAGTAAGATTCTCGAAAAGACCCTTTTCTCTTCAGACATCTGTATTCGGACGTTATTACCTAACTATACCCTCTTTTCGCACATCACCTAACGGTCCACGTAACTCGTCCTATCCAAAGACGTATTGCGAGTGACGGAAGTCCAGAGACGAAGGGTGAGTGAACCAGTAACACGAGACAGAAGAATAGTGGTCGACTGTATTCGTACGTAAGAGAATTAATGGACCCAGGAGGTCGGTCTTGTATTCGGGGTACTTTATAATAGGGGTCGTGGATTCTGGTATAGACCTTACATCGTTCGTGAGTTATTTATTAACAATTCATTTACTCGTTTGGACAACACCGACAATTATCAAAGTCGTGATCTGAGGACCTCTGTCTCTTACTACGCTGTAGTTGAAACCTTATATGATTAGAGTGAAGTGTCCACTCCTTTGACTCTGAGTCACTCCAGAAGTAAACGAAGTTTAGAACAGTTGGGTCTTTTAGTCTAGTTCCGAGTTACCTGGTGACTGGTTGGACGGGAGGCACGTGTATCTGTAAAAACGATATTTGTACACTGGGTACTGTCTCGTCTTCCTCGACCTTCCCTTAAAGGACCCGTGAGGACTCTGTGCTTGGTTAACCTTTTCATTCGGGACTCGGGACTCGGGACTCTTTGTCTTATTTACTCGCACTTGTCCTCGGTCGGACAGGGTCGGTTTGTCCGTCGTGTTACCTGTACCGTTACGTTATTTTGTCTACTGACGCGTCTACGTCGTCGACGATATCGGTATGTTTCACATCGGACCACTTCTAGTGTCACTCACTCATAATATAGTGTTTTTCCTCCTTGTCCTTTCGTTTTATCTACGTACGGACGATTCGGTGAAGTCAGTACAGACTGAGAAACGTTGGGGAGCCTGACGTTGGATGGTCCGAGGACACAGTTACCTAAGAGGTCTGTTTTCCTCACCCAACGGTACGGGAGGAGGTCCCCCAGAAGGACTGGGTCCCCTACTTAGACTCAGAAGACACCGAGGACGTGACGTCCGTCTTAGAAATGGTGACTCAGTAGTCCTTTCGGCCTTTTATCTACGTATATGTAAAAAAAATTAAAAAATAAAAAAAATTTAAAATTTTAGAAATTAAGAATGTACGCAAGGGTTTGTACTTGGGGGGAGGGTGGAGGGAGGGGTGTTGTAGAGAGACCCAGTAGGGGTACGTGGTCGGGGTTCGTTCGACGTGGGATGCAGTCTGTACCTGACCGCTAAGTTAAGAATGTACTGTCATATGTACAATCTTAAGGGTAAGAGGGTTTAGTAGGGTGGGAGAGGGAGAGGGAGACTCAGGTTTTCAGGC